>JAVSCE010002853.1:0-335080 GCA_032199065.1 Smutsia gigantea
TTGTTCTGACTTTTGCATAAGTACAAAATGGTTAATTTCTTATGGCCACTGTATTATTTCTCAAATATCACTGGCAACTGACAAAAAGGGCTTCCAAGTCGAAAGTTTATCTAGCTACAGTGCATGACTTCATCCCCAGTTTATCTGAGTCTTATCAAGGGACATTATTAAAGCTCTAACCTAGTGATGCTTAAGCCTGTTTCAGCTTTAACACAGCTAAGGAACAGGAACCCCTTATGGTAAGAAAGAATAACTGCAAAGATGACTCTCAACAACAAAACTGGCAAGTTCTGAATTATCAGTTTTTTTCTGGAGCATTTGTATAAGCATACTCACCTTAAAGTTCTATACTTGCCATAGGTTATCTTATTCATTGATACCCCATATGTAAAATCACCATATATTTAGTACAAATAGTGTTTTTTAAAATAAAAATAATTTCATTATGCATATGTAAGTAATAGTCTTTTACATAGGGTGGCTGAATGGATTTTAAAAAAACACATCTACATGCTGCCTATAAGAGACTCAGTTCAGACCTAAAAACTTGTACAGACTGAAAGTGAAGTGATGGAAAAAGATATTTCATGCAAATGAATGTGAAAAGAAGGTGGAGGAGCAATACTTCTTTCAGATAAAATATACTCCAAGACAGACTGTAACAAGAGACAGGGGTATTACATAATGATAAAGAGATCAATCCAGCAAAAGGACATAACAGTTGTAAATATCTATGCACCCAACGAAGGAGCACCTAAAGAAAAGAGCAAATATTAACAGACATGGAGAATAGAAAGTAATATAATAATAAAACAGGACTTCACCCCACTTATATCAGTGGATAGATCATCCGGACAGAAATCCAATAAGGAAACAGTGGCCTTGAATGACACATTAGACCACATAGACTTAACAGATACATATACAACATTCCTTCCAAAAACAGCAGAATACATATTCTTTACAAGTGCACATGGAACGTTCTCCAGGCTAGATCACCTGTCAGGTCACAAAATAAGTCTCAACAAATTTTAAAAGATTGAATTCATATCAAGCATCTTTCCCATTCAATGGTATGAAACTTTTCCTATTCAATGGTTTGAAACTAGAAATCAATTACAAGAAAAAAACTAGAAAAAAAAACACAAATACTGGAGGCTAAATATATACAACCAATGGGTCAACAAAGAAATCAAACAGGAAATTTAAAAAATACGTAATAAGAAAAATAGAAACAATGGTTCAAAATCTTTGAAATGCAGTAAAAGCCGTTCTAAGAGGGAACTTTACAGTAATGTGCAGACCTACCTCAGGAAACAAGAACAATCTCAATAATCTAACCTTACAATAAAGGAAGTAGAAAAAGAAAAAAGCCCAAAAGTTAGTAGAAGAAAAAAATAAGACCAGAGCAGAAATATAGGAAACAGAGACTAAGAGAACAATTAAAAAAAAAAATCAATGAAACTGAGAACTGGTTCTTTGAACAAATAATAATTGATAATCCTTTAGCCAAAGTCATCAAGAAAAAGAGGATTCAAATAAAATCAGAAATGAAAGAGTTCAGGAAGTTACAAATACCACCATAGAAATTCAAATGATTGTAAGCCATTACTAGGAAAAATGCAACACACTCAACAACCTAGGAGAAATGGATAAATACCAATCTTCCAAGACTGAACCCAGAAGAAATAGAAAATCTGAACAGAGCTATTATTAATAAAAAAATTGAATTGGTAATCAAAAAACACCCAACAAACAAGTCTAGAACCACATGGCTTTGCAGGTAAATTCTACCAAACTTTTGAAGAGCTCATACCTATCCTTCTCAAACTATTCCAAAAAATTTAAGGAGAGAATGCTTCCAAATGCATTCTATGAAGCTATATCTGCCCTGAATCAAAACCAAAGACACTACAAAAAAGAAAAAGAAAATTACCAATATCCCAGATGAACATAGATGCAAACATACTCAACAAAATATTAGCAAACAAAATAAAAAAATACATTTAAAGGAAATTCACCACACTAAACTGGCCTTACAGGATATGTTAAAGAGACTTCTGTAAATGGAAGTGTTCTAAAGCCTAAATATTTTTCATCAGTGAAAATAAACTCACAGGGCCTTTGTCTGCCTTGATTCTGGCCCACACCTCCCTTGGAGTGTATTCAAATAAAACTTACACTCCGTTTTGCTATTGTGTCTCTGCCTTTCAATTCGTTGTTTCAGCGGGGACAAGAACCAAGGAGAACAAATGCAACCTGCAGCGTATTTGGTACCAGGACTCAGGTCGCTATCCCCACTAAGCTGCATGTGCCTCGCTCACTGGCTGGAGGCACTACTTTCCTACCCTCTGGGGCACTCCCCTTGCTTCTGTCTCTTGTGGACAAAAACAACCGCAACCTGCGGGCATGGGCTGAGCACTTAAATGCCATTAGGCGCAGGCCACAAGAAGACATCTATGACAGGATAAGTAGGTCGCAGACCAGGGAAGATTGTGTTAGGCACCCTGCCAACTGCAAGACACGGTCCATGTGGTGGAGGTACACTGTAAAAACACCCATCTGCAACCCCACAGCAAATCTCCAAGCAGTATTTAATATGTCCATACAAGATACTTCCTTTTCTCTGTTCCAAATTTCTTCTACTCACTGCATTTCTCCTTTGTCTACATTGACTTTGTCCCACTCCTCCCTTGGTATTTATTCAAATAAATCTTTTGCTCTGATTAAAAAAATAAAACAAAGAAAATGAACTCAGCAGTAAAGGTAGAAGACCAATTTACTTATTAAGCAAGAAGTTTAAAAAAAATAATAAAATCAACTATACACAAAATCAGTCATGGGATACACAAAAAATGCAGATATGACACCACATAAAGTGTAGAAGAGAAAAGATAAAAAAGAAGTACTTTTAGACAGTGTTCAAAATAAAGTTACCATCCACTTAATATAAATATAGACTGTTAGAAACTTAGGTAACCACAAACCTAAAGCTGACAATATACAAAAAAATTTAAAAAGGAAATCCAAACACAACACTAAAGAAAATCATCAAATAAGAAAAGAGTATAAGAGAGAAAGAGCAACAACAGAGAGGAACTATAGAAACAACCAGAAAACAACAAAATGGCAGTTAAGTACCTACCTATCAGTAATTACCTTAAATGTAAATAGACTGAATGCACCAATCAAAAGACACAGGGTGGCAAAATGGATAAAGAAACAAGACCCATCTATATGCTGCCTACAAGAGACATTTCAGACCAAAAGATATATGCACTCCTATGTTTACTGCAGCATTACTTACAGTAGCCGAAATATAGGAGCAACCTTACCATCCATCAAAATGTGAATGGATAATGAAAATGTGGCACATATATACAATGGAGTATTCCTCAGCCTTAAAAAAGAATGAATCTTGCTATTTGTGACAACAGGGATGGACCTGGAATGTATAACCTTAAGTAAAATAAGAAAAAGACAAATACCATATGATTTTACTTACATGTGGAATGTAAAAGCTAAAACAAATGAATAAAAAAATAAAACCCAGAAAGACTCAAATACAGAGAACAAACTGGTGGTTGCCCTGGGGGTGGGGGTACAGGCAAAACAGGTAAAGAGGATCAAGAAGTATAAACTCCCAATTATAAAATAAATACAACATAGGGAATATAGTCAATAATACTGTAGTAACTTGGTATGGTGACAGATGGTAAGTACACTGACTGTAGTGAGCATTTTGAAATGTATGTAAATGTTGAATCACTACATTGTATACCTGAAACTATTATAATGTCAACTATACCTCAATAACAAACATTAAGCCTTCCAAAAAATATTTTTTTAATTTTCTTTCAGGTACTTCTTTTGTTTCTAAATTCCTTACCTGCACTTCATTTGCAACCTCCAGCACTTAGACACTACTCTGAATGCCAGGCATAAGCCAGTGGATGCCAAAGGGCCAAATGAGGTAAACTTTTCCCGCAAAGACCAGAAGACACACTCGTGGTAGATGAGTATGTCGCAGTCAGCCAAAACACTTTGTGTAATTGTTGTTTCTACAAAACTGAGTCAATTGTGATGAGAACATTCCCTTATCAAAGAGGTCAGGTGTTCGTACCAATATGAACAGTCATGGTACATTATGTTATAAACAAATATCATTAACAAAGTGCTCATTGTGTTTTATATATATGTAACTGAAGGAACACATATAGACATATTCTCACCCTTTTTTGAGGCTTGCTACTGACAAGAAGGCAATAAATCTCTACATTACCTTTGATTCCACATTTTTAAATGTCCATTTCAAAACCTCTCTTGGGCATTTATCTACCTAAAGGCGGCAGCAGGAGTATATAGATTGTTTCTGGAAGACAAATGAAACAGCTCTGGAGTCCCATGTCTACCAATCATTTGCATATAGGAGATGGGTTCCAAGATTTTTCTGTATGATAATATAAAGCAATGTTTTCAAAGTGGAGACAATGGGTATGAGACTCTATATAGAATATGGTGTATTTAAGAGATGAGCCTCTTCATTATTTAGTTAGGTTGAATTGTTTCTAAAATTATTGTTTGTCTTTAGGAAATGTGTATGATAACATACGATTCCATTGACATAACATTCTAGAAATAACAAAATTGTGGTAGAGAATGATCGATGGTCACCAAGGACTAGGTTTGGGAGTTACAGTGTGACTGCAAATGGAAGCACAAGAGAATTTCTTTTAGTTGATGGAAGTTTGGTATCCTGATCATGGTGGTACTTGCACAAATACATACATGAGATCAACCTTTGTAGGAGCTACACATTAGAAGTTATATATAAAAACTGCTGAAATCCAAATACTCTCAGCTTTATCTAATAATCTGCATTAGTGTCCTGGTTTTCATAATTGTGCTATGGTTTTGCAAGTTATTACCACTGAGAGAGAAGCTGGGTGACAGATATATGGGAACTCTGTTTTCTACTTTTTCAACTTCTATGTGAGTCCAAAATTATTTCCAAAAAAATTTTTTGAGAAACATTTGGAAACAACAAAAAAAAAAACTAAACCAAGAACATATAGGAATTGTTTGTGCATCCTCACAAATTTTCTATCAGTTTTAAGTAATATCAGAATTTTAAAGTTAACAAAAAAGATGTTGGGTTGCTTATATGAACTCCAGAGAACAAGGCTCTGGGGCCCATGCATCCAGGCACGCAGCCCAAATGATGCCACAGAACTGCCACTGTGCACAACAATGCAGTGTCCAACACTGACACCCAGACACTGGATACCCACCACTGCTACAAGCACCACCACAAGCCATGGTCGCCTCCAGTGGCTGCCTCAACAGATCCCCCAGATGAGCTTCTGTGCAGTCCCTACTTCCCCACAGCAGTAGCTTCTGACTCAGTCTGTCTGTCTGATGGCTGGTGTCAAGGGCAGTGAGGTAGCCCCAGCTGCGAAAGATGGTGGGCACCTGGTTAACTGATACACTTTCATAATGAAAAGCAGGTTCTGCCTCCAAATGGGGGTGACTCCCCAGACACAGCAAGGAGGCTTCAAGACCGGGATATTGAAAAAAATGACGATCCACTAGAAATCATAAAAGGAAGCATATCCTTTCTGACACCATTCTCTTGCTGAGGCCAACTGAACCACATTCTTAATCCTCCTGAGAAGGTGGCCCTGGAGTTCAAGGTAACCAGTGATGCCATCAGTGTGGGATACAGCAGTAGGCAAGGTTTTCTTAACGGGGATGACTCAGAGTTGGGTGTGGAACAAATTTCTTTTGTTTCCCAAATACATTTGAGGAAGTTGATTCTTAAGGGGAAGAAAATTTAACCCTTGAGTTTTCTGTGCATATATGAATGTGTCACCTATGGTGATTAGGAAATTTGTTTTCTCACCCTGAGGTAAATACAGAATTTTCAGATCTCTAGCACAGAAAGTCAGACTTAGCTCAACATTTTTCTGAAATGAGATGGCCAAAATTCAGATATGAGGACAAAAGAAAAGAAGAAACAGCTTAACTAGGAGATGAAGACTTTAAGGATCAATAAATAATATTCATAATGGAACATGCAAATGAAGCAAAATTATTGAAGAGATAGTGTTTGTTCTGCAAATACAAATGGCCCATATGAAAACTACTCAGGCTTAATAGCCTAGAAATGCAAATGGTGAAGTACCACTAGGTTTCATGAGAATCATGTACACTTTCAGTCATCCATCGATCCCTAAGACACAGGTGACCTCACTTAGTACAAATCCTCTAATACTGGAGTATTCAACAATGAATATACTGTCATTGATGGTTCTAGAGTAAGTAATTTGAAGTTTCTAGTCTTATGCAAATAGCGATAAGCCATTATTGCTATGCACCATTCAAATAATTAATATTGTGCTACAATTTCTCTCCTCTGAGACTAAAGTTAGTGTGCCATTGTGAAACTTGTGAAACTAAGGGGACTTTGACATTCAGGGCAAATGTGTTTCTCTCATGAGAACACAACTGAATAACACGCAAGTCAACTTGCCAAGTCATTTAATATTACAGTGATATCTAGATATATTCTGTCTTTTGTTTAAATGTCCCAAGACTATTTGCTATAGGCATTTGCTCCTTCAAATTCTTTTAAAATTAAGTTCTGTTATTGTTAGTGGATCCCAGAGAAATAAACCATTCTAGAACTATGAGGCACCACATAAATTTTAGGACTTGCAAGATACTTTGATTACTTTTTCTTTTATGGCCTAAATGAGGATATTTCATCACTTCTTAAAAAGACTATTCAGAGTCACACAACCTTGTGATTACTTAATTTAACTTTATACAAAGAAATGTTTGTGGATTGTGCAGCCTGAGTATAAATCAAGGGGGTGTAATGAGAAGCTTGAGGTGTTGCTGAGGGAAAGCTCATGGAAAAAGAAAAGGACAGGTGGAGAGCCAACCAAAGAATTTGGAATGGGAATTTGTATTTAAATGCACTCTGCAAGGCATTCTGGGGTCTTCCAAGAAGCCAGTGGAGGCAGAGAATGATCCAGAGTTAGGTGAAGGAATTAAAGAACTAATTCAGTGTGTAAGCCCCTTTCCCTGAATGCAAGGTAGGTACTTACAACTCCAAATCTTGAAGCCTAGAAGCAAGAGCTCCCTGGAATCTAATGCAGGAGGTGAAAAGCCATGCCAACAGGATGCTCTAAAAACCTCTAGATCTGAAGCCCTAGAACATTTCTCAGGTATGCATAGAGCTGTATCTAGAAATCCTCAGCCAGCAGTTTGAGGTCCTAGGGACCAAGTTCCATTGTTGGACAGACATAAGGAGGAGGACAAGGGCATTGGCCAACAGAGCCTAAATTCAAGGTTGAACTCCTGTCCCAGTGACCTGAATTAGGATCCGAGACCAGTAATGGGGTCTGAGCATCAGCAGCCCAGACATACAAATGCCATAAAGCAAAGCAGAATCAAGCAAAGTCAACCAGGCCTGGCTTTTAATGTTCATGAACTGACTGATAATTCATTGCTAGTTTAAAAAAAAAAAGGCAGGAATTTGTTTGTTAGCTTGTAGTATTATCCTACCAATTCATATTAATTATAGGAGCATTTGAAAAATATAGGAAAACTTAAAAAAAAATCCCACAATTCTACAATGGTAAGATGAGATAAACATCATTAAACTTGGATACATATTTTCTTAGTATATTTACTATTACAACACATACACACACACACACACACACACACATGCCATAATCGCAAAAATAGGGATATCTATTACATACTTTTTATCAAATGATCACATTACTGTAATTGCTTATTTAGTTATCCCCCTGCCAGAAAGGCAGGGGCAATACCTTCTTTATTTTATTTCTGCTACCTAACGTAACAGTTGGCACAGGAAGATGGCATTATATGATAATGCATACTTCTGTTTTTAATAAATATATTAACTTGCCCCTGTGACAGTTGTACCAATTTAGAAACCCACAAGCAATTAAGAGAGGTTCATTTCCCTTCGTAACAAAATTGTCTTATCACTTTTTAAGGATCGTTGCCATTTTGATGGGATTAATTTCTCTCTCATTTTTCTACATTTGCATTTCTAAGCTATTCAGCTTGAGTAATTTTCATCTGGGTCCTTTGCATTATCTAAATAAATGCTACCCCTTCAATGATTTTGCCCCAATTCTGCTTCCACTAAATTTACTGCCTCTTTTAAAATGAGTTAGTCGTTATATTTTTCCTTTTGTCAGCCTCCTATAAAAAATAATGACACTTTTCAGGCAGTGCCACTTCCTTTTGTTCATTACAGTTCAATGCTTATTATGCACGGCATTGTGCATATTGGGCATCTAGTCTGTGTACTGTGCAGGGAAATCTTTCCTGCCCCTGGAGTAAATAGTAACAGAACTTAAAGCAACATCTTGGATAAAAAAACCATGGGTACTGGTGACAGACAGATACGAATTCAAACTCTGGCTTTTCATACTGACTCACTGAATGACCCTTAAACAAGGCAATCAACCCCAATGAGCTTCAAATTCCTCACTTAGAAGAAATAATGTCAACTTGTTTTGCAACTTTGCTACAGACATCAAATGACAATGTATAAAAATATTATGTAAATGTAGGTTAATGTTACTCTTGCTATTATTTTTGAGGATAAATCCTACAACTGTCATCTATTTTGAGGCATACTGACAAAGACAGCTTTCTTGTCAAGTCTAAAGACAAAACACAAAAGAGGCTTGGTGTTGCCCAGGAGAGCATATATGGATGGCTACCAAAGTTGCACTTTCTAAGAAAGCTAATAAAACTAAATAAGAACTTATTCCACTGACACCTTAATGTCATTCTTAGTCATAACCCAATTTGCTTTACTTGCCTTCCCACAGAAGTGGAAATTTGTACTACAAAGAGAAGCACATTCACCTTCCTCTCAGGGGTTCTCTGAATGTGGGCAGCTTTCACTGACATGATGAAGAAGCCTTGAGCTGAGGGAAATGCTGGGAAAGAATCCTAAATGAGCTACAACAACTGCAAGCCTGGCTTTCGTGTTCAAAATTAGAGAACAACAACAACAACAAAAAAAAAAAACACTTTAAAACAGTGTCTCTTGTATCCAGCCTTTCTCTCCAGGCTTTATGCAATCCAGACAAATGCTGCTCATGGTGATTGGCATGTTTGTCCTCCTTACCATGCAGGGCAGTTGCAAATTATCTCAGAGTAGTGCACAGTTGCTCAAATGCTTAAAAGCCAAGTATGTTTATTTCAGATTCACTTTAAAATACTTAAATATATGCCTAATAATAATTTTAGAGGAAATAATAGTATTCTGAAATCATTCTGTCATATACATTCCTCCTTATTCAAGATGGGAAGGAATCACTACAAAAAAAAAAATTCCAGACTAGAGTCAAGAGGGAATAGTCAGCTCAGTGTTCCCAAAGTTCCCAAATTATGGTTCTCAGACTCTGAAAAGTCCTATCAGCTATTTTCAATGCTTCCAAAAGTACAGGGGAAACTTTATATGCCATTACACTGCCCCCAATGATCTTAGCAGAACCTTCCTATACACTTAGTATCAGTTATTCCACTTTGATAACACTCTTTAGCAGGCATAGTTAGCTAAAAAAGAAGAGTCACTATTTTATTAACAAAAAGTAAAAATTGTTGAACAAATGACTCAAAATCAGTTCTTGATGGCTAAAGGGGTGGGCAAAACAATCTAGACCACTGACCTAATTTTAGAGCTGCAGAACTTTAGATTCAAAATTGTACACTGTTAGTGGTCAGCCTGGGATTGGGACTTGGATCTCCAGCCCACCAACCAAAAATCAATATTTGCAAGGAGTCAGAAAGGTACTGCCTCAACAATAATAATAAAGAAGGGTAATTTCTGGGAAGATAGTGGTATAGAGAAAGTTTGAACACACCTCCTCCCACCTTCACACTGAATCTACAGCTACACAGAGCAATTCATCTTGAGGAAGAACTGAGGACTGAGTGAGCACATACGGACAATGAAAGATAAAAAGATCACATAAGAGACTTGTGAAGTTTAAAAAAATAGACAAACCCTTAGCCAGACCTATCAAGAGAAAAGGAGAGGACACAAAATCAGCAATGAAAAAGGACTGACAACTGACACCTCAAAATTCAAAGAATTATAGGAATTTATGAAAATTTATATGACAATAAATTGGACAACCTAGAAGAAATGGAAAAATCCCTAAAAACATACAATCTTTGAAGATTGACTCAGAAAGAAAGAGAAAATCTGAAAATACCAATTACCAGTAATGAAAATAAATTTTTGGTAACAAAAAAATCTTCCCAAAAAACAAAACTCTAGGACCAGACATATTAATGAGTGAATTCTACCAAACATTTAAAGAGCTAATACCAATCCTTAAAGTATTCCAAAAAATGGAAAAGGAGGGAATACTTCCAAACTAATTCTGTGAGGCCAGTATCACTCTAATACCAAAAACAAAGTTGCAACAACAACAAAAAATGACAGACCAATAATATCCCTAATGAATATAGATGCAAAAATCCTCAAAAAAATATTAGCAAACCGAATTAAAAGATACTTCAAAAGGGTCATTTATTATGACCAACTGGGATTTATCTCAGGGATGCAAGGATGGTACAATATCTGCAAATAAACATGATAAAGCACATTAAAAAAAGGATAAAAACCATATGATCATTTCAACAGATGCTGAAATTTTAACATTCATTCATGATAAAAATGCTCAACAAAGTGGGTATAGAGGGAACATACCTCAATATAATAAAGGCCATATTTGACAAACTCACAGCTAACATCATACTCAAAGGTGAAAAGCTGAAAGTTTTTCCTCTAGGATCAGGAACAAGACAAGGATCTCCATTCCACCACTTTTATTCAACATAGTACTAGAAGTTGTAGCCACATCAATTAGACAAGAAAAATTAGAAAGGCATCCAAATTGGTAAGGAAGAAATAAAATTGTCACTATTTGCAGATGACATATTATATATATATATATATATCCCTAAAGATTCCACCAAAAAAACTATTAGAAGTAAAAAATGAACATAGTAGAGTTGCATGATATAAAATCAAAGTACAGAAATATGTTGCATGTCTATGAACTAATATTGACTCACAGAAAGAAATTAAGAAAACAATTCCATTTACCATCATTTCAAAAAGAATAAAATATTTAGGAATAAATCTAACCAAGGAGGTAAAAGACCCATACTCTGAAATTAAAGCATGGAAGAAAGAAATTAAAGAAGACACAAATAAATGGAAAGACATTCATGCTCATATAGGAAGAATATTTTTCAAACAGCCATTCTGCCAAAACCAATTTACAGATTCAATGCAATTCCCATGAAAATACCAATGGCATTTTTTCATGAAAATAAAGCGAATAATCCTAAAATTCATATGGAACCACTAAAGACGCTGAATAGCCAAAGCAATCTTGAGAAAAAAGAACAAAGCTGGAGGTATCATGTTCCCTGATTTCAAGCTATACTACAAAGTTACAGTGATTAAAACAGTATGGTACTGGCACAAGAACAGAAACATGAATCACTGGAACAGAATACCAGGGCACAGAAATAAACTCATGCATATATCAAAGTAAGAGGAGGCAAGAATATACAACAGTAAAAAGACAAGCTTTTCAATAAATGATGTTGGGAGAACTGGACAGCTACATGTAAAAGAATGAAACTAGATAATTATCTTACCCCATATATAAAAGTAAACTTGAAATGGATTAAAGGCTTAAATGTAAGATCTGAAACCATAAAACAATTAAAAGAAACATAAGTAGGAATCTCTTGAACATCAGCATTAGTAATTTTTTTCTGGATACATCTCCCTGGGCAAGGGAAATAAAAGCAAAAATAACCAAGTGGTACTACATCAAACTAAATTGCTTCTGCACAGCAAAGAAAATGATCAACAAAACTAAAAGACCGCCTACTCTATGGAGAATATTTTTGCAAATAACACATCTGATAAGTGGCTTACATATAAAATATATAAAGACCTCATACAACTCAACACTCAAAAAGTCAATAATCTGATTTAAAAAATAGGCAGAGGATCTAAGCACACATTTTTCCAAAGAAGACATACAGATCGACAACAGGCACATAAAAAGATTCTCAATAACTTAATCATCACGGAAATGCAAATCAAAACCACAATGAGATATCACTTCACACCAGTCAGAATGGCTACTATCTGAAAGACAAGAAATATCAAGCATTGTCAAGGATGTGGAGAAAAGGAAACCATCGTATACTGTTGGTGGGAATCTAAATTGGTCTAGTTGGTGTAGAAAGCAGTAGGAGGGCCTTCAAAAAACTAAAAGTGACATATGACCAAACATTTCTACTTATGGGAATTTCTCTGAACTAAAAATTCAATGATTTGAAAAGATAGATGCTCTCCTATGTTCATTACCACATTATTTACAGTAGCCAAGATATGGAAGCAACCTAAGTCTCCATCAATGCATGAATGGGTAAAGAAGATGCGGTACATATACACAATGGAATACTATTCAGCCGTAAGAAAGAAACAAATCCTACCATTTGCAACAACATGGATGAAGCTGGAGGATATTATGCTCAGTGAAATAAGCCAGGCTGAGAAAGACAAATACCATATGATTTCACTTAAATGTGGAATCTAAAAACACAACCAAACAAAACACAAATAGACACATAGACACAGAGAAGAGACTGGTGGTTACTATGGAGTAGTTAATGAAATAGATGAAGGGGATAAAGAAGCACAAAAATCTCAATTATAAATACAAATTAGTCATGGGGATGCAATTACAGCATAGAGAATATAGACAATACTGTAATGTCTTAAAAAATAGTAACAACACTTACAGGAGTGAGCATTTAATAATATAGATAACTGTCAATCACTTTTTTACACCTGAGACAAATATAATATTGTATATCAAATAAAATCAATATAAACAATTTTTAGATACATTTTTTAAAAGCCCATGTGTGAGGAATTCAAGATGGCAGCATGAGAAGTGAGATGGAGAGCTCCTCCCAAAACCACAAACAGTACAAAAATAGTTAATTAATACAACTAACCTTGAGATAGCAACAAGAGAGAAGGCTGAAGCAGACAGCAAACAGACTTCATGAACGGAGCAGACCTCACGAAACAGGGTAACATAGGAAAGCCTTGATCTGGCCGGACCCAAGCCCTTCCCACAACCCCAGCTCACCAGCAGGAGGAAGAGAAATGGAGTGGGGGAAGGAGTAGAAGACTGGGACTGCTGAACACCTAGCCCTGGAGATCTCCTTTGTGGGCAAAATCCTGTAGTGTGTGGTGCTCTGGATGTCGGGGGCTCGGACAGCTGGAGTGCTTGAGAAATCGACATTCCTGCCGTTTGTGGAGGAGGGGATCCACACCCAGCCCCTCTGTGTCAGAGGAGAGGCAGGCAGTCTGACAGGCTTCCTAGCATCGAGAGGGCTGCTGAAGGGGCCGGGTTGGTACAGAGCTGGCTGTGTGGGAGAAGAGAGAGCTAGACAAGGTTGTCTGGGTGTGCTCTGCCCAGATGGTTGGGAACTTTGGGGAGCTTCAGGGGCTCGATTCCCCTGGCTGCCTACTCAGCTCCGAGGCCCCCCACTGCGACACACAGCCTGCCAAGCCTTCCTACTGGCCTGTAGGCACCTGCTCGCAAACCCGCACTCACTGTACAGGGGTCAGGCCAGCCAGAGGGAGGCCCCACCTACAACAGCTAGAGACGAAAAGCACAGAGGTTTACACGTGTGTGTTTGGCACACTGGCTCTGACACTAGAGACAGGCACTGCAGATGGGAATCAGGAAACGGATCTTTCCTCCCCCCAGGCACCAGATCCACTCCACTATGACACCCAACCTCACTCTAGGGGCTGAGCAGCTCCAGAGACTGGAGTTTCTGCGCAATAGTGGGCACCACACAGAAATATGAAATGACAAAAGAACATGGTACATACCAAAATCTCACAAACCCCAGAAGGAGGGCCAAATGAAACCGAACTCACCAATCTTCCTGAAAGAGAGTTCAAAATAAAAATTATAAACATGCTTATGGAGGTACAGAAAAATATTCAAGAACTTAGGAACAAATTTAAGTTGGAGATTCAATCATTAAAAAATTCCATATCTGAAATGAAACATACAATGGAGGGATTTAAAAGCACAATAGATGTAGCAGAAGAGACGGTAAATGGAATAGAAATTGGAGAAGAGGAATAAAAAGAAGCTGAGGAACAGAGAGAAAAAAGGATCTCTAAGAAGGAAAGAATATTGAGAGAACTGTGACCAATCCGAACAGAAAAATATTGGCATTACAGGGGTACCAGAAGAAGAAGAGAGAAAAAGGGATAGAAAGTGTCATTGAGAAGGTAATTGTTGAAAACTTCCCCGATCTGGGGAAGGAGATAGTCTCTCAGACCATGGAGGTACACAGATCTCCCAACACAAGGGACCCAAGGAAGACAAAATCAAGGCATATAATCATTAAATGGCAAAGATCAAGGATAAACACAGACTTTTAAAAGCAGCTAGAGAGAGAAAAAAGATCACATACAAAGGAAAACCCATCAGGCTATCATCAGACTTCTCAACAGAAACCTTACAGGCCAAGGCCAGAAGGGAGTGGCATGATACATTTAATGCAATGAAGCAGAAGGGCCTTGAACCAAGAATACTTTAGCCGGCAAGGTTATCATTTAAATTTGAAGGAGGGATTAAACAATTTACAGATAAGCAAAAGCTGAGAGAATTTACCTCCCACACACCACCTCTACACTGCATTTTGGAGGGACTTATATAGATGGAAGTACTTCTAAGGCTAAATAAATGTCACCCAGGGAAGAAAAAGAGTGCAGAATATGATTCATATCATACAAAGAATGGAGGAGGAAGAAAAAGAAGGAAAAAAAAAAAAGAACCTTTAGGTTATGTTTGTAATAGTATACGAAGTAAGTTAAATTAGACTGTTAGATAGTAAGGGAATTGCTCTTGAACCCTTGGTAACCATGAATCTAAATCCTGCAATGGCAATAGTATATGCCTATCGATAATCACCCTAATTGTAAATGGTCTGAATGCACCAATCAAAAGACATAGTGTTACTGAATGGATAAAAAAATAAGACATCTACATGCTGCCCACAAGAGACTCACCTCAAACCCAAAGACATACACAGACTGAAAGTAAAGAGATGGAAAAAGATATTTCATGCAACTAATAGAAAAAAGCAGGAGTTGCAGTACTTGTATCAGACAAAATATACTTCAAACAAAGAAAGTCACAAGAGACAAAGAAGGACATTACATAATGATAAAAGGGTCAGTCCAATAAGAGGATACAACTATTATAAATATCTATGCACCCAACACAGGATCACCTACATATGTGAAACAAATACTAACAGAATTAAAGGGGGATATAGAATGCAATGCATTCATTTTAGGAGACTACAACACACCACTCACTCCAAAGGACAGATCAACCAGACAGAAAATAAGTGAAGAGACAGAGGCACTGAACAACATATTAGAACAGATGGACCTAACGGACATCTACGGAACACTCCATCCAAAAGCAACAGGATACACATTCTTCTCAAGTGCACATGGAACATTTTCAAGAATAGATTATATTCTAGGCCACAAAAAGAGCCTCAGTAAATTCAAAAATATTGAAATTGTACCAACCACCATCTCAGATCACAAAGGTATGAAACTAGAAATAAATTACTCAAAGAAATTGAAAAAGCCCACAAACACATGGAAGCTTAATAACATACTCCTAAATAATCAGTGGATCAATGACCAAATAAAAACAGATCAAGCAATATATGGAGACAAATGAAAAAAATAATTCAACACTGCAAAATCTGTGGGATGCAGCGAAGGCCTTGCTAAAAGGGAAGTATATCACAATACAGTCCTACCTCAGGAAAGAAGAACTATCCCAAGTGAACACTCTAAACTCAAAATTAATGAAACTAGAAAAGGAAGAACAAATGAGGCCCTAAGTCAGTAGAAGGAGGGACATAATAAAGATTAAAGCAGAAATAAATAAAATTGAGAAGAATAAAACAAGAGAAAGAATCAATGAAAGCAGGAGCTGGTTCTTTGAGAAAATATACAAAATAGATAAACCTCTAGCCAGACTTATCAAGAAAAACAGAGTCTACACACATAAACTCAATCAGAAATGAGAAAGGAAACATCACTATGGATATCACAGAAATACAAAGAATTATGAGAGAATACTATGAAAAATTGTAAGGTTACAAACTGGGTAACCTAGAAGAAATGGACAACTTTCTAGAAAAATAAAAACTTCCAAGGCTGACCCAGGAAGAAACTGAAAATCTGAATGGACCAATTACCAGCAAAGAAATTGAATTGGTAATCAAAAAACTATATAAGAACCAAACCCCTGGACCAGATGGTTTCACTGCTGAATTTTATCAAACATTTAGTGAAGACCTAATACCAATCCTCCTTAAAGTTTTCCAAAAAGTACAAGAGGAGGGAATACTCCCAAACTCATTCTACAAGGCCAACATCACTCTAATAACAAAACCAGGCAAAGACCCCACCAAAAAAGAAAATTACAGACCAATATCCCTGACGAAAATAGATACAAAAATACTCAACAAAATATTAGCAAAGCGAATTCAAAAATACATCAAAAAGACCATCCATCATGATCAAGTGGGATTCATCCCAGGGATGCAAGGATGGTACAACATTCGAAAATCCATCAACATCATCCACTGCATCAACAAAAAGAACGACAAAAACCACATGATCATCTCCATAAATGCTGAAAAACATTCGACAAAATTCAACATTCATTCATGATAAAAACTCTCAACAAAATGTGTATAGAGGGCAAGTACCTCAACATAATAAAGGCCATATATGACAAACCCACAGCCAACATTATACTTAACAGTGAGAAGCTGAAAGCTTTTCTTTTAAGATCAGGAACAAGACAAGGATGCCCACTCTCCCCACTTTTATTCAACATAGTTCTGGAAGCCCTAGCCACAGCAGTCAGACAACACAAAGAAATAAAAGGCATCCAGATTGGCAAGGAAGAACTCAAACTGTCCCTGTTTGCAGATGACATGATAGTGTACATAAAAAACCCTAAAGAATCCACCCCAAAACTACTAGATCTAATATCTGAATTCAGTAATGTTGCGGGATACAAAATTAATACACAGAAATCTGTTGCATTCCTATACACTAACGATGAACTAGCAGAAAGAGAAATCAGGAAAACAATCCCATTCACAATTGCATCCAAACGAATAAAATACCTAGGAATAAACCTAGCCAAGGAAGTGAAAGACCTAAATCCTGAATACCACAAAACACTCTTAAGAGAAATTAAAGAGGACACTAAAAAATGGAAATTCATCCCATGCTCTTGCATAGGAAGAATTAATATTGTCAAAATGGCCATCCTGCCTAAAGCAATCTACAGATTCAACGCCATCCCTATCAAAATACCTACAGTATTCTTCAATGAACTAGAGCAAATAGTTCTAAAATTCATATGGAACCACAAAAGACCCTGAATAGCCAAAGCAATCCTGAGAAGGAGGAATAAAACGGGGGAATTACGCTCCCTGACTTCAAGCTCTACTACAAAGCCACAGTAATCAAGACAACTTGGTTTGGCACAAAAACAGACTCACAGACCAGTGGAACAGAATAGAAAATCCAAACATTAACCCAAACATATATAGTCAATTAATATATGATAAAGGAACCTTGGATATACAGTGGGGAGATGACAGCCTCTTCAACAGCTGGTGTTGGCAAAACTGGACAGCTACATGGAAGAGAATGAAACTGGACTACTGTCTAACCCCATACACAAAAGTAAACTCAAAATGGATCAAAGACCTGAATTTAAGTCATGAACCCATAAAACTCTTAGACAGAAACATAGGCAATAATCTCTTGGACATAAACATGAGCAACTTCTTCGTGAACATATCTCCCTGGGCAAGGGAAACAAAAGCAAAAATGAGTAAGTGGGACCATATCAAACTAAAAAGCTTCTGTACAGCAAAGGATACCATCAGTAGAACAAAAAGACATCCTACAGTACGGGAGAATATATTCATAAATGACATATCCGATAAGGGGTTGACATCCAAATTATATAAAGAGCTCATGCCCCTCAGCAAACAAAAAGCAAATAACCCAATTAAAAAATGGGCAGAGGAGCTGAACAGAAACTTCTCCAAAGAAGAAATTCAGATGGCCAACAGGCACATGAAAAGATTCTCCACATCACTAGTCATCAGAGAAATGCAAATTAAAATCACAATGAGATATCACCTCATACCAGTTAGGATGGCCGCCATCCAAAAGACAAACAACAGGAAATGTTGGCAAGGATGTGGAGAAAGGGGAAGCCTCCTACACTGCTGGTGGGAATGTAAATTAGTACACCCATTGTGGAACGCAGTATGGAGGTTCCTCAAAAAACTCAAAATAGAAATGCCATTTGACCCAGGAATTCCACTCCTAGGAATTTACCCTAAGAATGCAGCAGCCCAGTTTGAAAAAGACATATGCACCTGTGTTTATTGCAGCACTATTTACAATAGCCAAGAAATGGAAGCAACCTAAGTGTCCATCATTCGATGAATGGATGAAGAAGTTGTGGTATACATGCACAATGGAATATTATTCAGCCATAAGAAGAAGACAGATCCTACCATTTGGAGCCAGAGAGTATTATGCTCATTGAAATAATCCAGGTGGAGAAAGACAAGTACCAAATGATTTCACTCATATGTGGAGTATAAGAACAAAGAGAAAACTGAGGGAACAAAACAGTAGCAGACTCACAGAACCCAAGAATGGACTAACAGTTACCAAAGGGAAGGGGACTGGGGAAGATAAGTGGGGAGGGAGGGATAAGGGGGGAAAAGGGCTATTGCAATTAGCACACATAATGTAGGGCTGGGGGGGGTGGGATACGGGGAAGGCAGTATAACACTGAGAAGACAAGTAGTGATTCAATAACATCCTACTGTGCTGATGGACAGTGACTGCAATGGGGTATGTGGTGGGGACTTGATAATAGGGGGAGTCTAGTAGCCATAATGTTGTATATTAATAATAGCAAAAAAAAAAGCCAATGTATGACAAACCCACAACTAATGTACTCACTGGTGAAAGCTAAAAGCTTTTTATCTAAGATCAGGAACAAGACAAAGATGACCAGTCTTACTACTTTTATTCAATATAGTACTAGAAGTCCTAGCCCAAGCAATCCAACTATAAAAAGATAGAAATTGCATCCAAATTGGTAAGGAAGAAGTAAAATTGTCACTGTTTGCAGATGACATGATACTACACATAGAAGACCCTAAAGGACTCCACAAAAAAACTTTCAGAACTAATAAATGAGTTCACTAACATCACAGGATACAAATCCATGTATAGAAAGTTGTTAAATTTCTATACACAAATTATGAACTAGCAGAAATGGAAATTAAGAAAACAATCTCATTTACAATTGCATGAAAAAGAATAAAATATGTAGGAATAAATCCTACTGAGGAGGTGAAAGACCTGTACTCTGAAAACTATAAAACACTGATGAACGAAATTGAAGAAGACACAAATAAACAAAGATATTCCATAGTTAGGAAGAATGAATATTGTTAAAATTACCATCCTGCCCAAACCAACTTAAAAATTCAGTGCAATCCCTATCAGAATACAATGGTATGCTTCATTGAATTAGTGAATCCTAAATTTGCACATAACCACAAAAGACCTCCAAAACCAAAACAATCTTGAGATAAAAGAATGTAGCTGGAGGTATCATGCACCTTGATTTCAAAATGTACTACAAACCTACAGTAATCAAAACAGTATGGTACCAGCACAAAAACAGATACATACACCAATGGAACACAATAGAGGGCCCCAAAATAAACCAATGTCATGTGGCTAATTAATATATATGGCAAAGGAGGCAAGAATATACAGTGGGGAACAAAAACAGTCTTTTCAATAAATGGTATTGGGAAAATTGGATACCTATATGCAAAAGAATGAAACTGGATCGTTATCTTACACCATATACAAAAATAAAGTCAAAATGGGTGAAGTCCTAAATACAAGACCTGAAACCATGAAACTCTTAGAACAAAACATAGGCAGTAAACTCTTGAACATCAAAATAAGAATTTTCTTCTGGATATGTCTCCCTTGGCAAGGGAAATAAAAATAAAAATAAGTGGTACTACATCAAACTGAAAATATTCTACACAGGAAAGGAAACCATCAACAAAATGAAAAGGCAACCTATGGGAGAATATTTTAACTAAAAATGAAATACCATATGACCCAGCAATTCCACTTATGGGAACCTACCTGAAGAAAATGAAATCATTACTTGATTACTTCAAAAGATATATGCACCCCTGCTTTTTGCAACATTATTTACAACAGCTAAGATATGGATGCAACTGACATGCCCACTGGTATATGAATGGATAAAGAAGATAGATGAAGTCAGTTAGTGAAAGATGAATACCATATGGTTTCAGTTACCTGTAGAATCTGAAAAATAAAACAGCAGTAGTCTCGTAAACACAGAGAATAGACTATTGGTTACCATGGGGGTGGAGGGGGCAGGTGAAATAGGTGAAGGTGATAAAGAGGTACAAACTTCAAATTACAAAGTAACTTAGGCATGGGGATGCATATAGCATATAGCATAGAGAATATAGCTCATAACACTTATTATGGGGACAGATGGTAACTACACTTATGGTGATAATGTATATACATCTAATAATGTATATAATTGAATCACTAAATTGTTCATCTGAAACCAATATTGTATACAAACTGTATTTCAATTAAAAAGTTATTTTTAATAAAGCATGGTCTATTAAAGTATTGCTCAAAAAAATTTTTTTAAGTTCAAGAAGACCCTCAGTCTTTAGTTATACACTGAAGAGACAGCTACTGGCCCATGATGTGTGCACACATGGCCATGCTTGCCTTCACTGGAGGATCCCAAGGTAAATGAGACAAATTCCCTGCCCTTAAATCATTTAAAGCCCAGGAGAAATAATGTATGTACATAAATAAGGAATGCAAAGAATAAAAAAATAAAAGAATAAAGTAGTTTCTGTCAAAGACATCAAGATGATGCACAATGAAGTTAAAGAAAATGTGAGGCTTCAACTTATATTTTGGCATCAGGCTAAAAAATGTGTTAGCATGTTAAAAGGCATGTCCTATCCAAAATGCCAAACTATACCTAATACTGGTCACTTTTCACCCATGAATGCAAATTCTTTGCCTTCTGCCTTTTTCTTTAATCTCTCATACAAAAATCTTTCATATCCTTAAACTAAGGGCAGGTTCCAATATCAGTTACTCTGAGTTTTTCCTAATCATCTTGGTCATAAGCAACCTCTGGAAACTCCTGGCACATAAAACATCCCCATTATGCTCTCAACACTTCATTATGTAAAACCTGATATTGTGGTTATGTGGATATAGATGTTTTGAATTCCCTGACTTCATACATAGAACCCAACCATATTCTCTCTACATTCTGCCAAAAATAAATAAATGATTTGAGATTCTACCTATCTCATTTACTTCCCATTTTCTTGCCTTTGTCCCTACTGTTTGTTCTTTCTGGAATGCCTTTTCTCCTCTTTGTTTTCTCAGCATTGTGTCCACCAGCAAACCCTTCCTAAGACCGTTCACAATTCTACAATTCCCCTATGCTGCAGATAAGGTCTGAGAGGAAGCAGGGCTGTCTGGTAGGCTACATAAGGGCCAGGAGCCCAAAGACAGGTTTCCTCTTGCCACTGCCACCAGGAGTGAAGCAGGACAGGAGGTCATGTGCCACAGGTAAATCCAGAGGCTAAAATCAAAATAAGTGAAAACAGTGTGATCATTACAGAGGAGCAGGCAGGAAGGAGGAATCAAGAAACAGAACTGAAGTGGGTGGTATAGAAGACTTGTAAACCTAATAAGAGGAAGAGCAGGGCAAGCAAATTGTTAAATACTACAAGGTGTAAGAGCTTGAAGAGCCCCTAGAAATGGTTCTCGAGTTTTCAGTGTGAACAGTGTGCTTCAACACATACTAAATGGTATGTGACCTCCTAATGTCCTTCCTCCAGGATCTAGATTAGAATAGTATTAGAATAATCCTATAGCAATCTTTGGAATTCTAGTTTCCCCAGGAGATTTTTGGACTACAACTCTCTTCTCAGTATTGGTTAACTTCCGTGGCAGTTACAAGCAGGTAGAGGGGAACAGCTGGAAGGAAGCTGTTGCCACTGTGACTAGGAGGGGGTGGGGTCACCTGGGGATGTTTATGCAGTAAATGGGAATAGGCAAAATTTTTAGTTTGAAGTAGGTGACCAGTGGAGTTCTGGTGACAGAGATTCTCCACAAAAATGAATTTAAGCTAAATTCCAAAGATCACGATGTTAACCTAAAATACAGAGTTTTGGGGAATCCTTCTCCATAAAAACAAATCGAATCACTTGGCATTGCTCTCACAGCATTAACTCAGGAGAATTCAGCCCCAGTAAGTGAATTGGGGAAGGATAGAAATATTCATAACTCTGAGGAAAAATTACCATTGTTCACTGAAGGATATTTTCAGTTCAAACCAGAACTCAGCTAATCATAGTGCATCTGTAAGACACAGCCCTCCAGCTCCATCCATCCACTAGTTGCTCCACTTACTTTCCCAACATGCTTGTGATTTCCTTACAGAGTAAGAGATTTGAAACCCTTAGATCAAGGGTACAAAGGAAATGGCATAAACATTCTTACTGAGAGATCTAGAAAATCAAGGAAAATCCTTCCCTGTAAGTAACTCAGCCCATGTAAATACATGTCTTGTATCAGAAGAGGAAGACATTATGTTCTGACTAAGCATGCTTTGATGGCATGAGAAGTGAAGGTTAAAGATAAGGCAAGAAAAGATTTTAATTTCAATCTATACTTTATAAGTAATTTATACCGTTGGAAAACTATAATGAAAAGGTGTATTATTAAAAATGCCTCCAAAATTAAACTATATGGTAGCTAAATGAGAGTGATTGGAGGAATTATTCTAGGTTCAGCTGCTTCCCAAGGCTCTCTCAGCCATTTTCAAGTCGTACTGGTTTTCTGTCAAATAAAACTAATATGTGTTCACAAAAAGAATGACTTGCTTAGTTGGTTATTGTTCTTAAATTCAACTGCATTAATGAAAGAGACGGTGTGTAGAATAAAACTCCACTATTTCAATCAGCTAAAGTTTAGTGTACTCATTCATTCACTCAACGCCTGTGGAAAATTCCCCTTACATCCATCATGCATAAATTCAAATGAGTAATTACAACACATTGTCCCTAGTTTTGTCAGATGAGATTCGACAGAGGATGGGCAAACAGACTTAGGTAGGACACAGTTCAAGCATTCATTCATTCAACAAATACGTACTGAGAACATACCACGGGTCATGCATTGTATTAACTAAGAGGGATACAGCAGACGATAGACAGGCTTGACCCCAGCTTTCATGGAGTTTCCAGCTTAGTTGGAGGGAGAGGGAAACAGAAATTAAGTAAAACAACAAAGAAATCAATAAATACAAACTGTGACAAGTGCAGTAAAAGGAAGAAAACCAGATGTCTGTGAGATAATAAGAGGAAAACAGTGTGGATTGTATGGTCGTGAAAATCTGCTCTGTAGAAGTACTACTTAAACTGAGACCTGAGAATGAATGGAGCATGAGGGAGAGATTTTGAAGGGCAAGAATGATAACTTTGGAGGACAGGAACATGGCTACTTTGTCCCTGCAGAATGAGCAGAGTGAGCAGTCTTGAGATTTCTCATGAATGGGGATTGAGAGAAGGATCAGGAGTTTAGGCCTTCATTGCCTGATAGGAATAAGCTGTAGATGCTCTAAGGTGGGATGGGAGACTGCCTCCAGTTACAGATTTGGTGAGCTATTGCTTGATCAGAAACTTGAAACAATGACATCCCCCAAAGCTGTAGTCCCCAGAGCAGTCCCCCACCTGGACATTAAAAAGACCACATCTATTAACACCCCCCAACCCTCCCACCCATCCACCCAACCCAGAGGCCCTAAGAGCCCAGTTGGCCTAGAGTGTTACATCCCCTCTGCAGATGCTGGAGCTCACCTGGGGAATTCAAGTTCCCTATCAGCTGGGAAATGCTGGTCTTCCAGTTCTATGGACCCTTGCCCAGTGGTCTTTCTTTGGAGCCCACCATGAGCTTCCTCCTTTGGCCCTCTAGGATCTTGGGCAGATAGCTAACAACAGGGCACCTGATAGTCTTACCAAACTAAAGAAAAACAAAACTCTGTGTGCTGAATTTGCAATAATCTAGCAATACAAAAACGACAAGCCCTGCATATTGCAATAGGGTTATTTTAAAGCATTCTGCACAAACAAATGGGTGACATTGGATGTGTTTGTATGAGGAGAAGGACAAATTTAATGTATTTAAATACCTAACTTTTGGCTTAACTAAGCACTGGAGCACATTTTCTCATGCTATATTTAGGCAGTGGGTTTCCATGTTTAAGGAATTATGAATTATTTAAAAGCACTTTGCAAAAGTTTGGCAGCAATCTCTGAGCCACATTCTGATTCAGATTTTTAAAGATCTTGTATTTCTTTACTGTAATCCTCTATGAAAGGGGTACTCAAAGGAGAACACTACATGGAGAGAGGACTTTGTATTAAATAACCAGACCCAGTGAAATGGCAAAATACAGAAATAGTATCAGGCCAGAAGCGAGAAGCCCTGTATTCCTACTCCAGCTTTACCACTTAAACTAGGAGGCATGGGGCAAACTGGCAGGCACTGCTCTGGGGTCAGACCAGCCAGAGAGAGGCCTCACCTACAACAGGTAGAGACACCAAGCACAGAGGCTTACACCTGTGTGCTTGGCCCACTGGCTGTGATGCTGGAGACAGGTAGGGCAGACAGGAGTCAGGAAAGAGATCTTTCCTCCCCCCAGGCAACAGCTCTGCTCCCCTGTGACCCCAGACCTCATCTAGGGGCTGAGCAGCTCCAGAGACTGGAGTTTCTGAGCAATAGAGGGCACCACACAGAAATATGAAATGACAAAAGAACATGGTACAGACCAAAATCTCACAAACCCCAGAAAAAGGGCCAAATGAAACTGAACTCACCAATCTTCCTGAAAGAGAGTTCAAAATAAAAATCATAAACATACTTAAGGAGGTACAGAAAAATACTCAAGAACTCAGGAACGAATTTAAGATGGAGATTCAATCATTAAGAAATTCCATATCTGAAATGAAACATACAATGGAGGGATTTAAAAGCAGATTAGATGTAGTAGAAGAGATGGTAAATGGAATAGAAACTAGAGAAGAGGAATACAAAGAAGCTGAGGAACAGAGAGAAAAAAGGATCTCTAAGAATGAAAGAATATTGAGAGAACTGTGTGACCAATCCAAACAGAACAATATTAACCATTTAATAGGGGTATCAGAAGAAGAAGAGAGAGAAAAGGGGATAGAAAGTGTCATTGAGAAGGTAATTGCTGAAAACTTCCCCAATCGGGGGAAGGATATAGTCTCTCAAACTATTGAGATGCACAGATCTCACAGCACAAAGGACCCAAGGAAGACAACATCAAGACATATAATAATCAAAATGGCAAAGATCAAGGATAAAGACAGACTTTTAAAAGCAGCTAGAGAGAGAAAAAAGATCGCATACAAAGGAAAACCAATAAGGCTATCATCAGATTTCTCAACAGAAACCTTACAGGCCAGAAGGGAGTGGCATAATATATTTAATGCAATGAAATAGAAGGGCGTTGAACCAAGAATATTCTACCCAGCAAGGTTATCTTTTAAATTTGAAGGAGGGATTTAAAATTTTTCAGATAATCAAAAGGTGAGAGAATTTACCTGCCACAAACCACCACTACAGTGCATTTTGGAGGGACTCCTACAGATGTATTCCTAACACTACATATATGTCACACAAAGGATAGACAAAGAGTACAGAATATGATTCATAACAAAGAATAAAGGAGGAAGAAAAAGGAGGAAAAAAAGATTCTTTAGGTTGTGTTTGTAATAGTATACGAAGTGAGATAATTAGACTGTTAGATAGTAAGGGAATTACCCTTGAGCCTTTGGTAACCACAGATCTAAAGCCAACAATGGCAATAAGTACATATCTATCGATAATTACCCTAAATGTAAATGGTCTGAATGCACCAATCAAAAGACGAAGAGTCACTGAATGGACAAAAAAACAAGACCCATCTATATACTGCCTACAAGAGACTTACCTCAAACCCAAAGACATACACAGACTGAAAATAAAGGGATGGAAAAAGATATTTCATGCAACTAATAGTGAGAAAAAGCAGGAGTTGCAGTACTTGTATCAGACAAAATAGACTTCAAAACAAAGTCACAAGAGACAAAGAAGGACATTATATAATGATAAAAGGGTCATTCCAACAAGATGATATAACTATTATAAATATCTGTGCACCCAACACAGGATCACCTGTGCACAGAAATGTGAAACAAATACTAACAGAATTAAAGGGGGAAATAGAATGCAATGCATTCATTTTAGGAGACTACAACACACCACTCACTCCAAAGGACAGATCAACCAGACAGAAAATAAGTAAAGACACAGAGGCACTGAACAATGTATTAGAACAGATGGACCTAATGGACATCTACGGAACACTTCATCTAAAAGCAACGGGATACACATTCTTCTCAAGTGCACATGGAATATTTTCAAGAATAGATCATATTCTAGGCCACAAAAAGAGCCTCAGAAAATTAAAAAAGATTGAAATTGTACCAACCTCCATCTCAGATCACAAAGGTATGGAACTAGAAATAAATTACTCAAAAGAAAATGAAAAAGCCCATAAACACATGGAGGCTTAATAACATGCTCCTAAATAGTCAATGGACCAATGACCAAATAAAAACAGAGATCAAGCAATATATGGAGACAAAGGAAAACAATAATTCAACACTGCAAAATCTGTGGGATGCAGCGAAGGACTTGCTAAAAGGGAAGTATATCGCAATACAGGCCTACCTCAGGAAAGAAGAACTATCCCAAGTGAACAGTCTAAACTCACAATTAATGAAACTAGAAAAGGAAGAACAAATGAGGCCCTAAGTCAGTAGAAGGAGGGACATAATAAAGATTAAAGCAGAAATAAATAAAATTGAGAAGAATAAAACAAGAGAAAGAATCAATGAAAGCAGGAGCTGGTTCTTTGAGAAAATAAGCAAAATAGATAAACCCCTAGCCAGACTTATCAAGAAAAATAGAGAGTCTACACACATAAACTCAGTCAGAAATGAGAAAGGAAAAATCACTATGGATACCATAGAAATACAAAGAATTATGAGAAAATACTATGAAAAATTGTAAGGTAACAAACTGGGTAACCTAGAAGAAATGGACAACTTTCTAGAAAAATAAAAACTTCCAAGGCTGACCCAGGAAGAAACTGAAAATCTGAATGGACCAATTACCAGCAAAGAAATTGAATTGGCAATCAAAAAACTACATAAGAACCAAACCCCTGGACCAGATGGTTTCACTGCTGAATTTTATCAAACATTTAGTGAAGACCTAATACCAATCCTCCTTAAAGTTTTCCAAAAAGTACAAGAGGAGGGAATACTCCCAAACTTACTCTAATACCAAAACCAGGCAAAGACCCCACCAAAAAAGCAAATTACAGACCAATATCCCTGATGAACATAGATACAAAAATACTCAACAAAATATTAGCAAACCGAATTCAAAAATACATCAAAAAGATCATCCATCACGATCAAGTGGGATTCATCCCAGGGATGCAAGGATGGTACAACATTCGAAAATCCATCAACATCATCCACCACATCAATAAAAAGAAGAACAAAAACCACATGATCATCTCCATAGATGCTGAAAACACATTTGACAAAATTCAACATCCATTCATGATAAAAACTCTAAAAAAATAGGTATAGAGGGCAAGTACCTCAACATCATAAAGGCTATATATGACAAACCCACAGCCAGCATTATACTTAACAGTGAGAAGCTGAAAGATTTTCCTTTAAGATCAGGAGCAAGACAAGGATGCCCACTTTCCCCACTTTTATTCAACATAGTTAGAGAGGTCCGAGCCACAGCCATCAGACAAAACAAAGAAATGAAAGCCATCCAGATTGGTAAGGAAAGGTCAAACTGTCCCTGTTTGCAGATGACATTATATTGTACATAAAAAACCCTAAGAAATCCACTCCAAAACTACTAGATCTAATATCTGAATTCAGTAATGTTGCGGGATACATAATTAATACACAGATATCTGTTGCATTTCTATAAACTCACGGTGAACTAGCAGAAAGAGAAATCAGGAAAACAATTCCATTCACAATCGCATCAAAAAGAATAAAATGACTAGAAATAAAACTAACCAAGGAAGTGAAAGACTTATACTCTGAAAACTACAAGACACTCATAAGAGAAATAAAAGAAGATACCAATAAATGGAAACACATTCCGTGCTGATGGATAGGAAGAATTAATATTGTCAAAATAGCCATCCTGCCTAAAGCAATCAACAGATTCAATGTAATCCCTATCAAAATACCAACAGCATTCTTCAATGAACTAGAGCAAATAGTTCTAAAATTCACATGGAAACACAAAAGACCCCCAATAGCCAAAGCAATCCTGAGAAGGAAGAATAAAGTGGGGGGAATTACGCTCCCTGACTTCAACCTCTACTACAAAGCCACAGTAATCAAGACAATTTGGTACTGGCACAAGAACAGACCTATAGACCAATGGAACAGACTAGAGAGCCCAGATATAAACCCAAGCATATATGCTCAATTAATATATGATAAAGGAGCCATGGACATACAATGGGGAAATGACAGCCTCTTCAACAGCTGGTGTTGCCAAAACTGGACAGCTACATGGAAGAGAATGAAACTGGATTACTGTCTAACCCCATACACAAAAGTAAACTCGAAATGGATCAAAGACCTGAATGTAGGTCATGAAACCATAAAACTCTTAGAAGACAACATAGGCAAAAATCTCTTGGAATAAACATGAGTGACTTCTTCATGAACATATCTCCCTGGGCAAGGGAAACAAATGAACAAAAGGGACCATATCAAACTAAAAAGCTTCTGTATAGCAAAGGATACCATCAGTAGAACAAAAAGACATCCTGCAGTATGGGAGAATATATTCATAAATGACATATCCAATAAGGGGTTGACATCCAAATTATATAAAGAGCTCATGTACCTCAACAAACAAAAAGCAAATAAGCCAATTAAAAAATGGGCAGAGGAGTTGAACAGACACTTCTCCAAAGAAGAAATTCAGATGGCCAACAGGCACATGAAAAGAATCTCCACATCACTAGTCATCAGAGAAATGCAGATTAAAATCACAATGAGATATCACATCACACCAGTTAGGATGGCCGCCATCCAAAAGACAAACAACAAGAAATGTTGGCAAGGATGTGGAGAAAGGGGAAGCCTCCTACACTGCTGGTGGGAATGTAAATTAGTACACCCATTGTGGAAAGCAGTATGGAGGTTCCTCAAAAAGCTGTAAATAACAATACCATTTGACCCAGGAATTCCACTCCCAGGAATTTACGCAAGAATGCAGCAGCCCAGTTTCAAAAAGACATATGCACCCCTATGTTTATCATAGCACTATTTACAATAGTCAAGAAATGGAAGCAACCTAAGTGTCCATCAGTAGATGAATGGATAAAGAAGATGTGGTACATATACACAATGGAATATTACTCAGCCACAAGAAGAAAATAAATCCTACCATTTGCAACAACATGGATGGAGCTAGAGGGTATTATGCTCAGTGAAATACGCCAGGCAGAGAAATACAAGTATCAAATGATTTCACTCACCTGTGGAATATAAGAGCAAAGAAAAAACTGAAGGAACAAAACAGACGCAGACTCACAGAACCCAAGAATGGACTAACAGTTACCAAAGGGAAAGGAACTGGGGAGGATGGGTGGGAAGGGAGGGATAAGGGGGAAAAAGGGCTATTATGATTAGCACACATAATGTAGCAGTCAGGGGCATCCGGGGAAAGTAGTATAACACAGAGAAGACAAATAGTGATTCTATAGCATCTTACTATGCTGATGGACAGTGACTGTAATGGGGTATGTGGTGGGGACTTGACAATAGGGGGAGTCTAGTAACCATAATATTGCTCACATAATTGTACATTAATAATAGCAAAATAAAAAAATAAATAAAACCAGGAGGTCTGGGTAGCCATTAATCCTTTTTTGTTTCATTTTTTTCATTTATAAAGTGGAGAAAATGTTTACTCTTCCCAGACTATTGGCCAAAGTAATTACAAGAAGTGAATGTGTGAATGGGAGTGTGTGTGTGTAAACATAAAAACTGTAAACCATTTAAAATGTAATGAGTGACAATAATAGGAATTCTACTGGTAAAACCCTGGAGACATACTTCCTGTAGTATTTTCAGCTTCAGGGATGAGCAACCCCATAATACCTGCTCTCCAGGTAATTTTCAGATATGGCCTCTGGAGATGACAGGTGGCTAAAGTGAATGATTTCTTTTATAAACGCTTTCATGAATTCCATAAAAGTTTTGATTATCTGGCAGTCTCTCTTTGTAGTTCCTGTGTAGATCCATCTTTGGTTCTGGATTTTGACTTGAAATATTTTCTGCTGCACCTAAGAATTCCACATTCATCTCCAACTTCTTGGCACAGGGCCTTCTGTCCCTCTAGGTAGCTGAGCAAATTCTGGCAGCAAGTAGTACCTTCCCAACATAACATTCTCCTGGTTCTACCAAGGACGTCTGCCACTTCTCTCTTGGTTTCTGTATTTCCCAAGAAGAAAGCCAGACCTATTCCACTCTGCCTCTCAGCCATTTGGGGGGTGGGGTGGGGTGTCACACCTCACAGCCTTGGAAGGTTGCTTGTAAGTCTCCTTTCCCCAGGTGAGAGGTGTTCTTTGCACCGTATCATTCTTTATAGATATCCTGTCCTTCAAAAATATCGCCTCGCTGTTTTGTATCCACAAATTAAGTGAAAGGGATTCAAGTGTTGAAGAACTGATACTCAAAATTTCCTTTAAGTGATACAAATGTGTATTTGTCTTTCATTCTCTTTCGTATCTGATTTAATCACATTGGCGTCTCATTCCAATGTCCAATCCCACCCCAGATTTACCTTTACATAAGGATATGAGGCCATAAGTACTAAGACATTCAGATATATATTCTTGTCCCATATTTAGCATTTTTTTCCAAATGACGACAGAAATTGTGCTACTGAGTTATCAATGTGGCCCAAGGTCAGTCCCATTCTCACATCCATCACAGAGGCAAATGTGTCCTAGACTGTGGCTCACTGCCACATCCTAAATATAAAAAAGACGGTCAGTTTAAAAGATGTTATGAAGGTCCTAATTCTAACACCATAACTTTGACAATTAATGTGGTTTTTCTTCATAAAATTCTCCTTTCCCTCTCTCAACTACCTTCACTTGTGCATACTCTGGTTTCATCATTGCCACTTCTACAGTCAGCCCACTTGCATCCAGAACCAAAATAATGAATTGAATCTGAATCTAATCAAGCCTCTACATCTACTTAACAATTATGGTAAATATGGGAGACTGAAGAACATGTTAAAAGAAACTATGGAGATGTGATTTAAAAAAAATCCAAGTGTGGAGAACTTCAGAGGACAAAGACCCGGTTTCTTGGACAACAACAATAAATTACAAGGATAAAAAGGGAGAGATTGAGGTGAAGCTATAGGGTGAAAGAGATCTTAAGAGACACATTAACAAACTGTAAGATACCTACTTTAAACCCTGATTCAAGCAGACTTTTAAAAAATGTGAGAATCAGAGAAATTTGAACTCCTCTCGATATTTGATAATATTAAGAAAATACTAATGTTTGAAGGGTGATACCTTTTTTGTGACTGTTTTTCAAAAGTATCCATATCCCTTAAATATTAACACAGATATGTTTCTGGGTGGCATTATACAGTGTTTGATATGTTCATCCCAATGACAGAGTGGTAGGGTAGTAGTGGTAGGTAGAGAGAAAACACCATGGGCCATCACTGGATAACTGTTGAAGTTGGTTGATGGAATGAGAGGGTTTATTACCGTAAACCCCCTATTTTCTTCTACACTTGAAATGCCTCATATTATAATGTTTTTAAAAGCCAACTGAGTAATTTACCAACCAGATGATTAAATAAACATGCAACATTTCAGCTGGCTGTGTGGACATAATGTAGACTGATCTGGGGATGGTATCTGATTTAATCTTTCCCTTATTTATCAGGAGGATAAAAACAAAAAGGCCCATATGTGTAATGCCAATGGGAGGGCTGCAGTATCTACCTGGCACTGAAGCCATTTGCTTTATGCTGCACTACAAAGTGAGTGGAGAAAATGTATGTCTTGTCCTTTGATTTGAGCAGGGAAGATTTCTTTATTCTCTGTAAGAGGGACTAAGAAAAATGCAGCATAATGATTCACCCTTGCTTTGAAGTCCAATAGCTTTACTCATTATTTAGGCCATTGTGAGAAAATGCAATGGATCCTACATACTATGTCAAAGATAAACCACGGCTAGAATTTGTTAGAATGCCATCTAAGCAGTTAAAATAGAGCAGAGACTAGCAAGGGCTATGTAGAGGACTTCAACCGTTTCTTTATTTTACATCTTTTAAAAAGTCTGATAGGATGAATATTGACCGTTGTTTGTTCTCAGTATCAGGTATTTAGGTATTTGTTACCTTTTCAACCATTTTCCTTTTATATTTGAATATTTTATTGTAAGAAATGTATATAAAGTTATCTCAAATTTGCTTATACATGCAACTTGAGAAATAGAACAGTAAATGTCATCAGTTACAATTTTGCCTTCTGGAAGCCAGGGACAAATTTTCACACCTATTGTGATTGACAAAACCATGGAGAAGACACTTTCCCTCACTCCTCTCACACTGCCCAAGCTACACTGCCTGAAAAGAAGCCAAATATGTAACCAGATGAAGAAGTGCCATGTCTTAAAATGGAAACTCTTCTACAGAGTTAAGACATTAGCTGCCTCTCAACTCTTTGTGTAATAAGATATGTCCAGCTCATTCATTCCAAAAATGTAGATTATTGACTCTTTAGGGGTCACAGAGCTTATTTTCCATGAATCCATGTGTATGTTAAGCATTGTATACAGACTGAGTAAATATGTCTCACAAATATATCAGCTATCATATTTTAAACATATGTAATGTTGGGACTAATAAGATGCAAATTTGTTTAATACCTAATGGAATTCCAAATGCCTTCTGGAGATGGAAAAAAGATGGCGACGTGAGAAGTGAGGCAGAAACGTCCTCCCAAAATCTCATATAACACAAAAATACAGCAGATACAACTAATCCTGAAAGAGTGATCCAAAGACTGCAGAACAGACTACCTACATCTGGGGAAAAGAGACCTCACAGAAAAGGGTAAAGTAGCAAAGCCACGATCCGGTGGGACCCAAGCCCTCCCCCAACCCCAGCTTACAGGCAGGAGGAAGAGAAACAGAGTGGGGAGGGAATAGAAGCTCAGGTCTGCTGACCATCAGCCCTGGAGATCTGCTCCAAGCGCATGAACCCACATTACATGGTGCTCTGGAGATTAGTGGGGTTTAAAAGCAAAGACAGGCAGAATACAGAGAGAAACTGGGATTCCAGCTGCTTGTGGAGAACAGGTACTGCACAACCAGCCTCCCAGGGACAAAAGGAAGGTGGGCACTTTGAAAGATGTCCCAACAGCAAGAGGAATGCTAAAGGGGCAAAGATTACACAGAGCTCGCTGCTCAGGAGAAAGGGCAGGTGGACAAAATAGTCCTGGCACACTCAGCCCAGCAGGTTAGGAACTCTCAGGAGCTTCAGACACTCCATCTTCCTGGCTGGCAATGCAGCCCCAAGGCCCCCCACTGTGTTACGCAGCCTGTCGCTCCTTCCTGCCAGTAGGCACCAGTCCCACACACCTGCTGCCCCTGCCATTGTGCCAGGCCAGCAGGAGGGTGGCCCCACCTATGGCAGCTACAGGGGCATAGCACAGAGGCTCCTCCACTGGACCTGGCAATGGACGTAGGTGCTATAGCCAGGAAGTAGAAAAGAGCTCTTTCCTCCTGGCAGGTATAGGTTCTGCTCACCAGTGACCACCACCATTGCTGCAAGCTAATGGAAGCTTCAGAGAGTAGAGATTCTGGGCAATAGAAGGTGCCTACTACACAAATCTAATATCCCATAAGAAACACACACAAAAAAAGTGAAGAGACATGAATTTTGTCCAACAAAAATCCAGGAAAAAAATCCAGAAGAGGACTTAGTGAAACTGAAATAACCAATCTTCTTGATAAAGATTTCAAAATAAAAAACAAACATACTCACGGAGCTACAGAAAAATATTCAAGATCTCAGGGAGGACTTCAAGAGATAGAAACTTTGAAAAATACAGTATCTGAAATGAAACATACAATGGAGGAATTTAAAAGTAGATTAGATGATGTAAAGGAGATGATAAATGAAATAGAAATTAGAGAATGGGGAAACAAAGAAGCTGAAGCACAGAGAGAAAAAAGGATCGCTAGGAAGGAAAAAATAATAAGAGAACTGTGCAATCAATCCAAATGGAACAATATTTGCATTACAGGGGTACCAGAAGAAGAAGGGAGAGAAAAAGTGATAGAAAGTCTCTTTGAGGAAATAATTGCTGAAAACTACCACAGTCTGGGGAAGGAAATAGACACTTGGATTATGGAAGCATAAATACCATCCAACAAAAGGAACCCTAGGAAGACAACACCAAGACATACAATAATGAAAATGGCAAAGATAAAGGACAAGGACAGAGTATTAAAAACAGCCAGAGAGAGAAAAAAAGGTCATGTATAAAGGAAAGCCCACCAGGCTATTAGCAGACTTCTCATCAGGAACCTTACAGACCAGAAGGGAATGGCACAATATATTTAATGCAATGAAACAGAATGACCTCAAACCGAGAATACACTACCTGGCAAGATTATCATTTAAATTTGAAGCAGGGATTAAACAATTTCAAAATAAGCAAAAGTTGAGAGAATTTACCTCCCACAAACCATCTCTACAGTGTACTTTAAAGGGATGGAAGTACTCCTAAGGCTAAGTAACTGTCACCAGAGAAAACAAAACCACAGTAAAGGAAGTAAACCAATTAATTACTAAGGAAATGCAAAACTAAATCAACTACTTGCAAAGTTAGTCAAGGGATACCTAATATATAACAGTGGAGGAGGAAGAAGACAAAGAAGAAGAACCTTTAGATTGTGTTTGAGACAGTGTAATAAGCGAGTTAAGTTAGACTGTTAGATAGTAAGGAAACTGCCCTTAAACTTTAGGCAAACACAAATCTAAAGCCTGCAATGGCAATAAGTACATATATATCAGTAATTACCCTAAATGTAAATGGAATGACTATACTAATCAAAAAGACACAGAATTATAGAAAGGGAAAAGAAACAAGACCCATCTATGTGCTGCCCACAAGAGACTCACTTCAAACTAAAGACATACACAGACTAAAAGTGAAGGGATGGAAAAAAGATTTTCATGCAAATAATAGGGAGAGAAAAGCAGGAGTTGCTGTACTTGTATCAGACAAAACAGACTTCAAAACAAAGAAAATAACAAGAGACAAAGAAGGACATTACATAATGAAAAAGTGGTCAGTCTAACAAGAGGATATAACCATTATACATATCAATGCATCCAATACAGGAAAACCTAAATATAAGAAAAAAATATTAACAGAATTAAAGGGGGAAATAGAATGCAATGCATTTATTTTAGGAGACTTCAACACATCACTCACACCAATAGATCAAGCAGACAGAAAATAAATAAGGAGACAGGCACTGAACAATGCATTAGGACAGATAGACCTAACAGACATCTACAAAACACTCCACCCAAAAGAAGTGGGATACACATTCTTCTCAAGTGTATATGGAACATTTTCTAGAATAGGTCACATAGTCCACAAAAAGAGCCTCAGTTTTTCACATAGACTGAAATTGTGCCCACTGGCTTCTCAGAAGACAAAGGTATGAAACTAGAAACAAATTATGCAAAAACAAAAAAGCTCATAAGCCCATAGTGGCTTAACAACATGTTCCTAAATAATCAATGGATCAATGACCAAATAAAAACAGAGATCAGGCAATATATGGAGATAAACAAGAACAACAACTCAACACCCCAAAACATGTGGGGTGCAGTGAAGGCAGTTCTAAGAGGGAAGTATACTGCAATACAGGCCCACCTCAGGAAAGAACAATCCCATATGAACAATCTAAACTCACAATTAACAAAACTAGAAAAAGAAAAAAGAGGCCCAAAGTCAGTAGAAGGAGGGACATAATAAAGATCAGAGAAGAAATAAATAAAATTGAGAAGAATAAAACAAAAGAAAGAATCAATGACACTAGGAGATGGTTCTTCAAGAAAATAAACAAAATAGATAAATCCCTAGCCAGACTTACCAAGAAAAAGAAAGTGTATACAGATAAACAGAATCAGAAAAAAGAAAAGTCACTACAGACACTATGGAAATACAAAGAATTATTAGAGAATACTATGAAAAATTATATGCTAACAAATCGGACAACCTTGAAGAAATGGACAACTTTCTAGAAAAATACAACCTTTCAAGACTTACCCAGGAAGAAATGGAAAATCTGAACAGACCAATTAACAGTAATGAACTGAACTGGTAAGCAAAGAACTATCTAAGAACAAAACACCTGGACCAGAAGGCTTCACCACTGAATTTTATCAAAAATTTAGAGAACACCTAATACCCAGCATCCTTGAAGTTTTCCAAAAAGTAGAAGAGGAGGAATACTTCCAAACTTATTCTATGAAGCCAGCATCACTCTAATACCAAAACCAAAGACACCACAAAAAAAGAAAATTACAGACCAATATGCCAGATGAACATAGATGCAAAAATCCTCAACAAAATATTGGCAATACAAATTCAAAAACACATCAAAAAGATCATCCACCATGACCAAGTGGGATTTATTCCAGGGTTGCAAGGATGGTACAATATTTGAAAATCAATCAGTATCATACACCACATCAACAAAAGGAAAAAAATCACATGATTATCTCAATAGATGCTGAAAAGGCATTTGACAAAATTCATCATCCACTTATGATAAAAACTCAACAAAATGGGTATAGAGGGTAAGTACCTCAACATAATTAAGGCCATATACGACAAACCCACAGCCAACATCATACTTAACAGTGAAAAGCTCAAAGGTTTGCCTCTTAAGATCAGGAACAAGGATGCCCACTCTCACTACTATTATTCAACATAGTACTGGAGGCCCTGGTCATGGCAATCAGACAACACAAAGAAATAAAAGGTATCCAGGTTGGTACGGAAGAAGTTAAACTGTTAGTGTTTGCAGATGATGTGATATTTTCCATAGAAAATGCTAAAGAATCCACCAAAAAGCAATTGGAAGTAATACCTGAATTCAGCAAAGTTACAGGATACAAAATTAATATACAAATCAGTTGCATTCCTATATACTAATGATAAATTAGCAGAAAGAGAAATCAGCAAAACAACTCCATTTACAATTGTATCAAAATGTATAAAATACCTAGGAATAAACCTAACCAAGGAAGTGAAGGACCTATACTCTGAAAACTACAAGATACTCATGAGAGAAATTAAAGAAGACACCAATAAATGGAAATATATCCCATGCCCATGGATAGGAAGAATATTGTCACCCAGCCAAAAGCAATCTACAGATTCAATGCAATCCCTATCAAAATACCAACAGCATTCTTCAATGAACTAGAACAAGGAGTTCTAAAATTCATTTGGGACCATGAAAGAACCTGAATAGACAAAGCAATCCTGAGAAGAACAAAGCTGAGGGGAATGTATTCCCTAACTTCATGCTCTACTACAAAGCCACAGTAATCAAAACAATTTGGTACTGGCACAAGAACAAACCCATAGATCGATGGAACAGAATAGAGAGCCCAGATATAAACCCACACATATATGGCCAATTAATATATGATAAAGGAGCCGTGGATATACAATGGGGAAATGACAGCCTCTTCAACAACTGATGCTGGCATAACTGGACAGCTACATGTAAGAAAATAAAACTGAATTATTGTCTAACTCCATACACAAAAGTAAACTTGAAATGGATCAAATACCTGAATGTAAGTAATGAAACCATAAAACTTTTAGAAGAAAACAGACAAAAATCTCTTGAATGTAGATATGAGCAACTTTTCCTGAACACATCTCTTCGGGCAAGGGAAACAAAAGCAAAAATGAACAAATGGGACTACATCACACTAAAAATCTGTGTAGCAAAGGACACCATCAGCAGAACAGAAAGGCATCCTACAATACAGGAGAATATATTCGTAAATGACATATCCAATAAGGGATTAACATCCAAAATATATAAAGAGCTCAAACACCTCAACACTCAAAAAATAAATAACCCAATTAAACAATAGGTGAGGATCTGAACAGACACTTCTCCAAAGAAAAAATTAAGATGGCTAACAGGCACATGAAAAGATCCTCCACATCACTAATCATCAGGGAATTATAAATTTAAACCACAATGAGACATCACCTCACACCAGTTAGGATGGCCAATGTCCAAAAGACAAGAAACAACAAATGCTGGCAAGGATATGGAGAAAGGCGAGCCCCCCTACACTGCTGGTGGGAATGTAAATTAGCTCAACCATTGTGGAAAGCAGTACGGAGGTTCCTCAAATACCTCAAAATAGAAATACCATTTGACCCAGGAATTCCACTCCTAGGAATTTACCCTAAGAAAACAAGATTCCTGATTCAAAAAGACATATGCACCCCTATGTTTATGGCAGCACTATTTACACTAGCTAAGATGTGGAAGCAACCTAAGTGTCCATCAGTAGATGAATGGATAAAGAAAAGGTGGTACATATACACAATAGAATATTATTCAGCCATAAAATGAAAACAAATCCTACCATTTGCAGCAACATGGGTGGAGCTAGACGGTATTATGCTTAATGAAATAAGTCAGACGGTTAAAGACAACTACCAATAATTTCCCTCATTTGTGGAGAATAATGATGAAGCAAAACTAAAGGAACCAAACAGCAGCAGACTCACAGACTCCAAGAAAGGGCTAGCCCTTACCAAAGGGCAGGGGTTGGGGAGGTAAACAGAGGGCGATTAATGAGCATTGTAATAAGCACACACAATATAGGTAGGTCATGGGGAAGGCAGTATAGCACGGAGAATACAAGGAGTGACTCTATAATATCTTACTATGCTGATGGACAGTGACTGCAGTTGGGGGGGGGGCTTGACAATATGCGTGAATGTTGAAACCACAATATTGCTCATGTGAAACCTTCATAAGATTATCAATGGTACCTTAATTTCCATAAAATGAAAGAAAAGATACCTTAATTAAAAAAAAGAAAAGTATATTCACCAACAGCTTGTAAAAATACATCAAAAAATGCCTTTTCCCCATCATAGTTTCTCAGTCAATGGATTAATAAAAATATGAAACCCATAATGAAGGAAATAAAAATTTGGATATCCCTCCATATCATCTGGGAGAGCTGTACTTCATTCCTTTTGCTGGTCACATAATATTCCATGGTGTGGATATACTGCAATTTAGTCAGCCATTTCCATGTTGATAAGCTTTCTCTTGACCACTCGACCAAAGTTCCTTTGGCTAATACAAACAATAGTACTATAAACATTGTCTGATATACGACCTTACAAATGGGCACTTTTGTTTCTGTGAGGTAGATACCCAGAAGTGGAATTTCTGAGTCAAGGGGAAAGTACATTTTTGGTTTTAATGGATGTTGCTCTGTTGCCTTCTAGAAAGGCTGTGAAGCTTTGAAATCCCACAAACAATGTACAAGGAAACTTTTGTCCCCATATTGCCACTAGCAATGGGCTTTATAGCTCTTTTTGATTTTGGTAATCCAATGGATGTAAAGCGATATTTCATCTTTATTTTCACATGAATTTCTCTTACCTTACTGCACATGAATTTGAACATCTTTTATGTTTGTTGACCAATAGGTTTGTTTTTCTGTTTTATTCTATTCCTCTCTGTGTCAATCATATTGTTAGTCTTTTTCTTCTTATTCTATAGGAAATCTAGGAGAATATATTCATAAATGACATATCCAATAAGGGGTTGACATCCAAAATATATAAAGAGCTCATGCACCTCAACAAACAAAAAGCAAATAAGCCAATTAAAAAATGGGCAAAGGAGCTGAACAGAAACTTCTCCAAAGAAGAAATTCAGATGGCCAACAGGCACATAAGATGCTCCACATCACTGATCATCAGAGAAATGCAAATTAAAACCACAATGAGATATCATCTCACAACAGTTAGGATGGCGGCCATCCAAAAGACAAACAACAAGAAATGTTGGCGAGGATGTGGAGAAAGGGGAACCCTCCTACACTGCTGGTGGGAATGTAAATTAGTTCAGCCATTGTGGAAAGCAGTATGGAGGTTCCTCAAAAAACTCAAAACAGAAATGCCATTTGACCCAGGAATTCCACTCCTAGGAATTTACCCTAAGAATGCAGCAGCCCAGTTTGAAAAAGACAGATGCACCCCTATGTTTATCACAGCACTATTTACAATAGCCAAGAAATGGAAGCAACCTAAGTGTCCATCAGTAGATGAACGGATAAAGAAGATGTGGTACATATACACAATGGAATATTATTCAGCCATAAGAAGAAAACAAATCCTACCATTTGCAACAACATGGATGGAGCTAGAGGGTATTATGCTCAATGAAATAAGCCAGGCAGAGAAAGACAAGTACCAAATGATTTCACTCATCTGTGGAGCATAAGAACAAAGAAAAAACTGAAGAACAAAACAGCAACAGACTCACAAAACCCAAGAATGGACTAACAGTTACCAAAGGGAAAGGGACTGGGGAGGATGGGTGGAAAGGGAGGGATAAGGGGGAAAAATGGGTATTACGATTAGCACACATAATGTAGGGAGGGGCACAGGGAGGGCAGTACAACACAGAGAAGACAGCGCTGATGGACAGTGACTGTAATGGGGTATGTGGTGGGGATTTGATAATTGGGGGAGTCTAGTAACCATAATGTTGCTCATGGAATTGTACATTAATGATACCAAAAGAAAAAAAGAAAAGAAAGAAATCTATATATTACAGAAATGGCCCCATATCTAATGCTGCTCAATCCCCACCTTCTGTCACCTTCTATCATACTACTTTTTTCCTGTTCCCTCCACAGTAATTAACCACTACTTGAAATTATTTTGTTAGTTTTTTGTTTCTTGTCTGTCTCTTAACTATTATGCTATTAAATTATTATATTATAAAGAATGTGATGTGTATTTGGAATTGAGGAAAGACCGAAATGAATTGTGAATAGGAAGATCGGACGTGATTGGGCTGTAAAAAATTTCCATGTGGTGCTATAGAGAATTTACACATTTTGTTATAGGAAATGTGAAGTCACCAATAGTTTTTCAGCAGGAGGGTGTGATATAATCAAATTTATGCTATAGGAAGAACAGTCTGGTGGCAATGCCATGAATTAATTAGAAGGGGAAAAGAAGTTTTTATTAATAATGGGCCTTCTCACAGCTCTAAAATAACTTGTGCCAACCTAGTTCACATGTATTTTATGGACAGTATTTTTAATAGAATTAGCAGAGTCAGCACACATTTCCCAAATCAGTTGACAGAACAGACACACTGAATTTTATCCATTAGCTTTTCCACCCTGATTTTTTGGGCTAAAGCATAAAAATCCTATGAGTTGCATTAATTTCCTCGATAAAGTGGTACTTAAATTGATTGAGAGTTAGGTTCATTTTCTGCCAAAGTGTATTCAGCCTCATCTTCTAATTCAGTATTTCTGAAATGCTTCTGAGGAATTTTGTGTGCCCGGCACTATGCTTGACTGATACCTAAAAAATGAGTTTAAGACTAATTGGCTGGATTAATATTAGGAAATAGCATCACTTACTCTTAGCCTGTCACCTTCCCTAGTTAGAGTAACTGTATCTGCCTGGTAAAGTTATGTCTATATTAGTCCAAGGTAAGGGGAGATATTTGTCTTGTTAGTTTAATAAATCTCAGAGAATATTCTTTGGCAGGAATTTTCCAATCTAGACTGGATATTGATCAACTAAAGTGGTTGGTTGGCACATCTCCCTCTGGACAGGTAGCAGTTCTGTCCTCAAGTATCATTTGATTCTCCTTAAATGATTAAAGAATGGCTCCTCCGACAAGGTGAACCATACTTTACTGAGTATAGTAGAGGTAAAAGGACATGACTTGGAAGTCAAATATCCTAAATTAAGATCCCTGCTGTGGTCCTTGCTAGTTGAGTAATATTCATTCAGTAAATGGCTGGGAACTATTTTCTGTCCACTATTGGTCTAGACACTAGAATTTGAAAGACTCTGCCTGTAAGGAGCCAGCAGCTTACTAAGAAAGAGACACAAGGCAATCAACCTTGTATAAAAGAGGAATGAAGCAGGAACAATGTAATCAGAGAAGGTAGCTGAATGAAAAGGCACCCCAGACCAAAGGAACATGAGGAACAAAAACGTCAAGAGGCATGCCTGGGAATGGTATGTTTGGAGCCTCTAAAACTGTGAAGTTTGGCTTACTTATACACAAACCTCTGTTGGTATATAACAACTACGTTTGTATATAAACAAACAACGTATCTGTTTTCACTGCTGTAATTCTGGGCACCTAAGATAGCGCCTGATCCATAGTTAAAGCATAATAAATACTTGTTGATAAAAAGAGTAAATAAAAGATGTACTGGAAGGTTGTGAGAAAGAAAGCTAGAGAAGCAGTGAAAGGGCAGGTTATGGTTGTGTTTGTATTCTAAGATCAGAAATTTTGATTTTTATCCTATATCTGAGTATTTTCCAACCTGAGCTAACAATTAGATTTATCTGAATTCTTAAGACCTGTTAAAAATGTAGATTGCAGTTGTCTTCTCATAACTGAACCCAAATCTCTAGAAAAGGAGCCTGAAAGTCTGTGTTTTAGCTAGTACTCATGTGATTCTAATGATTAAGTGTTTGAGGACGCTGGGTAAGGCAAAAAAATATGAGGACCTGAACCAAGACAACAGGATGAATAGAGGAAATCGGGAAATAAATATATTATATGCTATTTAGGTTGACTTGTCAAGACCCAGTGATCATTGGGAAATAACAAAGAAAGAGGTGTCTAAGTTTCTGATTTGGGTCCCTGGGAGTTAAGTTGTTAAAAAACACAATAAAGAATGCCAGAAGAACTGTTTAGGAGATAAGGTAATGAATTTTAGATGAGGGAAATAACAAAGAAAGAGGTATCTAAGTTTCTGATTTGGGTCCCTGGGGTTAAGTTGTTAAAAAACACAATAAAGAATGCCAGAAGAACTGTTTAGGAGATAAGGTAATGAATTTTAGATGAGCTAAATTTGAAGTGATTGTTGTAAAACTAGAGGTAAGGTCAAAGTAAGAGAAAAACGGAACTGGATGTTAAGAGGAAAGCTTGGGTTTGAATTATACAATGGGAGAGATCAACATTTAAAAAATGCGATGTCAATCTGTTCAGACTGTCCCAGTCACTCATGCTATGAAGTTTTGCCATATGATGCAGCTCCAGTGCTGTACTGGCAAATGTTTATCAACTGACTCTCAGGGGTTGGAGGGTAGAAAGCCCTAATTTGTAGTATTTGCCAAATTTGTCTGTTGTAAATTTACATTTCTGCCATGAAACCCCACCATGGAAGATTTCAAGGTACCAAACACATAACTGAACATGAGATTGGGAAGAGATGTGTACAACTGTGTCTCACCAGCCAGTAGAAGCCGGGCCCACCATGGCTTGCCCCACCAGAAATTCACTCACGATATCCTTTGGGCCACTCTCCCTAATGAGTCCTCAATCTAAGCAAAAGATTTTCCATTCTAGCAATAAACACAGTACAGTAAAAAAAAGTCAAGCTCAGTAATCTCATCCCCAACATTCCATTTGTTCTTCACAATCCTCTGCAGACATTGCACTCCACCCCATGCTGGCTGCCATTCCCAAGCAGCTGGGTAGGGTCATTACTCATTGGCCAGATGTATCACAGTTCAGTCACCTCTGGCTCCCTGTTAACTCTATGTCCTCTCCAACCTCCATCAAAGGAATGAGCTTAAGTGGACATCCCAGATCCACTGACTTAGGGCCCAGGTTTCAGGATTGTTGGACTCCATGGCTACCCACTCGCTAGGCCTAAAATTCCTAGCGTCCTCTCACCTGCCTCATTCACACCCGCATTTGGCTGAGAAAGTTCCACATCATTATTTCCCTCCTCCTATGCAGTCTGGTAAAGAAACCTTTGAAACCACTTCCTGAAGGTTTGGGGAGGAGACTGGGATGAGACATCAGGAGTGCCGTAACTGTCTCTGCCTGTAATTAGTTGATGATCATGAAGAGACTACAGACTCTCTCTAGTTTTATCTGCCGGAGAAGCTGATGTTTTTCAAAATCTCCTATCACACTATCTCCACCCCGTTGTCTTTAGGAAAATAGCTGACAGGTTATGATTTGGTCTTCCCAATGGCTTTATCTTTTCTTGTGTGCTTATTGTATGAAAGATAATGTTCTTTTGACAAGATGGAATTCCTTTTTTATTTATTTGATTTGCATCATTTACTTTCAGATATCAGCTGATAAGTGAACTGTTGGTTCTTTTCAAGTGTCATGGTTTTTTCCTCTAGCTACATTTAAAGTTTTCTGTATGTGATTCTTTCAGTAGCTTTATTACAATGTACTTCTGTGTGGTTTCAGTATTTATCCTGGTTGTGGTGCAAAGTACTTCTTGAATCTATGGCTTGATTTCTTCCATCAGTTTTGGGAAATTCTCGGCCATTATTCTTCAGATTTTAATTCTGTCCCATTCTTTTCCTCTTCCCCACATGTGACTCTAATTATATTTACATGAGGTTGCTTTACTAGCCCACATATTCCTTATGCACTTTTAATAATTTTCCATGTTTATTTCTCCTATGCTTTAGTCTGGACATTTTCCTTCTTTTCTTTCAACTTATTAATTCATTCTCCAGCTATATCTAATCTGATATGAAACTCATCTATTAAGTCCTTATTTTCTGTTACTATATTTCTTCAATTTTATAATATCAGGTTATTCAATTTTTTTGTTAATACCTGTTCTCTGCTGAAATTCTCCAATTTGTTATCTATAGTCTTGAATATTAATCAGTTATTTTAACATCCATTCCTGATAACTCTAATGACTAGATCAACTGTGGGTCCACAAGGGTATGACTTAAGATTTCTCAGCTTCACAACTGTGTGGAAGCAATACACATTCAGCAGAAAGCACACATCAAATTTTTAATCTGGATCATTTTCCAGACTCCTGTGTCATGATGCTGGGCAGTGGCAGTGAGCTGCCCCTCCCTGTCAGCCACACCATTATGGGGACAGACAACGATACACTTGACACCATTCTGTACCCATACATCCATTCTGGTTTTTTCTTACTTTCAATAGAGTATTGAATACACTATATAAAGTATTCAACACTTTGTGATAACATAGGCTTTCTGTCAGATGATTTTGCCCAGCTATAGGTTAATGTGAGTGCTGTGGGCATAGTAGGCGAGGCCAAGCTATGATGTTTGGTAGCTTAAACATATTAAATGCATTTTTGATTTAGGATTTTCGACTTTCAGTGGGTTTACTGGGACATAACCCCGTTGTAGGCTGAGGAAGATCTGCATGTGTATTGATTTTTGTCAACTCTTCCTGAAAGGATTATGTTAATTTGGGGCAAATCATCTTAATCTGATGAGGAATTGAATTTAACTCACAGCTGGATTTCAGTCCTTGTAAACTCTTACATATTTTGGGTTCTCCATTATACCTAGGATGTAGTCCTTCAGGAGTTTTAACTGAAAACTTAACGTGTTTACAAGGGCCCTCAACTCTAAATACTGCCTCCCTCGCGCTGTGAGACTGGAGAAAATATCTGCTTAGCTTCATGGCCTCTCAGCCCTTGACCATTTATGAGAAGACAAATGCTTTGCTGGGAAAAAGCAGGGCAGAATATCAGACATGCTCTTCTGTGTTTCTCCTCCCTCTGGGGTTTATAATCCTTATAATCAAATCCTTAAAATCTTTAAAGTCCAATATATATCTCTGTCCCGTGAAAGAGAGGAAAGCGCTAATCAGCTTCTCCACCTTGGGCTGCCCCTCCCAGCTGAGTTTAGCTTTTTTCGTCATGCAGCTTGTGAATCAATAGATAAGATGAATGATAGCATAAAAATTTTCAACTTTCTTCCTCTCTTGTCTTCTGAGATCTCAGAAACTCAGATCCCGCATATATTGATAGCTCTCTGATGCCTTCAAATTGATTTTCTTCTGTGTTTATCCAGGTTTTCTCTTTGTTCTCTGAAAAAGGGTTGTTTGGCTATAAACTGATTGATCATAGCCGGAAGTCCAAGACAGTGAGAGCAGTTGTATTCTGGATATCCATTGGAAGTTTAAAAACAAGGACCTGCTCTTTCATATGAAGTAAAGTATGAGAGGTGAATTAAGGGTTATAAGACCTTTGGCCTGAAGAAGAACTGAGTTATTATTTATGTTTATGGAAAGAGCATATGAAAAGCCTTGACAGGAATAAAGTTTGAGATAGCTGCTAAAAACATAAAGAGAAGGTGTCTAGTAGGTATTCTGTCATGTGAGTCCTGGATTCAGAGAAGAGGTACAGACCGGAGATATAAACTTGGAAAACATGAACATATAGATGGCATTTAAAACCAAAGAGCAGGTGAGGTCACCAAATGTATGAGTGTATGAGTTAAAGAAAAAGATCTAAAGAGTAAGTCTGGGTAACACTAACAGTTATGTAGATGTCAGACAGATGAGGAGACACCAGCAAAGGAAAGTAAGAACTTCAAACAAGGGATGAAAGAAAATCCAGGTGGGTTAGATGTCCCGAAATCCAAATGGAGAAGTTAGAACAAGGTAAGTATAAGAAATAGTGTATGAAATACTACTTAAAAACCAAATAAGATGACTAAAAAAAACCCTCTGGATTGGCAACATGGAGTCACTGGTGACACTCCTAGGCCACAGTTTCAGTGGATAGGTGGCAGTAATCATATGATTGCAAATGGTGGCAAGATAAACTGGGAGAATTGTTTTTTTAACCCCAAACCTGTTACATCAGGGAATTAATTCCTGCTGTCTATTTTATTGTAGTTTCCAGAAAAATATAACATCTAAAATTCATCTGATTTCTTGGAACAGATTGACGATTCCTGTCTTCTCAAGTTAACTGATTCTTTAAGCATATCTCCTTTAATGTTATCTACAGGATCTGCTCATGGCTGAAGACTTTTTTTTCTCTAAAAGAGTTAATAATCATTTGTATGATGTAAAGATTTTTATATGGTCTCCACAGTCCCCAAACTATTGTTTGGGCTGTTAGGCATATTGCACAGTGATGAAAAGAAAATAATTTCTAGAACATGTACTACAACAAATACTCACCCCATGAAGCTCTTCAACAGTTCCCTCTGCTTTCTCAATTCTGGGCATGCAACATTTCCATAAACTATTCCAACCAAAATTCAAAGATATCCCTGCAACGAGAATAGCACACCCAAGGAAACACACAGACACACACACACACCTTCAACAATATTCACTGTAAACAAAGTACAGAATTCAGGCCCACACAAAAAAAAACCCTGGTGAACCTTGGAAAATGACGGGACATCCTTGAACTTAACAGTTCTGACAGATGCATCATCTCTTCCCTATCTCACCTAGACAGTATGTTCTCAAAAGTTCAGAATAGCGGGTGGTAAACTCATTGATTTACTTTCATGTTCATCCTTCTTCGGATCTCTCTCTTGAAATCCCAGAGCACCCCACTGCTAAGATGAACTCCCAGGACACCATCAGCATTAATCCTCCTCCTAAACAGTTAACTCAGTATGTTGAGCCCACCACTCAGGGCTTGAGGTTATTTCGGAGATCAGAATGAGAAACTGCCTTCATTCCATCTCTAACAACAAGCATGCCATTTTAAGTGATTACTCTCCATGATATTCTCCACAATATATCATGTGCTCTATAGTGTTCAGGATATGCTCACTGCTGGAATAAACAAGCCCCCGACCCCCAAAATAACAGTGAGTGAACATTATCAAGCATTTTCTTGCTTATATGAATTCCACAGTGGACACTCCTAGCCAGGTGGTTCTCCTGGGCAGCTTTTCTCCAAGCAGTACCTTGGGAACCCAGGCTACTACCACCTGTGGTTTCAAGGTACCCTGACATATCCAGTCACCAGGTCAAGGGAAGAGAGATTGGGGGTTTACGCAAAGTTCTGTGGCCAGTCCTGGAAACGGCTTGCATCACTTCTACATTTGATCTACATTGTTGACCAAATTGGTCACATTGACTTTAATGCAACTTCAAGGGAAATGGAGAAATGCATTATCCTTGGATGCTCAGGAAGAGGAAATATGTGTGACTGCTGAACATAGTCAGTCTTTGCCCTAGACTTCCTTCTGGCCACCAAATTCTCAGCTCACTCTTCCTCCTACCTGCAAAGTACACTCAGCAGCTCACTAACGAGGACGGCCCAAAGTCACGCCAAAGAATTACTCAGAGTCCAGAGTTCAGGATGTCCAGATGATACACAGTCCTTCCATTAGGGCTCCTATGGCTCCCTGTGTGCTAGTAGCTGATGAATTAAAATGTAAGTTACCTGCCCACCAGCAACACACACACACAGCCAATATGCAGTGGTGGAACAGAGGCAGAGAGCAGTAACAAACATTCCCACTTATAAAAGGAACACGTGCAAAAGCCTAGAAGCCAACATCTACAGAAACACTGAAGTTCTTTTGGGTATAAAAATGTCAAAGCCCCTGAAATGGTGGTAGGAAAAACTGTTTGATAAGGTTGTTCCTATGTTCCCCAAGAGAAATGGCCCTGTCCACCCTTCTCTGTGGCTGTGGTTCCAGCCTCTGTGAGCACCACCTTGTCCATTACTGTCTTTGGCCATCTGTGAAGCAGGAGAGAGGGAGCTTCCCCTCTGCGAGCCTTGGAGGTCAATGTCATGTTTACGAAAGTGTGGAGTTCCAGTGATCCTTTTGGATCCGTTGGAAGCCCAAAGGGATCAAAACTGGGTTGTTTGTTTAGTTTATGGTTTCTTTGGAAATAAAAATTCCTCAAAGCCTTGATAGGCTTCTGATCAATTTGCTTCCCAGAAGCTGAATGTGCCAGAAACCACACTCAAAGATCTTTCCTAGACAGAATTCTCAAATATGTTTTATCTTTCTGCCTCCTTGCCACCGTACTAATCTCTCTCAATTTAGTAATAGCTACACTGAGGCTATAATTTTTTTATGGGTAATACCCTACCTTTAATCTGATCTCCTTTTGTGAATCATTTTATTCACCTGAAAAGATTTACTGGCTGTTAGTGCTTAAAGTTTTGTTGTTGTTGTTTAATTCCATTTATCACTGCTTAAATTCTAGAAACAGCTGACTTTTTCTTTTCTGCAAAACAATTTCCAGACTCTATTTCCCCTTCATTATGCTTGCAAGCTAGCCATTTCTTTCTCAAGCTTTTCCTTGGCCAAATACAGCGAATAAAAACCACACAGCACTAGAGTTATGTTTCTCATTTCTCCTCGTAGAATTTGATTTCAATAGGTACGTGTTCTACCTTCCAAGTGTTCACAGGAAAAAGCTTTACCAAATGTCTTGTACTACATAACAAGATTACCATTTTTCCAGCTGCCAGTTTCAGATTCCTTACTGACCATAGCCAATTGCTAAGCCAGTAACATATATTTCAAATTTTTGTTATGAAAAAGCCTACTTCAACATATAAACATCTGTATTTGGATAGGCTAACTGCTGTAGCAAACAATCCAAAAAAATTGGCTTAATGCAATAAAAGAATTTTTTAAAATTCAATTCCAATGCAAATATTCCTGGTTTGGGGTTCTCCTGAGTGGTTCCCCTGAAAGCTGTGACTTAGTAACCCAAGTGCTTCTATGGCTTTTCCCTTTTATAAATTCAAGGTCATCAGTGGACAGGGAGGTGATAAGAATGTAAGTCAGAGGATTTATGCCCATGTCAGAATGGTGTAGTTAGAAGGGGAGCATAGGTTCTGGGTGGGCACATCCTCTTAGCCTCACTGAATCTTCACACTGTGGGAAAGTGCACAGCCATAAGAGGGTGAAATCAGGACTCTCTGAAGAGTAGCAAAATCCCGACCTTTCCCTCTGACTATAAAAGAGTAACAGGGATTGGATTTATTGTTCTTGAATTACAAATAATGTTAAAGAAAGTTTTTCAGGCATAGGAAAGTGATACCAGATGGTAACTCAGAACTACACAAAGGAATGAAGAATGTGAGAAATGATAAGTAAGTGGGCAAATATGAAATATATTTTTCTCATTTTTATCTCTTTGAAATATAATTGCTGTTTAAAGATACACTATGAAAACACTGACCTACAAAAAGCTTTAGTGGCTATAATATCAAAGATTTCAAAACAAACATATATTTGTCAGGAATAAAGAGAAATATTTCATAATAATAAAGGCACTAATTCACCCAGAGGATGTAATCCTGAACTTTATGCACCTAATAACAGAGCTTCAAAGACATAAAATTGGTAGAAAAGGGGAAACAAACAAATCCGCAATAGAACCAAAAAGGGAAATAAAATCACAATTACAGTAGCAGATTGCAAACACTCCTCTATCAGTAATTGATAGACAGGTAGATGGAAAAATCATCAAGAATATAAAATACTTGAATAATCATTTTAGCCAATTTGACCTATACTCAACATAGCAGCAGAATACACATTCTTTTCCAATGAACATGAAACATTTGCAAAAATCTAAAACAAAAAACAAAAACCCATATGCTAGGTCATAAATAAAAAGTCTAAAAAAATTAAAGGGATTAAAATAAACATAGTATGTTCTCTGACACTAAAAGAATTAAATGAAAACCACTAACAAAGATACCTATAAATCTTCTCAAATAGCAGAGAAATTAAATATATCTCTAACATAAATCAAGAAAAAAATCAGAAGGGAAATTAGACAATATTTTTAAATGAATGCAAATGCAATACATGAAAATTTATGATACAGCTAAAACAGCATTTAGAGAAAAATTTTAGCATTAAATCTTTATATTAGAAAACAGTATCAAATCAATAATCTAAGACTCTACTTTTAGAAACTAAAAGATAGTTCAATAAAACAAAACAGAGGTAAAAAATAAACCCATATTTTTGGCTAATTGATTTTGACAAAGGCACCAAGATAATTCAATTAGGAAAGGATATACTTTTCACCTAGATAGAGCTGGAACAATTGCATATTGAGATATCAAAATAAGTAAATAACTAACCTTGATCTTTAACTCCCACTGAAATGAATCATAGACCTAAATTTTAAAAATTCTAGAAGAAAATGTAGTAGAAAATATTGTATCTGGAATGTTGAAGAACCATTACAAACCAATAAAACAAAGAAAACAACCCAATTTTTAAAATGGGCAAAAGATATGGACACATCATAATTTCATAGTCCTTGGGATAGCACAAATTAAAACCACAAAAAGTTACCACTGTACATCCATCAGAATGGCTAAAATCAAAAAGACTGAGCACTAAATGCTGGTAAGAATGTGGAGATACAGGAACTCTCCTCAACTGGTTGGGATTGCAAAATGGTACAAACACTTTGGAAAAAAGTTGAGCATTTTCTCAAAAACATCCACTTACTTAAAGATCTAACTATCCCACTTTTAGTTATTTATGAAACAACATAGGTGAATCTCAAAACCACTGTACAAAGTGAAAGAAGCCAGACACAAACAATTATCTAATTAGTGGATAGTTTCCATTTATACACATTAAAAAAGACAAAACTATAACGACAGAAAGAAGGTTAATGGCTGCCCAGGACCAAGAGGGGGAAAAGACTGATTCCAAGGGAACACAAGTAATTTTGGGCATGATTATGGTGGTGGTTACACTGGTCTGTCAAACCTTATCAAATTGTAGTCTAACAATTAATGAGTGTTATTGTATATATATAACTGATATTCTCTATTTAAACATAGTTTATATAAAGTATTATACTAATTTAAGATGAACTTAGTTTATCTTAATTATATACATTATATATTATATAATATAATTATAATTTATACAATTATATACATTAAATGCTCATAATTAGTTACCATTTTTCACCAAAGATACTACAATATTATGAGCTATAGTGCCTATGCTGTACTTCCATCTGCATGACTGAATTATTTTATAATTTGAAGTTCGTACTCTATCCCCTTCACCTAGTTAACCCATACCCCCAATGGTAACCAATCATCCATTCTCTGTATTTATGAGTCTATTTGTTTTGATTGTTCATTTGTTTATCTTTTCAGATTCCACATAGAAGTGAAACTATATGGTATTCATCTTTCTCTGACTTTTTTATTTAGCATAATATCCTTTAGGTCCATCCATATTGTCACAAATGGCAAGATTTCTTTTTTTATGGCTGAACAATAGTCTATTGTGTATACATATCACATCTTCTTTACCTATTCATCTATTGGTGGTTACTTCAGTTACTTCTATATCTCGGCACCTGTAAATAATGTAGCAATAAACATAAGATTGCATATATCTTTTCAAATTAATTTTATTTTCTTCAAGTACATTCATAGAGGTGGAATTGCTGGGTCATATGGTATTTCTATTTTTAGTTTTTTGAGAAACCTCCATACTACTTTCCATAGTAACTGCATCAATTTGCAATTCTACCAGCAGTGCACAAGCGCTCCCTTTTCTCTACATCCTTGCCAATACTTGTTATATCTCATCTTTTTGATAATAGCCATCTTGACTGGTGTGAGATGATATATCATTGTAGTTTTGATTTACATTTACCTGATGTGTAGTGTTGTTGAGTATCTCTTCATGTGTCTGTTGGCCATCTATATGTCTTCTTTAGAAAAATGTCTATTCAGGTCCTCTGCCCATTTTTAATTTGGTTATATGTGTTTTTGGTGTTGACTTGTATGAGTTCTTTATATATTTTGGATATTAGCCTCTTATGGGTTATATCATTTGCAAACACAGCCTCCAGTACAGGATGCCTTTTCATTTTGTTGATTGTTAGCTCTGATGTGCAGAAACTTTTTGGTAGGATGTACTCCCATGTGTTTGTTTTGCTTTTATTTCTCTTAAATGGGGAGATGTATTTAGAAAAAATTTACTAATGCAGATGTTCAAGAGATTCCTGCCTATGTTTTCTTCTAACAGTTTCATGGCTTCAGTCTCAAGTTTAGGTCTTTAATCCATTTCAAGTTACTTTTGCATATGGGGTAGGATAGTGACCCAGTTTCATTCTCTTGCATGTAGCTGTTCAGTTTCTGTAACACCATTTATTGAAGAAACTATCTTTGCCTCATTGTATATTCTTGCTTCATCATAGATTAATTGGCCATATATGTGTGGGTTTATTTGTGGGCTCTTTATTCTGTTCCATTAACATAAGTATTTGTTTCTGTGTACCATACTCTTGAGCATGATAGTATTGTAGTGCAGTTTTAAATTAGGGAGTGTGATACCACAAGTTTTGTTTTGTCAGGATTGCTTTGGCTATTCAAGTACTTTTGTAGTTACATACAAATTTAGGATTATTTCCTTTAGTTCACTGAAAAATGCCATTGGTATTTTGATAGGGATTGCATTCAATCTGTACATTGGTTTGGGCAGGATTGGCATTTTACAATATTAATTCTTCCTATCCATGAGCATGGAATAGCTTTCTATTTATTTGTGCCTTCCTCACTTTCTTTCATCAATGTTTTATAGTTTTCAGAGTACAGATCTTTCACCTCCTGGGTTAGATTTATTCCTAGGTATTTTACTCTTTTTGATGCAATTGTAAATGGGATTCCTTCATAATTTCTTTCTGCTAGTTCATTATTTATATACAGAAATGCAAATGATTTCTATACATTAGTGTTTGTATCCTATGACTAGTGAATTCATCTATTAGTTCTAATAGTTCTTTGGTGGAGTCTTCAGTGTTTTCTATGTATAGAATCATGCCATCTGCAAATAGTGACAATTTTAATTCTTACCAATTTGGATGCCTTTTATTTCTTTTCCTGCATGACTGCTGTGGCTAGGACTTCTAGGACTATGTTGAATAAAAGTAGTGACAGTGACCACCTTGTCTTGTTTCTGAACTTCAAGGAAAAGCTTTCAGTTTCTCACCATTGCATATGATATTAGCTGTGGGTTTGTCATATATGGTCTTTGTTTTGTTGAGATGTGTGCCCTCTATACCCACATTTTGTCAAATGAATTTTCATCATCTACTGAGGTGACCATAGAGTTTTTATTCTTCTTGTTAATGCAGTGCATCACATTGATAGATTTGTGGATGCTGAACAATCCTTGCATTCCTGAGATAAGTCCTGATTGACTATGGTGAATGATCCTTTCACTGTATTCTTGAATTTGGTTTGCTAATAATTTGTTCAGGATTTGATATCTATATTCATCAGGAATATTGGTCTATAATTTTCTTTTTTTCAGTGTCCTTGTGTGGTTTTGGTACCACGGTGATACTGGCCTTATAGAATAAAATTGAAAGCTTTACTTTCTCTTTGATTTTTGAAAATACCTTGAGAAAGACAAGTATCAAGTCCTCTTTAAAATTTTTGTAAAATTCACCTGTAAAGCCATCAAATCTTGGACTTTTGTTTGTTCGAGTTTTGTTATTACACTTTTTACAGATTCAATTTCATACTAGAAATTGGTCTATTCAAATTTTCAATTTCTTCCTGGTTCAGTTTTTGAAGATTATGTTTCTAGGAATTCACACATTTTTTTCAAAGTTGTGCAATTTGTTGGCATATAATTTTTATAATATTCTTATAATCATTAGTATTTATAGTTTTCAATGTAACTTTTCATGTCTGATTTTATTTGAGTCCTCTCTTTTTTGAGTGAGTCTAGCTAAAATTTATGAATTTTATTAACTTTTCAAATAACAAGCTTAGTTTTATTCATCTTTTGTATTTTTTTTTTTTAGTTTCATTCATTTCCTCTGTGATCTTCCTTCTACAAACATCAGGCTTTGTTTATTCTTCTTTTGTAGTTCCTTATGTATCAGTTCTTCAAGATGTTTCTTGCTTCTTCGTAGGCCTGAATTGCTATAAACTTCTCTCATAAGACTTATTTTCCTGGAGGCTTAAAGAAGGCAGTGTGAAAAGTGAGACAGAAACTTCCACCCAAAACCACATATAATAGGAAAATACAGCAACTACAATGAATCCTGAAAGAGCGACCAGAAAGAAGACTGCAACAGACTGCCTATGTCTGGGGAAAAAAGGAGACATCACCAAAAAGGGTAAAGTAGCAAAGCCACAATCCAGCAGGACCCAAGCACTCCCCCTGCCCCAGCTTACCAGTGGGAGGAAGAGAATGGGCTGGGAGGGGGTAGAATCCTAAGACTGCTGAACATTCAGCCCTGGAGATCTGCTCTGGGATCATGAACCCACATTATATGGTGCCTTGGAGATTGGTGGGGTTGGGAAGCAAAGACAAGTGGAATACTCAGAGAGACAGAGATTCCATCTGCTTGTGGAGAACAGACACCCACAACTGGCCACTCCAGAGCTAAAGAAAGACAGGTGCTTTGAGAGACTTCCCAACAGCGAGAGGGCTGCTAAAGGGGCAAGGATTACACAGAGTTTCTGCTCACAGGAAAGGACAAGTGGACAAAATCATCTCAGCACACGCAACCAAGATTTTGGGGAATTTTCATGAGCTTCAGGTGCTCCATCCCCATGGCTGGCAATACACACCGAGGCTCCCCAATAAAAAAATGCAGCCAGCTGCTTCTTCAGCCCAGCTGGCAGTGGTTTGCAAACCTGCTGCCTCTGCCGTTGAGCCAGGCCAGCCAGAGGGCGACTCTGACTACAGAAGCGACAGGGGCATAACACAGAGGCTGCTGCCTGCATGCTCAGCCCACTGATCCTGACAGTGGAAGCAGGCACTGTGGCCAGGAATCAGGAGAGAGCTCTTTCCTCCCGACAGGCACCAGCACCACTCACCTGCAGCCCCCACCATCAATCCAGGTGCTGAGCAGTTACAGAGAGTAGAACTTTCAGGCACTAGAGGGCGCAGTCTACACAAAGTTGTTATTCCATATTATTCACTACAAATATGAAATGACAAAAGAACCTTGTACAAACCAAAATCCCACAAACACCAGAAAAAGGACTAAGTGAAACTGAAATCACAAAACTTCCTGATAAAGATTTGAAAATAAAAATCATACACATGCAAACGGAGCTACAGAAAATATTCCATGTCCTGAGAGACTATTTCTCAGGGAGGACTTCCAGAGAGAAACTTTGAAAATACACTATCGGAAATGAAACATACAATTCTGGGATTTACAAGCAGATTAGATGAGGTAGAGGAGACAGTAAATGAAATACAAATTAGAGAACAGGAATACAAAGAAGCTGAGGCACAGAGAGAAAAAAAGGATCTCTAGAAATTAAAGAATATTAAGAGAATTCTGTGATCAATCGAAATGGAACAATATTCTCATTACAGGGGTATCAGAAGAAGAAAAGAGAGAAAAAAAGGATAGAAAGTGTCTTTGAGGAAATAATTATTGAAAACTTCCCCAATCTGGGGAAGGAAATAGTCCCTCAGGACATGGAATTGCACAGATCTTCCAACACAAGAGACCCAAGGAAGATAACACCAAGACATATAATAATTAAAATTGCAAAGATCAAGGATAGGGTATTAAAAGCAGCCAGAGAGAGAAAGAAGATTACATACAAAGGAAAACCCATTGGGCTATCATCACAATTCTCAACAGACCATACAGGCCAAAAGGAAGTGTCCTGATATATTTAATGCAATGAAATATAAGGTCCTTGAACCAAGAGTACTCTACTTGGCAAGATTATCATTTAAATTTGAAGCAGGGATTAAGCAATTTCCAGATAAGCAACAGTTGAAGGAATTTACCTCCCACAAACCTTCTCTATAGTGTATTTTGGAGGGACTGTTATAGAAGTGCTCCTAAGACTAAATAGTTGTCATTGGAGAAAATAAAACCACAGAAAAAGAAGTAGACCAATTAATTACTAAGCAAATGCAAAATCAACTACCCACAAACTCAGTCCAGGGATAGACAAAGAATACAGAATATGATACCTAATATATAAAGAATGGAAGAGGAAGAAAAAGGAGGAAAAAAAAAGAAATTTAGATTGTGTTTGTAATAGCATACTAAGTGAGTTAAGGTAGACTGTTAGATACTAAAGAAGATACCCTTGAACCTTTGGTAACCACCAATCTAAAGTCTGCAATGGCAATAAGTACATATCTACTGATAATCTCGCTAAATGTAAACGGTCTGAATGTACCAATCAAAAGACATAGAGTCACTGAATGGATAAGCAAACAAGACCATAAATATGCCACCTACAAGAGACTCACTTCAAACCCAAAGACATACACAGACTAAAGTGAAGGAATGGAAAAAGATATTTCATGCAACTAATAGGGAGAAAAAAGCAGGAGTTGCAGTGCTTATATCAGACAAATTAGAATACAAAACAAAGTAACAAGAGACAAAGAAGAACATTACATAATGATAAAAGGGTCAGGGCAACAAGAGGATATAACGATCATAAATATCTATGCATCCAACATAGGAGCAACTACATAAGTGAAACAAATACTAACAGAATTAAAGGAGGAAATAGAATGCAATGCATTCATTTTCAGAGACTTCAACACACCACTCACTCCAAATGACTGATCAACCAGACAGAGAATAAGTAAGGAGACAGAGGCACTGAACAACACATTAGAACAGATGGACCTAACAGACATCTATAAAACATCCCACCCAAAAGTAGCAGGATACATATTCTTCTCAAGTGCACATGGAACATTTTCAAGAATAGATCATATTCTAGGCCACAAAAAGAGCCTCAGTAAATTCAGAAGGATTGAAATTGTACCAACCAGCTTCTCAGAACACAAATGTATGAAACTAGAAATAAATTATGCAAAAAAACACACAAAAACCCCACAAACACATGGATGCTTAACAACATGCTCCTAAATAACAAATAGATCAATAACCAAATAAAAACAGAGATCAAGCAATATATGGAGACAAATGACAACAATAACTCAACACTGCAAAATCTGTGGCATGCAGTGAAGGCTGTGCTAAGAGGGAAGTATATTTGCAATACAGGCCTACCACAGGAAAGAACAACCCCATATGCATAGTGTAAACTCACAATTAATGAAACTAGAAAAAGAAAAAATGAGGCCCAAAGTCAGTAGAAGGAGGGACATAATAAAGATTAGAGCAAAAATAAATAAAATCGAGAAGGATAAAACAATAGAAACAATCAATGAAAGCAGGAACTGGTTCTCCAAGAAAATTAACAAAATAAATAAATCCCTAGCCAGATTTATCAAGAAAAAAAGAGAGTCTACACATATAAACAGAATCAGAAATGAGAAAGGAAAAATCATCATGGACACCACAGAAATACAAAGAATCATTAGAGAATACTATGAAAAATGATATGCTAACAAATTAGATAATCTAGAAGAAATGGACAACTTTCTAGGAAAATACAATCTTCCAAGACTGACCCAGGGAGAAACAGAAAATCTGAACAGACCAATCATCAGCAATGAAATTGAATTGGTAATCAAAAACTACCTAAGAAACAAAATGCCTGGACCAGAGAGCTTCACCGCTGAATTTTATCAAACATTTAGTGAAGATATAAAACCCATCCTCCTCAAAGTTTTCCAAAAAGTGGAAGAGGGAATACTTTCAAACTCATTCTATGAGGCCAGCATCACTCTAATACCAAAACCAGGCAAAGACATAAAAAAAAAAGAAAATTACAAACCAATACCCCTGATGAACATAGATGCAAATACTCAACAAAATATTAGCAAATCTAATTTAAAAATTTTCAAAAAATCATCTATCATGATCAAGTAGGATTTATTCCAGGGATGCAAGGATGATACAACATTAGAAAATCCATCAACATTATACACCACATCAACAAAAGGAAGAACAAAAACCACACAATCATCTCCATAGATACTGAAAAAGCATTTGACAAAATTCAACATCCATTCATGATAAAAACTTAACAAAATGAGTATAGAGGGCAAGTACCTCAACATAATACAGGCCATATATGACAAACCCATAGCAACATCATACTTAACAACACGAAGCTGAAAGCATTTTCTTTAAGATCGTGAACAAGACAGGGCTGCCCACTCTCCCCACTTTTAGTCAACATGGTACTGGAGGTCCTAACCACAGCAGTCAGACAACACAGAAATAAAAGGCATCCAGATTGGTAAGGAAGAAGTCATACTGTCACTGTTTGCAGATGACATGATATTGTACATAACAAATCCTAAAGAATCCACTCCAAAACTACTAGAATATCTGGATTCAGCAAAGTTGCAGGAGACAAAATTAATACACAGAAATCTGTTGCATTCCTATATACTAAGGATGAGCTAGCAGAAAGAGAAATCAGGAAAACAATTCCATTCCCAATTGAATCCAAAAGAATAAAATACATAGGAATAAACCTAACCAAGGAGGTGAAAGACCCATAACCTGAAAACTACAAGACACTCATGAAAGAAATTAAAGACACCAATAAATTTAAATATATCCCATACTCATAGATAGGAAGAATTAATACTGTCAAAATGGCCATCCTGCCTAAAGCAATCTACAGTTTCAGTACAATCCCTATCAAAATACCAACGGCATTCTTCAACGAACTAGAGCAAATAGTTCTGAAACTCATAGAACCACAAAAGACCGTGAATAGCCAAAGCAATTCTGAGAAGGAAGAATAAAGCAGGGGGGATTATGCTCCCTGACTCAAAGCTTAACTACAAAGCCACAGTAATCAAGACAATTTGGTACTGGCACAAGAACAGACCCATAGATAAATGGAATAGAATAGAGAGCCCTGATATAAATCCAAGCAAATATGGCCAATTAATATATAATAAAGAAGCAATGGATATACAATGGAGAAATAACAGCCTCTTCAACAACTGGTGTTGGCAAAACTGGACAGCTACATGTAAGAGAATGAAACTGGATTATTGTCTTACTCCATATACAAAAGTAAACTCGAAATGGATCAAAGACCTGAATGTAAGTCATGAAACCATAAAACTCTTAGAAAAGGCAAATATCTCTTGAATATAAACATGAGCAACTTTTTTCTGAACATATCTGCTCAGGAAAGGGAAACAAAAGCAAAAATGAACAAACGGGACTACATCAAACTAAAAAGCTTCTGTACAGCAAAGGACACCATCAACAGAACAAAAAGGTATCCTTCAGTATGGGAGAACATATTTGTAAACAACATGTCCAACAAGGGGTAAACATCCAAAACTCACACACCTCAACACCCAAGAAGCAAATAACCCAATTAAAATATGGGTGGAGGATATGAACAGACACTTCTCCAAATAAGAAATTCAGATGGCCAAAAGACACGTGAAAAGGTACTCCTCATCACTAATTATCAGGGAAATGCAAATTAAAACCACATGAGTTATCACCTCACACCAGTTAGGATGGCCAACATCGAAAAGACAAGGAACATCAAATGCTGGTGAGGATGCAGAGAAAGGGGCACCCTCTGACACTGCTGGTCGGAATGTAAATTAGTTCAACCATTGTGGAAAGAAATATGGAGGTTCCTCAAAAAACTAAAAATAGAAATACCATTTGACCCAGGAATTCCACTCCTAGGAATTTACCCAAAGGGAATGAGATCTCAGATTCAAAAAGACAGATGCACCCCTATGTTTATTGAAACACTATTTACAATAGCCAAGATATGGAAGCAACCTAAGTGTCCATCAGTAGACTGCCTGGTGGTTTAGATTGGTTGGCTGGAGGCTTAGTGAGCATGAGTCATGGGTATCCTAGTGTCAGGACTCCTCGAGTGTGGGTGCAAGGCAGCATGGTCAAAGGAGCATAATCAGAGGGATTTCTAAATATATAATGATTGGGTCCCTGATGGCATGTAGGCAGCACACCCATGCAGTCTCCAGGAAAGCCGTGGCTCCAAGGGCACTGTCCTGAGGTAGGCGCACAGGTGGTTCAGAAGCACAGCAACAACTGCCTCCAGGGGAGCTCCCGCTCCGCAGCTGCTGTGTGGGAGCCCACAGTGCAGTGGTGCCCAGGTGTGTCTTCCCAGGGTCAGCAAGGACTGGCTCTGTGCCCTCAGGGCAGCTGGGCCCCAAAGGCATTCTCCGGTGACGGGTTGGGGTATGGGAGGGGGCTGAGAAGCCTCCCAGATCAAATCTGTAATTGACATATTGGCCCCAAGTCTGCTCCCTGTGTCACTATCAAGGTGAGGAAAGAGGGCAAATAATGATAGTTACTAGACCTACAATCTGGAAAGAATTCCACCAATTCCCTGGCCAAATGGCAGGCGCTGTAGTTCTATAAATTGGGTTTTTTTCACTTATAGTCTGGATATTTTTTTTCTATGCCCAAAGTGCAGGGAATCTGCATCAGGACACTCAGCCATCTCTCTTCCCACTGCAGGCGGTTGCGCTGGGGGGTGGGTTCCCTCTGTTCCCATGCCTCCCTCTCTCCTGCCTTCCTTACTGGGCAGAAGATGTTTGCTCAGTCCTCAGTTCTTCCTCAAGATAATTGTTCTGTGTGTACAGATTCAGTATGAAGGTAGGAGGAGGTGGGTGTAAACTCTCTCTATGCTGCCATCCTCCCCCCATTCAATATATGTTTGTTTTCAATGTGGAGATAAAGCCCAGAGCAAGGATCCCCCTTGCCTGAGTCTAAGCACAGTAATAAAGACACAGACTAGTACAATAAATGGAAAATATTTCATTTGTAAGGTGACTAGAGACCCTGATCATTGTGTTGACGGACGCCTAGGAAGAACCACCACAGCCACACATCAGTAACATCTAACACTTAACAAAGGCTTCTGTTTTGCATTCCTTTTTGAGAGAGTCGGGTGTGGCCACAGGAAGAGACAAAGGAGAGGCTGGGAAAACAGTTTATTATACTCACAGGTCCTAGAGATAGAAGACAGAGCACACCACCCAGCTCCACATGGGAAAACACCAGAGTAGTCTACTCGGAAGACAGAACTCAGCAAGGGGTAGCACTTAGGCCATGGCATTTCCTGGGGTTCCCACAGGGAACGCAAAGAAGGGCAGGTAAACAGTTTAGGACTAACTCATTTAAAGCATTTCAACAGGCTTTGGGCTTTAGGGTGGCAGCTACTTCCTGATACCTGGCGCTAGCATCCTGAAAGCAGAGGAAAATCGCTTCCCGATGCACAGGCAGAGAGAGAGTGTGGCTGCGGATTGCCTAGTTTACATATCAAGGCCATGCTCTCAGCTGGGCCCTCAGTTACTTCTAAAAATTGGCTAGTCCAGGTAGGTGGAGTCTCTCTCCAGCCAGAAAGATTATTTTTAAGATACCAAAACATGATAACATGCAGAAAATTTTAAGTAAACGTTTCATATATATATGTGTATGTATTTATATATACATATGTATACAAACACATATATGTATATATTTCCTATGTGCCATGAACTTCTTGAATTAACCATTTTAATCTTGATAGCAGCCCTCATAGGGAGTCAAGCTCTCTGATGAGGGAGAGACAGAACAAGCAAATGGGACAAGGGTCATGCCATTATAAAATCTACTTAGTCTACAAAAAAAGACCCAACTTCTTCCTTAACTTAATCTATATTCTGTTCTTCCTCTTCTTTTAGACCCTTAATCAATTAAGGAACTTGGTAACTAGGATGAAAGACAGACCTTCAGAGTATAAACGAACCTGTATGGGTAAAGAATGCCAGATTAACACGGTCACCTAAATAGTCCTATTTTTAAGACAAAACTTCAAAGGAATTATGAATCACCTGAATACATCACATGCCTTATACCAACCCCAACCCAAAAGGCCCTATAAAACCCCAAACTCTAAACCCTTAAGTGCACCCTCTCTGAGGTCACCTGCACTCCTGCATGTGTACTATATTATTAAATAAACTTTCCTGTTGCATAAGCCTACAGCAATTGTCTTTGAACTCTTTTTCATGATAAAGAACTCACCAACCTCCACCTCTGGTTGTAAATGTCTTTGTCACTGCATTTCATTCAGCTTTCTAGTCTTAACACAGTCCCTTTCTCTCTTCCTGTTTCATTTCAGACCGGTAGGGAAGTGGAAGTTTCTGAGAACACAGTCTCACTCTGATCAGTGCTCCACAGCTCCCCCAAATTCTGGGGTGGTGGGGATATAATTCCCACGCTGTGCAGATCAAGCGGACCCTGGCTGCCAAGTGACCCTGGCTTTTGGAGCTGGCAAGGGATTTGCCCTACGCCAAGCAGGAGTTTAACGAACTTTCATTTTCTCCCTCTGTTCTCACTCTCTACTGCCTGCAAGGCTGCTGATACTCGCTTCTACTGTTGCTTTAATGAGCTCCTTTGGCAGTTGTTCAACCTGATGGAGAATTCTTTCCCCATCAGAGTCAAAAGCCCTCCCCTGTCCAGGTTCGGATTTCACCTAGTGCGCAGGGAGAGGCCTCCCCAGATGCAGCTGCCTGGCAACAAGGGTACAGTCCGCACTGAAGGCTGCGTGCGAGATGAGGACCAGAGCGCCTAAGGCTTCATGTCCACGCAGGTGCAGAGCTGCAGGAAGGGCGCGCTTGAAACCAGATGGCTGTGGGTTATGCATGAACTAGGAAAAGTGGAGAAGCAAAACAGCATGGAAACTGCTCCTTTAAGATGTCACTGAGAAGAAAACAGTGATACAGAAATATAGTCAAAGGAGGATTTGTTTTTTTCTAGGTTCTGAAATTTTTAACATGTTTATATAATAAGGGAAGGGGAGATAGGAACGATAGATACTGAAAATATATGTGGTCTAGGTGATAACTTAATGAAAAAGGAGACCTTGATGAATTCATTTGCCTCTTGGAGCCTTATCAATTTCTTAATCTGTAAAAACAGCAAGTGTAATCTCAACTGTAAAAATTTTGGTGAAGATGAGATGAAATGAAATGTAGCACATTGAACACATATTCTAGCGTAAAATATTGTTCAACAAATGAACAATTTCATCGCTCCTACCTTCTTTTCCTTTTAACATCACACCACTACTTGCTCTGTGAAATTCAAAGCAGCTGTAAAATGTAAACTTGCTATAATTCCATCTTCTCAGGTTTTCCTATGAATCCTTTTAAAAATAGCGAGGGCTGAGGGAGCTGGAGAACTTTCAAGTTATTGAGACCCTGATAGATGTCAATGGCTACATCCAAATGCTAAAGAGGAAATGAAGCAGAGCAATAAATGCCATACCTTTTGGAAATGAAGAGGAAGAAAAACTGAAATAGGAGAGCACTTTAACCCCAAGGAAAACAGTTTATTGAGTTCACTATTGGAGCAGAATAACTGGTACTTTTATCTCAACTGATTGTAGCATTAAACTAAACAGACCAAAATGTTATAAGCATGGTTGATTGCCTTCCATAAGTGGCGTTAGCAATGTAAATCAACAAAGCAGATGAACTAGTGGGGGATTAGCTGAACTATAAAAAGGGGTTAAGAGGAATATTGGATCTTTATTTTTAAAAGTTAAACTACAATAGCCCCAAAGACACACAAAGGCAGTTAGGAAATGTCAAGGATAAAAATATTAATTATAATATTCAGTTTCCTCTTAAAGCAGGCTGTGGTGTTATCCTTTTTTTGACATTTGGAAACCTGAGATTCTTTACCAGTTCACCCTTAATTATATATTCCTTTAAGAAAAAAAAAATCAGTGAAGGTAATATATTTTTTTTTAAAGTAAAGATTATGCCCTCACTGGGGGTATAATCTGGATTGAAGTTGTGTGATTCAACCAAAGGCAAAATTTGTACAACTATTTGCTTAAAATCCCTAGAGGATATTCTGTATCCCTCAGACTAATAAGCAGGAAATCACTTGATTGCTCTGTTTTATCTGTATTAGCATTTATGTAAAAAAGGGAGCTAGCATGGCTAGAATGAAAATGTGCTTCAATGAAGCAGAGGGAGAGCACATTTCAGAGAATGTGGGTCTGCATGAATCCCAACCATAGGCAACACACACTTACATGCTGGGCTGCCCTCCCAGAAAGCACACATACACACGTCTGTGTACAGTACACATAAGAATCTTTTGAAGATCTAGTTAAAATACAGATTCTAGCTACCCCAACTCAACCCCCACTCTACTTTATTATCAGGTCTAGGGTTGACACAGGAGTATACATTTTTAACTGTCACCCATATGTGATTTTTATGCAGGTGGTCTGAAGGCCATATTTAGAGAAACACTGTTACAGACCAATTTTTAAGTTACAATGAGGAAAAGAATGATATTATGCTTAATACCTTTACTAGGCTGCTTTTACCTTAAGCAGAGCAAGGTAACCTAAGTGATCTGACTTCTGGGCCTCTAGGTTCCTTGCAGTAACAAAGTCACTCTGGGCCTTGCTGTGACCTCTCTGCTCCTTGTCTCGCTTTGCCTCATTAGAGCCCTCCTGCTTTTACTTGTTCATTTTGGATTTCACCATCTCAACAATTTTCTGGCACTAAATGCAATTCCTTTCTTCATTATCTGTCTTTCATACTTCAAAAGCACAAACCCCAGATCAATCCAACTGACCCTCTTCTCGGGACACTGGGCTCAGAGAAACTCAGAAAGCAATGTAGATGATTGTTACTAGAGAATCATCATCTATAGACCTCAACTGGTTCTCAAACATCTCATAAGTCCTTATTAGAACACTCTGTCTCCCATTCTGCATCGTAACTATTTCCAATCTTTGCCATTTTCTTCTAACCTCTTTGACCCTTCACTTTCAGGGGAAAATTCACCACTTACTTCTCGGAGAAAATACAGCATACCAGACAAGAATCACTAAACTTTCTATCTGCAAACAACACATGGGCCTACACCTGCTCCTGTTATACTGGGTAGAATACTCTGTTTTCTGTCCCCGTTTTGTTCTAGATCCTTTTCTTCCTATTATTTCTCAAAGTATTTATTATCTGTGAAACAACACCATCATTGTCACCTCAGGGGTTTAACAAGGTACAGAAACCTCAATCCAGACCTTCAGAATCAGAATCTCTAGATATGGCATCACGGAATTACATTTTCAAGTTTTCCAGGAGATGTTTGTTCTCCCTCAAGTGTGAGGATGACTGAGATCTAGCCTCAGAGACCTGAAATATTTATTTCCCTCATCCCTGGGGCTTCAGCACTTCCCATCAATATTTAACTTGCATAATTCTCTCATCAGCCTTGCCTGTCATGTGCTTACTTTCTAAAACTTTCTAAATTGGCACTCCCTTTCCGATCAAGTGCCTTCATGACAAATACTCTAATCTACTTGAATTACTTTGAAAGTCCCTAATCACCTTATTGCTTAACCTGGGAAGTGTGCTTCTGTCCTTATCTTACTTGACCTGTTGGTAGCGTCTGACTCAGGTGACCTCGTTCCCTGGACTTCCAGACACTGTACAAGCTGCATGTTCTCCATCATATCCAACTCCTAGTCTCTGCCCATCTCTTCAGTTAGCGTGCCCTGATTTCTTCTATTTTACATATATGTTCCTGGGGAAATTCCATCCACTTCCATGTCTTTAAATATTATATGTAATCTGATGAATGCCAAATCTGTATTTTAAACCAGATTTCTCCCTTGAGCTGTATTTCCACCATTTCCACGTACTCCCTCGCATTCCCCAAGCCTGTTCCTCTTCTACATTCTCTACCCAAATCATGCTTGAGCATCATCTCTGATATGGCTCTACCTTCACTCCACATCTGATCAGTCACCAAGTCCTGTTTATTTTGTCTCCTGATCTCAAATCTGTTCGTTTGTTATTCTGCATCCCACCCCCCCCCCACCACCACCACCCTTCTCTTCCTTTCCATTGCTGAATATTCAGTACAGAAGCCACTAGGTGAGGCCAGGGAAGATAGGCGTCATCAGCGTGTGGGTGTGGCAGAGAGATGCAGTGGGCCAAGGGTCAGAGCCAGAGTGGGATGGGACAGCAGGGAGCTACCAGCAAGGAAACAGAGAAAACTAGATTGAACCCTGACATGTTGGATTAGAAACTGGAGGTACAAGAATTAAGGATTTTTAATATAGAGAGAAATATAAATAAATATAGGTGTAATGTATAGGCCTATGTATATCCCTTGTCACTGTTGATTGAGAGGATCTGGGAGGATAATGTGGATGGCTGCTTTGTGTGAATGTAAGAAAAATGTCCTTGTTTGTAGGAAATACACCCTGAAGTGTTCAAGGATGGTAGAAAATTAGATAAGCAATTTATCCTCAAATAGTTCAGGAGAGAAATAATTATTTGCACTATATTTGGAACTTCACTGTAAGCTTGAGATGGTTTCAAGATAAAAATAAAACAAGTTAAAACAACAATAAATGCCACACTACATACCCATTAGAACAGCTAAAATCCAAAGGACCGTATGTTTTTCAAAAACTTATCCCCTTTCTGTCAGTTATTAACAGACCTACCAGACAGAAAATCAGTAAGGATAGAGTCGAACTGAACAGCACCATTGATCAACTGAATCTAATTGACATTTCTAGAATACTTCATCCAACATCAGGATACACCTTCTTCTCAACTTGCATAGAATATGTACCAAAGTAGACCACATTCTGGGCCATACAATATATCTTTACAAATTTAAAAGACTAGGAATCATTCAAATTATGCTCTTAGACCACACCAGAATCAAACTAGAAATCAATAACAGAAAGATGGCTGGAAATTCTTAAAATATTTGGAAATTAAATAACATGATTTTAAATAAGACATAGGTCAAAGAAAAAGTTTCATGAGAAATTTAAAACTATTTTGAACTAATTGAAAATGAAAAATAAAACATCAAAATTTGGGGAATGCAGCAAAAGCAGTGCTTAGAGGGAAATGTATAGCATTGAATGCATATATAAAAGAAGGCAAATCTAAACTCAGTCATATAAACTTCTGTCTTGGGAAACTAGAAAAAGAAGGGCGAATTAAATCCAAATTAAACAGAAGAAAAGAAAAGAAACAGAACAGAAATCAATGGAATTGAAAACAGGAAACTGACAGAGAAAAATTAATGAAACTGAAAGTTGTTTCTTTGAAAAGATCAAAAAAATTGATAAAACCTCTAACTAGGCTAACTAAAAATAAAAGACACAAATTATTACAACAATATCAAAAAAGGAAGAGGGACCACCACTACTGATCCCATGAACATTGAAAGGATAATAAAAGAATATTATGTACAACTCTATGCCCACAAATTTGATAATCTAGATGAAATGGACCAAGTTTTTGAAAGATATAGCCACCCAAAATGTACACAATGAGAAAGATAGACAGAACTGGCCTATATCTATTACAGAAATTGAGTCAATAGTTAATAACTTTTCAAAACAGAAAACAACAGGTCCAAATGGTTTCACTGTTGGATTCTACCAAACACTTGAAGAAGAAATAAAACCAAGTTCTCTGCACCCTGTTCCAGAAAACAGAAGCACAGGGAACACTTAACTCATGTTATAAAGCCAACATTGCTCTAAAACCCAAAGGAGACAAAGACATTAGAAACAAGGAAAATTACAGACCATTATCTCTCATGAACATAGATGCAAAACTTCTCAGGAAAATATTAGCAAACCAAATACAACACTGTGTAAAAAGATTATACAGCATGACTATGTGGGATTTTATCACAGATATGCAAGACTGGTTCAACTTTTGAAAATCATATTAATGTAATCCTTCATCACATCAACAGGCTAAAGAAGAAAAATATCATATGATGGCATCAATAGATACTGATAAAGCATTTGACAAAATCCAGCATCCATTCATAAAAATTTTTAATGAGGTACTACAATCCGAAATAAAAAAAGAACTAAAAAGTCAACAACAAGAAAATGAATACAGGAGAATTTCCTCAAACTGATAAAACAACAGTCTAACAAACAACAAAAAGTCTTTCCAGCTACCATCTACTTAATGGTTAATAAACAGAAGTCAATTACTTTCCTATTTACCAGTAATGAACAATAGGAATTTGAAATGAAAAACACTGCCATTTAAATAAGCACCCCCCCCCAAAATAAAACGCTTAGGTATAAGCCAGTCTAACAAAATATATTCAAGTTTCCCTCTATTTGAGGAAAACCATAAAACTCTGATGAATGATTTGAAGACAACTTAAATAAGGAGATACTCTATGTTCCTGAATTGGAAAACTCAGTATCCTTAAGATGTCAGTTTTTCCCAACTTGCTTTGTACACTAAGTGCAATCTCAAACAAAATCACAGAAATTTATTTTGTGGGTATCAACAATGGACTGAAGCTGTTTGGAAAGGCAAGAAAACCGGAGTAGCCAATATAGAATTGAAGGAGAACAAAGCCAGAGGACTAATGTTACTCAACTCACTACAAAGCTATAGTCATCAATTCAATATGATATTATAGAAGGAATAGACAAAAATATCAATGAAACTATAGAATAGAAAGCCCAGAAACGGGCCCACACAAATACTTTCAGCTCATTTTTGACTAAAGAGCAAATATAATTCAATGAAGAAAATAATGTATTTTTAGCAAACAGTGCTGGAACCACTGGACATCCACATGCAAGAAAATGAATCTAGACAAGACCTTATATTTTTCACAAAAAAAAATTAACCCAAAATGGATCAATGACCTAAATGTAAAACACAAAACTATGAAACTCATAGAAGATAACATAGGAGAAAACCTAGGTGACCTTGCGTATGGTGATGACTTTTTAGATACAGTGCCAAGGCATGATCCATCAAAGAAAAAATTGACATACTGGACTTTAATAAAATTTAAAGTTTCTTCTCTGCAAAAGACAGTATCAAGAGAATCCATAGTCTAAAAGAGAATATTCGTAAAACGCTTATCTGGTGAGGTACTACAATCCAAAATAAAATAAAAAACTAAAAAGTCAACAAGAAAATGACCCAGTTTTTAGATTGGCAAACTAATGAACAGATGCCTCATCAAAGTAGACAGATGGCAAATAAGCATATGAAAAGATGTTCAACGTCCTATGTCATTAGAAATCACAAATTGATACAAGATCCCACTACACACTGATTAGAATGGCTAAAATCCAAATCACTGATAACATCAAATACTCACAAGGATTTGGAGCAAAAAGAACTCTGATCACTGCAAAATGGTAGAGCTGCTTAAGTTTGCTAGCTTCTTACAAAACTAAACATTCTTATCATATAATCTAGCAATCACATTCCTTGGGATTAACCTAAAGGAAGTGAAAACTTATGTCACATGAACTCCTACACATGTATACTTATATCAGCTCTAGTTGTAATCCCTACAACTTAGAAGAAACCAAGATGCTCTTCAGTAGGTGAATGATAAACTGTGGTACATCCATACAATGGTTTACTCAGCAATTCAGTATCATTCAGTGAGTAAAAAGCAAACCAAAAGAGCTATCAAGCCACAAAAAGACATGAGGGAATCTTTCAGTGCATGTTGCTAAGTGAAAGTAGCCAGCTGAAAAAGTTGTACGTACTGTATGATTCCAACTATTTTACTGTCTTGCCTTTCCAGAATGTTAGAATGTATTAAGATCATTCATTGGTTGCCAGAGTTTCAGGGGGAGGAGGAAGGGATGAATAGACAGAGCACAGAGGATTTTTAGGGCAGTACAACTATTCTGTATGATACTATAATGGTACAGGCATGACCTTATGCTTTGTCAAAACCCATAGACCTGTAGAACACAAACAGTTTATTACACAAATAATAACTGTATAATGCATGATGGACTTTAGGTAATAATCATTTATAAAAATGTTTTATCAATTGTAACAAATATACTGTACTAATGGCAAGATGTAATACCAGGAAAAACTGTCCACAAAGGAAAAGGGGGAGGATGAGTTGGTTATGGAACTCTGCACAATTTTTCTGTAAACCTAAAACTGTTCTAAAAAATAACGTCTGCATTAAAAGTATGATAAGATAAATAAAGTCTATTTAAAAATCTAACCATTTCTCTTCACTGCATTTTCCATACTTTTGTTCAAGCTGCCTCTGTCTTCTGCCTCTGTGCTGTTTATAACCTCCTACCCAACTTCAAATTTTGCCTCTGAGCCAGAGTTCATTCTACAGCAAGAGAAGTATTTTTTTAATTAAAAACAAAAAAAGTGTTGTCTTTAGTTTTACATACTTCCACTGTTCCCTGCTGCTTTCAGAATATAATTCTGGATCCTTAACAGGGATCATCATGCCCTCATGGCTGGGTCTCTGCTCTGTTGTCTCAGCTCTTCGCCGTAAAACCTGCCCCACCGCGCAGAGGCCAACTCAGTGGCAGCCTCCCAGGTTGGCTTATTTTCTCTGCTCTCCACCATGCTCCCTCCTCTGCCATTCTCTGCACACATGAGATCTTCTCCTCCTCCGGTCTTACCTTAAAGATCTTTGCTTGTAGGAAGCCATACCAGTTTGGTCCAAAATAGGCCTTGACAACCTTCAAATTTAAAAACAGAATTTTATGGATTTCTAATGTCTACATCTGATAACTTACCTTATTACATGTTAGGAGGAACCTGAAAAATGCAGCCCAGTCGTGAGCTTGGCTTTAACAGATGGAGAAAACGCATCTGAGGTGGGGAAAAAAAGACACTGCACATGATCGGCTTTCTAAGTGCAAATATATCTGGGCTGGACATCAGCCTGGATCTGAGAGAGGACTCCGAGGCCCTGATCCTGTGTCACAGCCAAAACCAAGGGAAGGTGGCCCCTGGGGAAGGTGACAGGTCACCACAGCCATTCTGGTGTGGATGGAGGCAGATTGCTCTAGGCGATAGTGACTATTACTACTGGGACAGCTCTGGAGGATTAAATAGGTATTAAAAGACAGCTCAGCTGCACCTGAGGAGCCACAAGTGAAGGGTCAAAGCTAAAGGTTAAGGTCTGAATTAAGAGCAGGTCTGGCTCTCCAGAATTCAAGACAAGAGATGAGGCAAACATTTTATCCAACACCGGAGCCTAAAGTAGAAAGATAGATATGCATTTTCCTTTCTTCAAATAAAATTCAATAAAGTGGCCAGCACCTCTGCTAGGGGTGTGCTAATTGCTTCACCTATAAGCAACTGGTCCTGCCTTTGTCAAAAATGTGTATTTGCAGGCTCAGATTTTAATTCATTGAAATCCAGATTGAGAGGCAGAGATCCAGACAAGCAGTGGAAACAGAGAAGTGTAAATGGAAGAATGTCAGGCAATGCTGGCAACAGGGGAAGGTGACGATGGTCCTGCCCCTCAGCCTCCCCAAGCTCCCAGGGTGGCCTCGAGCCAGGCCGAGTGTGGGAAGGGGAATCTGGAGCCAGTTGTGCAAGTGACCATAGCCACCATCCCTTCTATAGCAGACTGGACACTTAGTCATCTGCCCTGTGCTTGAGTCCCTCCACTACTATTATTGTGTCTCTTTGGAGCGAGAATGCACTCACTCACTCCTTGTTCACTCAACAAATATTCACTGGGACCAGGCCCTGGAGATACAGTGATAAATAGTCCAGACAACATCCTTGATCTCATTAAGCCACCATTCTAAGTGGGAAGATAGGCAATAAATAGATGCACAAATCTACATACCAAATAATATCAGGGAGTGAAAAGTGCTATGAAGGAAAAAAACCTGGGGTAAGAGAACAGAGTGATGGGGTGCTGTTTTAGAAAGAATAGCTCAGAAACGCCTCTTAAGAGTAATATGACCATATGTCATTTTCATAAGGAAATTCTATTTTTAATCTTTTGGGGAGCCACCCTATGATTTTCCATAGTGGCTGCACCATTTGAAATTATTGGATGTATATTTTTAAAGGATCAGTCTGGCTGCTGAGTGGCATATAGATGGTAGGGGGGCAGGAATGGAATCAGGGAACCCAGTTAGGGGCCAGCACAGTATTCAGCCTGTCCATGACCGTTTGATGACAATGCCCTGCTGGCCCCAGGGGCTTAGAAAAGTAATGTTGGCACTAATCAGCCTGATACTGGGCATGGAATAGACTGGCAGGCTCACAACCACAGCAGCACAGCAAGCTCTGGGCTTGACTAGATGATTCAATTTACACTCTGCTTGGTCAACAGTCTCTACAGGAACTCTGCCGAACTGGCTGGAGGCTGAGGTAGAACATGCTACATACAACACCTCACACACAAATAGCCAGCTAAACAAAGTGGGAAGGAGGACATGCACCTCCTTTGGAAACCAGTGTGCATGGGAGCCAGGAAACTAAGAGCCCCTAAATGGCATCACTAGTCACGGATTTGGCTACGCCTGTCACAGTTCAGAGGGACTTAAGGGCCAGACTAAGGAATGCTGTCTATTCTGTTTAAGAGAAAACTGCCCCTTCTTATTTGTATTTAGGGGCAGAAGCCTGGGAAGATTTGGAGACAGAAGGAGCTGTGATTTTCAACCTCGCAATTGTTTCTGTGTTCAGTTAATTTATTCCTGAGGCAATGCAGCACACGTTTTGCTCAGTGGATTAAATCCTCATCTCAATTGTTTTGTTAATAACGATAGTTAATAAATGGCTTCTATTTCACCTTCTCAGAATATGATCCTCAAATCCTTCCCAGGACCTGAAGAGCTCTTGAACTTTTACCTTGACAAGCATTTCATGTAAAATTACTGGGCTAAAACACTCCAGATAATAAGAGGAGTGTGTTTATTTTAACACAGTGATCCATTTCAGTCTAAGAGTCCAATATGGTCAGCCAGAGGAGTTAAGCCTTCATGAAAAATAAGACCAGTCCAATTCCCTGCCAGCCAATTAGCAGCTTTTCATTTGCACAGCTTTAATATTCCATCCCTCTCGAGGAGGCTTTGAACCAAAACCACACAATCTGACTGCTGATTGTCTACTGAAAATTCACTCCCCGCTTGGATTATACACAGTCCCAGAGGCTCAGATGAGAGCTCATGGGCAGGGAACTCTCATGAAAAAGTTACCAAAGCATAAATAAATAAAGTGGCTGGGAAAAAACTGGGGAGGACCTATAAGGTTTTGGAAGCATTTCCTCACCAAAGTGTTTGTTTTTCGTCATGACGTGTTTCATAACACATTCATATGTTCCCAGGCTTGTCCATAGAGCAATAAGAGTAATCGCTTACATTTAAGTGTTTCATTTTTGAAATGATTTCCTTACACAACATCTCATTTAAAAAGACCTCATTTTCTAGATGGGAAGAATTTAGATGCTTTGCTGAAGTCACACGCCTCGACATCGTAAACACTCTGGGTAGCAAGCACCTCAGAAGACATTCGTATAAATGATTTTGTTTCAGTTTTTGGGATGTGGAGAGGAGGATTTTTTAAATAAACACACTATTTTTATCCCACACAGTAAGAGCGTACATACTGCAACTTGAGAATGTGGTGACTGAAAATGCTTCGTGGCCCTGAGGAAAGGCAGCATGGTGTAGTGGTTTGTGTATCAGTGGCTTCTTACCCCAGATCTGCCCTGATGTACTGCATAACCTCAGCAAGGCTTAATGACCTAAGCCTCAGTTTTACTCATATGGAAACTGGGGAAAAAATAATGGAGCCCTCCTCTCAGGGAGACTGAGAACTAAATGTAATACTGCACACAAAGTGATTCACCCAGTGGCAGGCACACAGTAGGTACCCAATGAGACGTGGCCATTGTGATGATCCTTGTTCACACCCCCAGAACCCCTAAAAGCTGGTGGGGTGAGGGGTCACGTGGTCCAGATGGAGCTAGTTGTCAAGTATGAGCTTAGACACGGGAGCTTAGATTCAGAATGGGGCCACAGCAAGGAACTAAGCTAGGACAGACTAGAGAAATGCAGGCAGGAGTTTCTTCTCTTCCTGCCTTACAAAGACTGCTGCTGGCACACACCCTCTTGAGCTCATAGAGGTTGTACCATCTGATTATTTCTCTGTGGTTCACCACCAGAACTGTGAAATAAAGAGCATTTCACTTTTGAAATAAACTACAAGAAGAAAGTATTTGCTTTTTTATCCAGTTGGTTACCCAACTTATTTTTAGAACTCAAGCACTCTTTTAGGTTTTTAATCAAATTTTAGTTTATCAATTTTCAATCACCTCTACTATTCTAAAACCACTATATAACTTGGTTTATCTTTAATTCTAATGATTTCAAATTCATTTCATTTTGAAACTTGGATATCCTTTGACCATTTTATATCTACTAGTGGCACTAGAATAAAAGCTGTTTCATGAACCCAATAGATGTTGATTCAATAAATGAATGTGAGAAGAACAAAGAAAAAACTGAAGGAACAAAACAGCAGCAGACTCACAGAACCCAAGAATGGACTAACAGTTACCAAAGGGAAAGGGACTAGGGAGGACGGGTGGGAAGGGAGGGATAAGGGGGAAAAAGGGGTATTACGATTAGCACACATAATGTAGGGTGGGGGGGGCACGGGGAAGGCAGTATAACGCAGAGAAGACAACTAGTGACTCTATAGCATCTTACCATGCTGATGGACAGTGACTGTAATGGGGTATGTGGGGGGGACTTGATAATAGGGGGTCTAGTAACCATAATGTTGTTCAAGTAATTGTACATTAATGATACCAAAAATAAAAATAAATAAATGTGAGATATATGAAGACATAGGACACTTAGAATTTAAAATTACCAGCTAAAGAATATATGCCAACCCACGCAATTGAAATGTCTGAGTTGTCAAAAATGATAGACAGTGGCACCTGTAAGAAAAGTGAATATGGTCCTGTGGTAGGTGTGACCTTATGATTTTTATAGAGACTCCACTGCACAGAAATACTATCTTTCTTTTTTCAAACTTTCCCCAACAACCCTCCTCCATACCAACAAATAGTACTGACAGAATATACTCATATCTGTAATACTACTGCACTAACAAATTAATTTTGGCTGGCGTCCCATAGGGGTTCTCACACAGAATCCTTCTTTGCAAAAATTCTAAACCAACTGCACATAAGACAAAGGAGAAGAGCAGAAGGGAGGCCAAAATGATTATACAGATACTACTCATCTCTCACTCTGGGATCACATTCCCCACATGGCTCTGCTCTCCACAATGGCATGTGAATGGTGTGGCATCTCCATTTGCAGAGCTGACCCATACGACCTCCCCTCAGTCTCCTTCGCCCTTCTCATGGGCAGGAATGGAGATAGAGAGATCCTGGAAGCCACATGTAGAAGAGAGCAGGGCAGAATGGCCGCACAGAGCAGCACCATGCCAGACCTGAGCACCAGCCTTGTGCTGTTAGCAGACACGGAAATAAACTACTTGACTTTGGTCACTAAATATTTGAGGTTTTCTATTGCCGTAGGTTAGCCTGTCCTAACCACTAATCCAGTTGATTGTAAAGACTCTGTCTTCTATCTTCATAGGCGAATTCCTACACTAAGCAGCCTTCTCCACCCAGCCTCCCCAGCTTCTCCGCACTCCTCACTCCCCACGCTGACAGCAGCTGAGCAGAAAGGCTGCCTCAGTGAGCCTCACTGGATTACAAATAACCTCTGTGAATCTGCTTCTGGAAAACACTTTGGAGAAGTTATTTATAGAAGAGTGAGAGGAATAGGATTGGGAAGCAGAGATAAAAGGGAATAAATAAGTAAAACAGGAAGGAGTGGGGAAATATGCTCCTTCTCCATGAGGCGGGACTCTAACCCTGATCTGTTCCCAACACCACTTCTGCTCCATGGACTAAATTTTGGCATCCCATCCACATGCTCCCCAGCATCCAATCTTGGCTTGCCGGAGATTGATTTCTTCTTTTCCATCTCAACCCCCACAGCTAGGAGTTCAGCAGAAGCAGAAGTCTGCCAAAAACAATAGCCTTCCTAAATGTCCAACAACAGGGGAACTGCTGTATAAATTATGGAGCATCTGGTCAACAGCATATTAGTCCATCATTAAACATATAAACATGAAGTGTGTGTAACAATATGGAAAGTGTCCTTGAAATAATGTTACTAAGCTTTCCTTTCCTAAAAGCAAGTCATACAATCACATATGCAATATGGCAACAACATTTTAAAAATGCACATATGGGAACAAAGCTATGGATTAAACTTGGAGAATGAAGAGCAAGAGTTGGGTCAGAATAGTGGGATTCAACACATTTTTTATTGTTTAAAGTTATTTTATGTCTAAATGGTAAAAGGAACAGCCTTTGCCATGCCTACTGAATGACACTACAGAGTCCGTGCACCCTTCTTGCTTCAGTGGGAATCACCCCAGAGAAGAGCAGAGGGAAGCCTGGGAGAAATGCCAAACTCCGGACACCCCAATGGTCTGCACCAATTCAGCCTGAGCACAAGGCCTGGTGCTGCGGCCATAGGTCCTGGCTTTATTTTTCAGTTTTTTTTAAGATTCAAAAAGCATTTTATATTCTGACAGAGGTGTTGTTTCCCTTAGTAGCTCAGACACCCAAATAGAAATATTCCTAGACTCCCTCCCTTCTGATGATCCCAGCTAATGGGAGCTGTTTTAGAAAGCTAATGGAAAATCTATGTCCTTAGATCGTTCAAAGAGATTAATATAACTCTATCGACAAAACATGTGAGTGTGGGATTGCATTCCCGTCACTGTTCAAGGAGGTGTTTGTGACAGGGTCATCTTTCAACTGTTTTTATCACCTTCTTGAAACATACATGGAGAATGCATATAAGAAAAGCATTCGGTAGCAGGACGCAGACTCATGTACATGGCACGTTTTTTACTTCAGAATATTTCCTATCTTAAAAAGCTTAATAGTTTATCGCCAGTCTCCCCGTCTCTGTCCTCCCAGAAAAAGGAGAAAGGCAATGTGCAGTTGTCATTCATGCACCAAGCCCCTGTCTTGGCTTCTCTAATGTGAAGTCTGTGCGGGAAACTTTCCTCAGACATGAACTCCTGGCCCCAGGCTTTGCAGAACGCCTATGGAGTTAAGGCAACTTCAGACAAGGCCCTCGACAAAGGAGAACCCCATGCTGGGAGCGTGTTACAAGAATAGAGAGTGACAGCTGAACGAACTGCAGGGATCCTTGCTCGGGGGGATAAGGACTGAAAAGATGTGAGCAGGCACTGGATGAGATTAATGAATTTTTGACTGGGAAACTCACCCTAAAACTCATTCTCAGTTCAGTGGGAGCAGGAACAAATCAGGAAGGCCTGCCCAGGGCAGCCGTCTCCCCGGCGATGGCACACTCCACCTCTCTTCAAGGCTGGTCAGAGCTGGCTTGGCCCTGGAAAACCACCTTCCCAGCCTCCTTTCCCATTCCCAACGTTCTTTTCTGAGCCAACCTCACGTCAAATATGATTGCCCCAATCCCTCCCTTCTTTGTCTTCTGCAGCCCTCTCCTCTCCCATGCTAACAGGTATTACACACTTTCTAGTAGTTATTGATTTATCTGCTGGTCCATCTCACCACTAGGCTTTGAGTATTCCCTGAGGACAGTGACCCTTTTCATATGTATCTCTATATCCACATATCTAGGAAGAATGCCTGGCACCTCAGGGGTGTTCAGTAATCCTTTGCTGTATTAGTATTGACTTTCTAACAGAGAGAGACCACCCAGAGCTCTCTCTCTCTCTCTGGTTTGGAAGCCCCATGAGAGGAAAGAAGGGCTGTGCTGTTCACAATACAATCCAGTCACAGCAAAAACAAGCACCCAATAAGAACATATTGAAACCTGAATGCATCTTTAAAATATTCTTCCCAGAGATGCCTGACTTCTGCAACCTCTTCATGCCTAGTTCTCCAGCAACACCAGGTGTGAACAAGGAGGAGCTATAAGTTATTCACCACTGAAATAGTCTTAATTACCCTCTGCTATATACCTGATTCTACTTGGTATGCTGTGGAATTTGAGCGGCAAAGTCAGGATGCCGCAGCATTTTAGAGGATGAAACACATCTAGGAGGGTCCATAGTGGAATGTGGGGCCTGACACTGAATCAAACCATAACCGGTGTTACTAAATCTGAGTATCTCTAAGCCAAGCAAAGATGTAGGTGTTCACTATTAGCTAGAATAAGTTGGGAAGCTTTAACTGAACATTAAGATGCATTTTCTACGTGACCATCACACCCCAAGATTTTTTTTCCCCTCATTGAAATGGAAAATTCTTATCTTGTACTTAGAAATGCAGCATTTCCTTTTGAATTCAATAAAATTTTGCAGTGATGATTCTAGTTTATGATTTAAGAATCTAACAAGGAAAAGTTTCTTCTCACCTTTCATGCTGAGTTAATGAAGTATGAAAATATCAAAATCCACACTGAGGAATTTTTTTAAATCCTCTTATTAACATTCATCACCATACATGGTCAAAAAATCTTTTTTTCCTGTGCTGAGAACTTTTAAGATCTACCCTTCTAGCCACTTTCAAATATGCAGTATAGTATTATTAACTCTAGTCACCATGCTGTTCGTTATTACATCCCCATGACTTATTTATTTTATAACCAAAAAAAAAAAAGCCCTCTGGTCAAACTGATTCCACCAAGGATATGTTGCAAAGCTACATGTAAATTTTGTAATGAGAATAACACCATGATTTTTGCCTTTTCAGGATACCAATGCTTGTGCTGTGTACGTTAAATTCAAACAAGCTCTTACCAGGAAAGTAAGTCTTACAGTATAAGGTCACTGATATTATAGGGGGTATTCCAGGGAGATTGTTTGTCTCAGTTGGAATTTAGACAAAGAAGGAGGTAGTGAGTTATGAGTTATGAGAAAGTCATGGTATGTCAAAGTAAGTGAGCTCAAAATTCACCAGTAGACCTTGAAGGAGCCTAGTCACTCTTTCTCTTTACAGTAGAGGAGTCTCTATTTTAATCTTCAACTGAAGTGTTTTATAGCAATATTGCAGAGCTCAGGAAAGCCAATAAAAGCTGAGCACTAAAAGGAAAAAAAAAACATGGGCTTCAGAATTATACAAATTTGGGCTCACGTGTAGGGTGATCAAATGTCCTGGTTTGCATGGAACTGAGAGGTTTCTCAGGATGTGGGATTTGAGTGCTAACTCCAGGACAATCTCAGGTAACCTGGAACAGCTGGTCATTCTACTTTCTAGCTCTGGAAGTTAGCTGGAGGACCTCTTCCCAGTTACTGCCCTCAAGCTTCAGCTCTCCCCCGCCCCCGCCCCCCAACCTAAAATGGAAATAATGGATTGTTGTGAAATTTTTAAATATAAATATAGTTCCTGGGACATTTGAATTATATTTGGCAATCAGTTTTACTAATAAAAATATTCAGTAGGGCCAAAGTCTTACCCAAGCTCTATATTTGATCTTTTATAAAAAAGGGAACTCTATTTTTACTACATCCTTTTTCATGTAGCCATGTGTACACATCATTTTTTAAGATGTTTCTCAATTCAGTGGGGTTGTGTAAATGCTGTCAAATGTCTAGAATCAGAGTATAGTCAATGATTTCTTTTAAACTTCTCTAGAAAACTGATTTCATATCAATTCCAGAAGAGAAATAATGTTCCCTCTTTCTGAAACTCCATGCGTTCTGAGAACTTTTCAACAGCCTGAAGCAGACTAACATTGGAACATTTGCCATCTTTGATCACAGTGAACTGAGGACAAATCTAGATGGATGTCAATACCCAAAGACTGAGATGGGGCAGGGGACAGGGCTGTGGGCCAGCAATGGTTCTGCCGGATACATGTTCTGCCAGAATTGTAAACAAAGCAAATCCTCTGGGCCAGTATGAGGGATGTCAGAAGGTAAGTGCAGATCAGAAAGGAGATTTTAGGAATTATGTGAGTGTTATGGCTCCAGTAACTGTGCTGGTCAGGGATTGATTGCAGTTCCAATAAGGAATTAGAGTGGAAATAAGAAAGAAAATGTGTCCTAATGACAACGTGGTCAGGAGGGAGATTATTGCTGCTGGTGACAAAGCAGGGCTGGGGCAGGCAGGGACTGAGGTCATGGAGTCAGGGAGTTTCTGAAACTTGATGTTTTCAAAGGGTTTTCACTGAAACCGAATTTAAATGCCATGAGTTATTTTTAATCAACTAATCAATTTGTGGGAGGATTTTAGAGTCCCATTTCTACTGACTTTTATGGCTTCTTAACCTTATTAACAGGTTTAATTGTGAGCACACGCTGGGAGGCCTAGGAAGTGCCACAGGAACCATCAACCCCCTCCCCTCCCTCCTCTCCACCACCACCCTCCCCCTCCTCCACCCTCTCCCTCTCTCCCCTCCCTCCTCTCCCTCTCCCTCCCCTCCACTCTCCCTCTCCGCCTCCTCCTCCACCTCCCTCCTCCCTCGCCTCCACCCTCCCTCTCTCACCTCCACCCTCCCTCCCTCCCTCTCCCTCCCCTCCCTCCTCCTCTCCCTCTCCCTCTCTCCCCCTCCTCTCCTCCACCCCTCCCTCCTCTCCCTCCTCTCCTCCTCCCTCTCTCCCTCCCCCTCCCTCTCCCCTCCTCTCCTCCTCCTCTGCTCCCTCCCCCTCCTCTCCCCTCCCCTCTCCCCCCTCCCTCCCCCTCCTCTCTCCTCTCCCTCTCCCTCTCCCCTCCCCCTCCACTCCACCCTCCCTCCTCCCTCTCCACTCTCCCTCCTCACCTCTCCACCTCTCTCCCTCCCTCCTCCCCCTCCCTCTCCCTCTCCCTCTCGCTATCTCCTCTCCCTCACCCTCTTTCCTCTCCCTCTCCCTCTCCCTCTCCCCCTCCCTCTCCCTCTCGCTCTCCCTCTACCTCTCCCTCTCTCCTTCCCGTCTCCTTCAACGTCTCCCTATCCGTCTCTCCTCTCCCCCTCCCTCTCCCTCTCCCCCTCCCTCTCCCTCTCCCTCTCTCCTCCCTCCCCACCTCCCCCTCCTCTCCCCCTCCCTCTCCCTCCGCTCCTCCCCCTCCTCTCCCCCTCCCCCTCCCCCTCCTCTCCCCCTCCCTCTCCCTCGGCTCCACTCACCCTCCTCCTCTCCTCCTCCCCTCTCCTCCCCCTCCCTCCTCTCCCCCTCCCTCTCCCCTCCGGCTCCCCCTCCCCTCCTCCTCCCCTCCCCTCTCCTCCACCCCCTACCACCTCCACTCCACTCCAGCTCCACCTCCCTCCTCTCCCTCTCTCCCCCTCCCCTCCTCTCCCTCCCCTCCTCTCCCCCTCCCCTCCTCTCCCTCCTCTCCTCTCCCCCCTCTCCCTCTCCACCTCCCTCTCCCTCCCTCCCTCCTCTCCCCTCTCCTCCCTCCTCTGCCTCCCCTCTCCTCCTCTCCCTCCCCACTCCTCCTCCTCCCTCCCTCTCCCCCTCCCCCTCCCCCTCCCTCCCTCTCCCCCTCCCCCTCCCTCTCCCCCTCCCCCTCCCTCTGCCTCTCCCTCTCTCTGTTCGTTGATCAATTCTGCAGATGAATCTGAACTGCGGGAAAGCCTTGGACAAGGTTTGTCCTGATATCCTCATGGAAGAAATAGAAAAGTCTAGAGAAAGAGATCAAGGGTAGACTTCCAGTCACTGAACAAACCTGACAGGAGACTATACACTAATGCATTTTGTCTGCCTTGGGGGGGGGTCTTTTCAACAGTTTAATCAATAACTAATGGTACCATTTTGATCAGATGTGTGAACTATATAAAAAGGGGAGGGATGCCCAATACACTGAATGGCAGGTTCTTAATATTGTTTCAAGGGAGAAGTACCTAGAAGTAAGATTGTTTTTTGGAAGAAGCTAATTTAACTGTATGGATCTATGTTTTCTTCTGGGAGTTTTACGATTTTAGGTCTTAGGTTAAAGGCTTTAGTCCATGTTGACTTAATTTTTGTGTATAGCATAAGATAGGGGTCTGGTTCCATTCTTTAGCACATGGCTCCCCAGTTTTTCCCAACACCATTCATTGAAGACAGTATTTTTTCCTCACTGTATATTCTTGGCTCCTTTGTCATAAATTAACTTACCTTATATGGGTGAGGTTGTTTCTGGGCTTTCTATTTGGTTCCATTGATCTATGTGTCTGTTTTTTATGCTAGTGTCATACTGTTTTGATCACTATACCTTTGTAATATAGCTTGAAGTCAGTGAGCATAAGTGAAATAAGTCAACTAATGACAAAAACTATATAATTTCATTTATGTGTGGAATCTAAAACAAATGAACAAGCAGAACAGAAATAGACTCAGAGACACAGAGAACAGATGGTGTGTGCCATAGGCCAGGGAGTTGTGGAGATGGGTGAAACATGTGAAGGCAGAGAAAAGTATGTTATGGGCAAGGCACAAATACAGGCAAGGGAAGAGCTAAGGTGCCGAGCGAGACTTCATTCCTGCCCTCAGAGAGCTTACAAGCAATTGTGAGCAAGAGGCATTTGGAAATATATATCTATTATTTACAGCTGATATGCTTATTAATACATTTGACTAATGTGCATTTTCTCAACAGTATATTAAATCATCAATTTTTAAAAAATAAATAATGTGATGTATATTTGGCACATACAAGTGCTAAGTGGCAAAAAAAAAAAAAAGAAAAAGAAATCAGGAAGCACGACACCTCTAACTTTGTTCTTTCTCAAGATTCCTTTGGGTATTTGGGATGGGGTCTTTAATGGTTTCATACAAATTTGGGGATTATTTGTTCTATTTCTGTGAAATCATTGACTTTCATGTATGAATTTAAAAAGATACTCAGTAACCCAACTATCTCTCTAAGTGGTAAAATTTCAAGTAATGTAGTAAAGTGAAGGGGGAATTGGCTAAGTTTTAGGCAGAGCACAGTAATAGTCTTTTTTGGCAGAGTTTGATCATTATTTTGAATATTTACATACACACAAGTATTTATGGCAAGCTTGTAAAGGATATACAGAACCATGTTTCTGTCCTGCCCTTTGCCCAAGTAGGTGGGCTTTTAGTAAAGGAATAATCTGGTTCTTAGCCTTAGGAGAAAACAAGCAGTACCTTGGCAAAGACAAAAGAAAATAAAACTTTTGTTCTTCTCTATCAATTTTTCTCAAACACGTATCCAACCGAATCACCAGGAAAGCATAATAAAAACACAGATCTCAGAGCCCCATGCCCAGATATTTCTGACTCAACAGTTTTGCATAATTATAGGCCTATGGAGAACTCTCTATACCAGCGGTTCCCCAAATTAGCACACATCAGAATCACCTGAAGCTTGTTAAACAGCTTGCTGGACCCAGTCCCTGGCTTTTTATCAGTAGGTCTCTGACAGCACTCAACAATTTGCATTTCAAAACCAGGTGATACTCATTCTGTTGGTCTAAGGACCACATTTTTGAGAAGCACAGTCTTTTAGGGTTCACTGTATCCAATTCTAAAGTGGGGGGTGAGCCCCCTCCCAAAATACACACACAGCAACTCAATTCTAACACTGTCTCCCCAGCAGCTGCATCAAATTCCACAGGTTGCAGGCTCAGTCCCACAAGACTGCCCCCACCCCCACTTCAGACACCAGCTTCAAGCCCCGGGCTGTTACCCATGCTTCTGCCAACCCACCCAAGGGCTACAGATTGGAGGCTCCCAAAACCTCCTCAGGTTCAATTAATTTGCTACAGCAGCTCACAAGAGGCAGGGAAACTTACTTACATTTACCAGTTTATTGAAGGCTATGAATCAACAGCCAGACATTGGGCGAGAGAGGTACCAAAGAAAGAAGCTCTGTCCTCCTGAAGCTTGGGGCCTGGCTCAGAAGCATTCTGATTCCCCAAGCGTGGAGGCTCTCCAAAAAAAAATAAAGACAAAAGAAAAAAAGAAATAAAAGAGCCGCCGCCTGGGGTTTTTATAGAGGCTTCATTACATAATTACGATTGACTAATTCATTGGCCATTGGCTGATTCAGCCTCCAGCCCCTCTCCACTCCCAGGAGGTCAGGGGATGGGACTAAAAATTCCAACCTTCCAATCATAGGGTCGTTCCTCCTGGCAACCAGCCCCTGCCCTTGGGTGAGAGCCAAAGTCACCTTCATTAATAACAAGACACCCATCTCACCTTTACAGCTTTGAAGCATTTTCATCTGAAAGACCAAGTACATGTTTCTTATAAATCATTATATCACACAAAGCTCCATTTAAATTATGAACCAGCTCCCATGATTTCTGTCTGTATGCTAAGGGCCCTGATTCAACAGGTGTCACTCAGATTTAAATTTGTAGTAAATCACCCAGATGTTTCCTATGCAAGTGTTACATCAAGAAATGCCAACTTAGGCCTTTTCTTCCTTGGTTATATTTATAATATTAACTTCCTGGTATACCTGAACATATTTGTGATAACAAAAGTGGCTTTAAAAGCAGTGACCTGTGCCTTGCCAATGGGTTTCAGCCCCACGCAAGTTCACTATGGATTCAGTGACACCGAGGAATGACAATGGAATATTCTTGGGGTAAAAGGGTTTATATTACCCGGCTTGTTCTCCTGCCCATAGGTTGAGCACTAGATTTACCTCAGCATCAAGCAGTCTGCAGGTCTGTACTCCTCCTTCCTCTCTACCACTGCCCAGAGCAGGGGGCAGGGCTCTTTATGTAGAGACTCAGTCAATAATAGCTCATTGCCTATGGGTGTGGAAGCAGTAGCCTAGCAGCAGGCCAGTTACATCATCAAGTAGTTTAGGTTCAGGTGAGGACTCTGGCCATAGAAACTTCCATTTTCCGCACAGCCTGCCTCCAGATTATCCCTCCTGTCTGAAGCCTCACTAAAAGCAGGCTTCCTCCCTATTCCCTGCTTTCCTGCAAGTGCAAATTCATTCCATGCTTAGACTGACCAATGATTTCAAATGAGAATCCCCCAATTCCACACTTACTGCAAAATAACTAAATCTAACCGGAGAACCAATAGGCATCTCTGTTGCATAGCACCAATGTTGATTTCAGGATTGGCCCTTGAAGCTTGGATGGCAGGCCAGTGATAACTGGACACCACAGAGATCACAGCGCACAGAGAGAACAGTCTACTGAGCTGGGCTGGGACCTAACTTTAACTGGCTGTCTTGCCAATGGGTTTCAGCCCCAGGCAAGTTTGCTATGGATTCAATGCGACCAAAGAAATTGACAGCAGAACATTCTTTGGGGTGATAGGGTTTATTACCCGGCTTGTTCTCCCAGCGGTAGGTCGAGCACTAGCGTCTCTGTCTCCACCCAGAGCACAGGGCCGAGCTCTCTATATAGCACAGTAATAGCTTGGTGTGGAAGCAGTAGCCTAGCAACAGGCCAGTTACATCATCAGGTGGTTTAAGTTCAGTGAGGATCCTGGCCATAGGAACCCCAACTTCTCCACACTCCACCCATCCAGGATTCTCGCCTTAAACAATCTACACGCTTTCAATCTTACTCAATGGTCCCTGTGCGAGAAAGCTGGAGCACTGTAACCAGATTCCACACAGCAACAGAGGCTAACAACAACTTAGAGATGATAAAAAATTAAGATACAGGTAACAAAAATTATAGTAATCCTCAAGCCAAAGGAGGTTCCTAATAACAAAGACTTTAGGGGCGATAAGACACATGTTTTAATGCCACGAATATAGGCAAATCTTGTCCATCAGGTAGGATGCATGCAAGAGAGTGGTCCTGTGATAGGACTGTAGCAGGAAGGGGGTCCCTTCCAGGTCTAGTATACCATACTTTTACTCCTCTCCCCGTGGGGGTTACAAAAGGGCCTATATATAGTGCTACTGGAGGTGCATGCACTGGCCATAATGATAAAACAAAACTCCCTGGTAAGATGCTCCTACCTTCTGGCCATTCAGGATATACTACTGTGAGCTTTGGTGGCCACTCTGCTGTTATTCGAGGAATACAAAGGAGGCCAGCTTCCAGGCCTTGTCCCCAAGGTGCCAGGAGAGCCAGCCATTGTTGGTCCATGTGTCAAAAGGTCCAAGGCCATGTCCACTCAACGGAGTCTCCGGGATTCAGTGCAGTTGGTGCTGGCAGCAAGATATGATTCTGGTGGCCAAACCTCAGCTTCAGTGATTCTTCCTTGGTTTGTACTTGCAGTTGTATAGGGGAGGCAGCCATATGTGTTAATATGTCTACGGGACTCAGGGCTCCCTTTTGGGGTCTCTCTTTCAAACATTGTAGCATGGTCCATAAGCAGACTGACCATCCCCGCAGACTATTGGTATCTGACTTTAGTCTGGATTTTAACAAGCCATTGTACCTCTCTATCATGCCTGCTGCAGTAGGATTGTACGGCACAGGAAACTTCCACTTGATTCCCAGCTGTCGCACCCATTCTTGCAGTGTATGTCCAGTAAAATGGGTGCCCTGATCACTCTCAATTACCTGTGGTTGGACATAGGCAGCAAAGAGACGCTCCAGGCCTCTTTTGTTCGTCTTCTGGTCTGCACAATGGGTAGGAAAAGCAACCAGAAGTCCAGTAGCTGTGTCCACACAGGTCATCGCATACCGATATCCTTCTGACACATGCAGAGGCCCAATATAGTCTATCTGCCACTGACGAGGGGTATAGGCCCCTTAGCTATTGTCCCATGTTGCTGTGGAACTCGGTGTAAGCCCCTTTTGGAGCACATGACACACTCCTGCCGGGCTCTGCTAACTTCTTTGAAGGTCAAAGGCAAGCCCCACAGAAGGGCTACAGCCCACATTGTCTTTTGCCCCGCATGCAACAAACGCTGATGTAGCCATTGGGCTACATCAGAGGCAGGCTTTCCTTCTAACCAACGTATCTGGGCCAATTTATCTGCTTCATCATTTCCTGGGGATGCCAGTGGCAAATGACCTGTCACATGGTATACTGTAATCATTTTAGTCTGACCACAGGCCCATAAGTCCTGCCACAATTCTTGCCCCCAAAGGGGTCAGTGACCAACCAGCCAGTTGGCCTGGTACCAGGCTGGTAGCCACAGGGTCAAGCCCTGATAGACAGCCCAGCTGTCAGTGCAGACAACTATAGGGGAGGGCTCCTGGATGATCACAAGCCACACGGCCTGCAACTCTGCCCACTGGCTGCCCTTCCCCTCACCATCTTCCATCCATATTGTCTCAGTCTTAGGATGGAAAGCTATGGCCCTCCATTTTGGGGATTGCCCATGGCTGGAGCCATCTGTGTACCATGTATCTTCGGGTATAGGGGCTCTTCCCTCCCGATAGGGACTCTCTGCTACTAATCATTCAAAATCAAGTTCTTCCTGCTTTTCACTAGTATATGTCACTGGTCCCAACATGCGTTGGAGTTCTTCACTCAAGGGGCTACTTGAAAGGGCACTACGTTGCTGTAGGTAAGCACCCCACTTGGCTAGTGTGGGTGTTTGTGCCACACCACTCCTTGGCTTTTGGGTCCAGTCTGGTACTCACCCCAAGATGGGATAGGTGGTTATTACCTTTAGCGGGGCCATTCCAGTGATGGGTTCTGTGGCCAGCAAGGCATGATACACGGCAGCCAGTTGTTTTTCTATCAAAGCATATCGTACCTCTGCTCCTTTCCAGAGTTGTGACCAGAATCCAATGGGTTGGCGAGTTCATTCAAGCTGCTGCCACAGACCCCAGCCATAACCGTCTTGAGTGACATGAATGTCCAGCTCACAGGGCCTTGATGGGTCTATCACACTCAAGGCATGCACAGCCTTGACTGCCCGTTTTGCTGTAGTAAAGGCAGATGCACATGTCTCATCCCAGTCCCACCTGACACCCTTTCATACCAACCAGTATAAGGGCTTTAGAATTTGTGCCAAGTGTGGGATAAACACTGTCCAGTAGCCTAGAAGACCCAGAAACTCCTGCAGCAATGCTACAGTTGTGGGGGTAGGAAAGGCCTGGACTTTATCTGTAACTGCTTCTGGTATCACTTTGGTCTTACCCGACCAGACGACACCCAAGAATTGACAGACAAACCAGGTCCCTGAACCTTGGTGCTGTTCACAGCCCATCCTTTCTTCTGTAAATGTTGCAACAGTCTAGGTGCTGCACCTTCTAGATCTGAAAGAGAATCGGGCGTGAGCATGACATCATCAATATAATGGTACAGCCGCACCATTGGCGGTTTCTCCCATGTAGCCAAGTCCTGGGCTACAAGTCCATGACAGATGGTGGGGCTGTGGAGGTATCCCTGTGGGAGGATGGTGAAAGTCCATTGCCATCCTTCCCACGTGAAGGCAAACTGTTCCTGACTTTCCTGCTCAGTGTTAATGGAAAAGAAGGCATTAGCAAGATCTACCACATAATGATATGTCCTAGTTCATGGCTGAGAGTATCCATCAAGCCTGCAATAGAGGGGACAACAGCATGCATAGGGGGTATGACCTTATTCAGTTCTCTGTAATCCACAGTCATACACCAGGAGCCATCTGGCCTTTTCACTGGCCATACTGGGGAATTGAAAGGACTAGGGTGGGCTTTATAATACCCACCTTTTCCAGCTCCAGAAGAGTTTCTCCAATCTCTTTATGCCCCCCAGGCAGTTTGTACTGTTTGGTATTAGTCACCCGCCGAGGCACAGGCAAAGCTATGGGCCGGTGCCTAGCATGTCTCCTCAGAACTGCCTTCACCACACGTACTCTCAGTCTGAACTCACCTGCAGTGGTCTGCAACCATAGACCCTGCAGGATATCAATCCCCAAAATATACTCAGGGATAGGAGATATTTACATGGTATACTCTTTTGGGGGTAGACGCCCTATTCCCAAAGGGATTTGGGCTCTTTTTACTCTGATAGCCTTCCCCCATTAACCATCTATGATAGTGGGGATCCTGGGGAACTGCTCAGGGTTACCATGAATCAGTGAACATTCAGCCCCTGTGCCCACCAGAGCCAGGACACGTTGTATGTTCACTGGGGATCAATGGATAGCTATTTCAACATGTGGCCTCTGGTTCCCCCCTGGTCCCTCAGGGCAGATACCTTGACCTTCCCCTCAGTCACACCATGTTCCCCAATCACCTTCCTGTGTGGGCTCAAGTGAGGTTGGCTTGCTTTCCAGCAGGAAGTCTTGCAAACACACAGGCTGGACTCATGGCTCTGTCTCTAATCTCTGCCTCTTTGGTCTTAATGTCTGGAACTGCTGCTCTGGTTTCAGCTGTTGCCATAGCTCTAGTAAGATCCTATTTGACTTCCCATCTAATTTCCTTCCATCTGCTCCTGCCCATATTAAATCAACCCACATCTGGGTCCTCATAACCTTCATGGGGCCCTGTAAATTCTTCTTGTGTGCAACAGGTCTTATCTCTTTCTGAATTCTTGTTGCTTCAGCCTCTCCTAAGTCTGCTACTGTACGTGTCACCTCACTTATGGGATGCCCTAAGTGAGGATAAAGAATGGCCACTAGAGACCCAAAGAGGAACGTAGGAGCTGTTTGAAGTACAATATTTCTCATCCCAATAGTGAAAATCTCTTCATCTAGGCCATAATTCTCTGGACTATAGATGGCATTTCTCATGCCTAGCTCTCGTAGCACCTGTTGGAGTTCAGCCTATGTCTGCCATCTAACAGGAGAGGATGGTAGATCACCCGGATTGGGCCACACAGCACAAAATGCAGCCATGAGCCAGTTGAGGAGGGAGTGACTCCCTGGGGTCTGATGTGCATTTTGTAATCACTGCCTCAAAGCAGGCTGCACTGTCAGGGAAGACAGCTTTTCCATCTCTGACTCCGGCAGAACAATTCCATCCACCCCTAAGTCCCACAGACGCAGGAGCCAAGCTGATATTGACTCCAAGGGCTTCTGCCTAAACTGGGAGCCCAAATCCACCAGCTCAGCCTGAGTACAGGGGCGGACCATAGAGGGCTCCATGACCTGGGGAGGGGGCTGCTCTTCTCCTTGGGGAACCTTCAGCTGCTGGGTCTTTATTTTCTTTACAACCACTGGGCATGTTTTCAATACAGGAGGGGCCGGTGCCTCCGGCATCACCCCTTCATCTTTCTCCAGCTCCTCCATTTCTGGGGCTGATAGCACCTTTTTCTCCCCCACCCTGAGTGCCTCCTCTGCTACAACCTTTACCTTTTCTACTGTACCTCGCAGCAATGCTGCCTCAGTCTTCAGAAAGTCTCTTACCTTCAGCTCAATGCTTCGCAGCTGACGTTCTCCAACCACCTCCACCTGTGCTTCCCTCAGGAGTTTGACTTTTTCCTTGAGGGCCTCTTCCTCCTTCATAACACCTGGCAGCGCTGCAGTCTCATCTCCAGTGGCACCTTTCTGCCGGTGCTCTTGTATCACTGCCATCTCTTTCTTCAGGGAATCCACAAAAGTGTGCAGCTCACGTTCTCGTGCCACCTCCTCTCGCATCAATGCCATTTCTCTCCTCAGGGAATCCACAGACGTTGGCAGCTCGCATTCTCGTGCCGCCATTTCCTCTGTAGATTTTTTTAATACTGTGAGAAGCAGCCAACCCACAGTCCCTGCTGCCTCACGGGCACTCTGCTTCTCAAAGGATCTACTTATTTTACCAAGGGCCACTCCTACTGCCTCAGGTGTCACCTCCACTTGCCTCCAGTCCTGGGGTGGGGCCCAATCCTCTAGGAGGCAAGCCACCTCAGACCACATACCCATTGGGGGACAATCCACTGTCTCCCCATTCACAGGGGCAGCCTGCTGAAGCACCCCTCCCATAAGGGCAGCCTGTCTTTTTCCTTGGTCAACAATGAACCCTGTCGACTTTTGCCAATTGTCTTGCCAATGGGTTTCAGCCCTGGACAAGTTCGCTATGGATTCAATGTGACCAAAGAAATTGACAGCAGAACGTTCTTTGGGGTGAAAGGGTTTATTACCCGGCTTGTTCTCCCAGTGGTAGGTCAAGCACTAGCGTCTCTGTCTCTGCCCAGAGCACAGGGCAGAGCTCTCTATATAAAACAGTAATAGGTTATTGCCTAAAGGTGTGGAAGCAGTAGCCTAGCAACAGGCCAGTTACATCATCAGGTGGTTTAAGTTCAGTGAGGATCCTGGCCATAGGAACCCCAACTTCCCCACACTGGCCCAGAAGGTATCTCTTAAGAATAGTGGTCATGTTAGGTGGCTGGCACATATTTCCTCAATCCTCACCTTCAAGGAATTACCCATCCAACTATGCGTCCCATTGATGGGCACATGCACATTTTCCAGGTCCATGTGTGGGAACAAAGTAGGAATCTGGTGATAGGAACTCTGTTTGGGAGTGCAGAGGCTCCAGTAATGACAGAAGTAGCAGCTATGGTACTGAGCAGGCAAAGCTTTGGGTGCTGGGTTTATAGGTGGAGAGTTGAGTCACTGAGGTGACAGCTATTAAATTAATTATCCTCTAATGTAAAAAACTTGCTATTCCTTTTCCCTGTATAATCATGCTGAGTGCCAACCCATTAACACTCTTACTATCTGATTCCTTTTGGCCAATGGGATGCATTTTCAGAATGGTGGCATCATATCTGAGGTCGTGTAGCAGTCAACACCATGATATAACCAAGCTAACCAACCACCCTCTGCCAACCTAAACTCACAAGGGCATCTAATAAATTCACAAGCCCATCCAGTGGTTTCATAAAATGTATCTGCTGTCTCCTCCAAGAAGAGGCACAGGGCTTGAATCCCAGCTGGTCCCTTACTAGTCACGGCTTTGGGCAAACTGAACACCTTTGATCCTCAATCTCCTTGCCTAACAAATGAAAAATAATGTCGGTACCTAGCTCAGAGGATGCTCTAAGGATTAAATGAGATAATACACGTAAAGCACCTAAATACCTGGCATTTAGTAACCATTTAGTAAATATATTATCTATTAACTTGAATTTTTCTACAAGTGGTATTTCTTTATGGAAGGTTTTTCCTAAATTATTTCCGATGTCCTCCAGGAAGGAGAGTTCTTGAGTGACTAAATAAAGGGCTGACACTGAGATGTAACAGTATCAGGCAAGTCACTGCTGTGACAAGCCATGCAAAGTGGAGGTTAGGCTGCCTTGTTTTCGTCACTTGTTACAAATAGAATGATCAGTGCCTCCTCTCTCTCAGAGTTCTAGAAAATTGGAAAACCCCAATGACCATGCACAAGAAAAGGTAAAAGTGACTCAACTAGAAGTCTGGGAACTCTCAAGCTGAGGCCTTCTGGGAAGATGTGGATATTCCCAGCTTTCTGTCCCCTGGGGCTTTCCTCACATCCCTGACCTTTTTGTAGAGACTAAACTGTGGCTTTCCTCTTCCAGCTACCACTGCTGTATTTGAAATTTCCATTCAAGGTCTGACATCAATCATTTACAAAGTTCCTAGGTGACACTAGGATGCCACCAGACATGCCCAAACACCACCATTAGAACAGTGGTTACGGGAAGTGACTGATTTTGACTGTGCCTAAAAATGGACGTCCTCTTCCCAATCAATACTATGGGCAATGATTTTTTTCTCATTTAAAATTACCAATGAGTTTCACTCAATTCTAGTTGTTCAATTCCACTTTGGGTCATTCTAAGAAGTTTTTTCACATACTAAGTGTGAAACACCTCATTAGAGCAGTCTTGTTACATGACCTTCTAATGACTTAGCTCAAAGGACAATAGATGTTTACTAATAAGTCAGGTGGATTGCAGATTCTTAGAGAGTTAAGTTGGATGGGAGCAATAGCAGCCTGTGTCCTCCTGGAAAATTTCTGGTGACTTAACATCATCTAAATTTGCCAGCCAGCTGTCTGTGGACAACTCACAGGCCCTAAGGCATTGTGGGTACTAAGCTTGTATTAAGTAACTGTCTGGAATTGAGCTTATTTGAAATAGTATTTGCATTGCCCCTTTTATCCATATATTTCTGTTGACATGAGCATTTTAGGTTTCAGCTTTTATTTTTGCACATGAAGTGGCTGATTCTGAGGGCATCTGTTATATTGGGGGCCCAAAGAACTCCTCAGTCCTCATTATATACTTTGCTCATTTTGATAGTGTAAATCCATGCTCCTTAAATCATTTCCCTAGCAGGTGACTAATTTCTCCGACTCGTCACTGACTCATGAGCAATACTGCCACCCTCAGGGAGTCCTGGGAAATGACTTTCAACTGGAAAAGTTGTTTACATTAGTAAGAGGCTGGGGAACCCACAAGAAACAAATGAAACAATATTTGTTTGAGTTGCAAGATGGGAAAGAAAGGACTATACTGTTGCGATGTCCCAACTATTATGAGAAGGGAATTTTAGTTGTTTTAACAGAAGTTAAATGAAAGCAGGCATTTTATGAGTGCTTTTGGGGGTTTCCAGGAGAGTGGGATCAATGCATCCTCTCCAAATACTTGAGCAGCGACTCACTGATGAAATGTCAGCCAGTCACAGTGTGCTCATTGTGCGGTCCCTCGCCTGAGATACAGGCTTCACTGGGGACTTCTTTTTTGTCACCAAGGTCACTTAGAGATCCCTCCCTCCCAGTTTTCTTTTGTGGTTGAATGTCACCAGTGTTCTGATGGCCACATGTTGCTAAGTGATCAAGGGACATTTTCAACCCACTCAGTTGGATTGCAAAGTAAGAGCAGCCCAGAGAAGACTAGAAGAAAAATCTCTCACTAGAGAAAAATCTTGATATTCAAGATCTGGAGGAAGAGCTCTTCTCTTTGTTGTCTGAGCATCTCAAGACTCTAACACCCCAAGTAGCCTCTTGAGCTATATGATAGCACCCTTCTTGGTCACCTGTCAGCAGGATGAGATGGTAACCACTAAGCAAGCGGGCTGGTTTCCCTGTTTTCGGAGGATCAGGCACAGTGTCCAGGAAGCAGGTTACTAGCAATCCCCTTGCACACTCGGCTAGCTCCCCTCTCTTTCCACTACCATGGAAAATTCAAAATATTTAGGCAAGGCCAGAGCTACCCAGGAGTAGCAACAGGGACCTGCCTACCAGGATCTGCCCACATCCACCTTCAGTTCTGCACTGGAAAACTTCACCAATAAAGAGGATTTTTTTGTTTAATCATTTGGTTACATTGTTTTCAAGGATTTGGGTTACCAAACCGTACATGGGTAATAACGTTTCCTCTTTGTATACCTCAAAGACTAATAGGAATTGCATTCAAGTCTTCTGTTTCGTTTAGTTCATGTAGTATTACCATAGGTAAACATCTGCTCTCTTTTGTCTTTCGATTTTAAAACTTTATTTAGCCTTTATTGAACCCAAGGAGTCCAGGAACCCAACTGCTCTATGCTACCAGGCATCAAGAACTATCTTTTTAGTTCATCATAAAGTCTTACCAGAACCATTCTTGAAAGCAAGTTTTATGTCAGCATAAAAAAGAAGACAGAAGGATCCCACAGACCTAACATGCTGGATGGGAATTATGAAAAGCCAGGAAGGGAAGATAATATGGCAGGACAGGCAGAGAACAAAGGGACAGACGACTCAAGACAAATCTCACCTAGTTACACTTTATTAAAGGACACTTTACACAGTTGAAATGCGCATTTAGAAATTTACGAAGATACCAGTCCCTAGAGCAGTTCCTAACTCGCAACAGGTACTCAATAAACATTTACAGTCTGTGTGAGTGGTGGTAGGCAGAGAAGATAGGGATTGTTTAGTTCTCTATCTACTGTGCTATGCACTCTAATTTCCCATAATACAAAAATAATAAACTGTGTTTTTTAAAAAGTAAGAAACAAAATAATAGGGCTATTTAATCAGCAGGAGAACCCAGCCTCAGAGCAGCAGGGCATCAGATGACTTTCTTGGGCCCAACCCCACATAGCAATGGGCCCAGGCAATCCAGCCAGATAATCGTTATTTGTCCTTCATCATTTTTTTATCTTTGGAAATCACTGATGCCCTCCTGAAAAAGTATGTTGCAAAGCAATTAGAGAATGGAATAGGATCTTATAATGCCAAAGAATTAGCTTGAAATATGTCTGATACAGCGTTTTAGCTGAAGAATTAAGTGTCATTCCGGAGAATTATAGCATGCAGTAAGCTTAGAGTTACAAAACAAAATGACACAGTGGGAAAAAAAAAGTTTCTTTCTTCCTTTATTATATTTGGCTCAGCAAATATATTTGAATGCCTGATGTGTTTACTTATCCTAATGGTCACACCAAATTCCCTCAGAAGGCATAATTTGAAGCTTTGCATTTTAAATGTAACTGACCGAGATCTCCTTATTCAGTTATTTATGTTCAGAAAGACAATGTTTCCTCTGTCTGTTAACTGCTGAGCAGAACAGTGGTCACAAGGTGCCCTACCCACATGAAGCTGAAGGTAATGATTACTTGTTAACTGACTCCTGGTCAAAGGAGCAAATTAAATGCACAGAAAACTAAAGCCAGATGCTTTATATTACTGAAAATAAGGTATGCATAAGTGTTAGGTAGTTGCATAACTTGTCACAGTTATAAAGCCATTTGACCAAGGATCATTATAGAAGTGGGAAATAGCATTAAAAAGAAAAAGAAAAACATGGACATGGGGTCCATGTTAATTCAGCTCTCTTTTCTTCATTCATTCAGTCAGTCTGTCAGCCAATCGCATTATTCATTCATTCAGAACTTCTGCAAATATTTATGGCACAGTGCCATGAGCTGGGTTCTAGGGACAGAATGATGACAATGCAGTTAGAAGGCTTTGATTATCTTATTGTCAGAGATAAAGATTCCAGCTGCTATTAGGAAACAAGATTTTGGGGGATGATTCATTTCTGTAAATGAATTGGGGCCAGATATTCTTTCATGGACTCCCTCTGTAGGACTTGTGAGGCTTTCCAATATGAAAAACATGAGTAATTTAGTTTTATTCCCCAAAGGATATTATATTTAAGATACTTCTTAGACTATATCTTAGACTGAAAGATGGAAATGGCTACAGACCCTGCAATTGCCATTGCAATTCCTTAGGAATTGACGCTCGCTGCTCATGCCAACCCTTCCTAACTGATGTGCACAAATTTCTGTGGACGCTCCATGACCACACGACACAGGAGGAGGCAAGCTGATGCTTCCTCTTGGGTATAATGTGTTTGGACTTTTCCCAGATTGGCAGACTTGTCTTTCCTGCCTTGGGCTCACAGATGCCACTGGCGAACCCACGGGGAACTCAAACGCACTGCTCACCACTCGGCTTGCAGCCCTGGTAATGTTGGCTGCATCATGAATCTGCCCACGAAAATATCTGAGCTCTCCAGTCCCATTTTACCATACCAAGCCAAACACTTCACAGCTACAAGTTCACCTTTATGGAACTTGCAGGTTGGCTGCTCTGTTACAGTCCTTATATATCTTTTTGTTCTTAATCTATCAGAAGGTGCTGTTATTTCTTGTGTTTTTCTTTGTCCTGAAAACAGAATGCCTTTTCTCCTATCTTCCCTTTTTGTATATAGTGAGACCATATTGACCATTTTGAGTGGTCCACTAATCTAATACACAATATGTGCAACATGGAGGAAAGTTGAAAAGCTTTTCAGATTTATAGGTGTTGGAGCAATATGATGAAAGAACTTGAGAAATAGCCTCTTTCCATTTATGGGGCTCAAGATGGAATTAGCTTTCAGAGCTGTGACAGAGACTGGCTTTTATGAGAAGACATCCCATGATTTATGGTCCTAAGGAAAAAAATATTGACGGAGGTGAAGAGGTCAGTATTTCCACCAAAGAAATATGCCTGAGGGTAAATATCTCTGTGGTATTTTCCCCATTGAAGAGTGGACAAGAATACCATAATTGTGGGCTTGGCTTCCTTTTGGCTCTATTTCCAAGGACTGAAGGACAAGGAGGAGGAGGAGAGAGAAGGGGAGGAAGGATGAGTTTCCACACATTCTATATATTGAAGGCAGTGGTTAATAATATATGCCTTGTAGTTACCCACTGACTATGCATGTATTTATAGCATCTACTTAGTGCCAGGTCCTGTGCTAGGTTCTAGAGATAAAATTGAATGAAGTAGACCTTCTTTTTCTCATGAAGTGCTCAGCATAGTAAAGAAGGAAAACACTGAACAATTATAAATGGGAGGCTTATTATGCAAAAAGCACAGGTGGCTGCTGTGGGAACATATGAGAATGGCTTCTGACCTCCTGGGAAAGGGAATCGGAGAAAGGCGGGAGGAAGCAACTGAATTTGCAGTCGACATATGAAGAAGAGTAACGGTTTCGCCAGGCAAAGGGTGGACTGAGTCTGGGAGTGATGGAGAAAAGCAGAGAAGCTGGAAGAGAGAGAAGAGCATGCGGTTCTAGTCCTTTAGTCTAGTACAGGGCTCAGCATCCTGTGGTCCAGGGGCCAAATCGGGCCAGTGCCTGCTTTTGTAAGTAAAGTTTTATTGGAATCCAGACATGCCTATTCACTTAAATATGATCTAAGGTCATTTTCACACTACAGTGCCAGAGGTGGGCAGTTACAAAAGAGACAGTGTGGCCTGCAAAACCTAAACCAAAAGAGCTTGCCAACCTCTAATCTAGAGCAAGTGATTTAGTCCTCGTTGGTAATACAAGATGCTGTAATAAACCACTCTAAGATCTCAGTCTTTTCTGATAAAAGTTTCTCCTCTGGGTGGCTCTCAATCAAGTAATAAAGCAGGGGTTCTGTCTTGGGGTTCCTCCATCTGCTCCCTAAGGGTCTGTGCATGCAGCTGTACAGATGGGGAACAGAACACATGGTCAAGGATGCGAATGCTTTAGCGGGCAGAACTGGGAATGTTGTACATCACTTTCACATCCATCCCCTTAGTCATACAAGTCCCACCAAAATCCAAAGGGTGTCCGGCTGAGAAAGGAAGTTTTCTATATGCTTGGGAAGAAAAGGAAATTCTTTGAGGAGTACACAGTTGTGCTTCTGCCACAGAAAATAAGACAAAATTGAGGAACTGGAAAAAAAAAAATCCCATGTGGTTGAATTTAAGTGGCATAAGATGAGGTTGGCAGGTAGGTAAAGGCCAAATTGTGGAGGGCCTTGTAAACCATGACAAAGATTTAAGATTTTAACCCAGGTCTGAATTGCTAGTTGTATTCTTCTGATTATGTCACCCAGCTAATCTCCTACTCTGCTTCTTCATCTGCAAGCAAAGGCTGGCACTACCCCCTACATAGAACTGGGTGAACAGACAGAGATAGGGCATGTAGAGCTCTTAGAATATCACCTAGCACATAGTAAGCATTATTATAGTTACTATCATCAAAACAAAGGAAACTTCTACCACCCTTCCCTCAAGCCAACCTTTCCCATCCCAAACTGCAGAAGGTTCTTTGCTGAGTACCACTGAGCTTTATCCCACAGGAAAGATAACCAAACCGAAGCGCTCTGAGTCATTTTTCCACCATTCCATTGGTCTCTGCATATTTGCTGCCATCTTTTCAAGGACATACTGGCCTAGAGAACAATCAGGTTCCCCTCTACTCAGAGAAACTGTTTTGTGAGCTAAAATAATTACGTTCCCACCTTCACCTCTCCTGGATCCAGAAAATAAGTCAATTGAAGCCCAGGGAGGAAAAAAATGTGTGTTTACATAAACATATGTGTATGTATATGCAGGCATATGTATATACACCTCACACACACACACAGGAAGCAGGAGAGTGCAATGAGTAAGGCAGCAGCATCTACAGCCAGCATGCCGGGGATTAAATCCCAGGTCCAATTTATTTAGTTGCGTTATTTAACCTTGAAAATTACACAGTCTCTTTGTGCCTAGTTTTTCTTGTACATACAGCAGCGGTGATAATATTTACCTTACAAGATTGTTAGGAGGATTGAGTGAGTTTAACCATGTAAAGCACTTAGAACAATTTCTAACATACAGCAGTTACTCAATATATGTTAATCACTGTGATGGGGAAATCGTAATAATGAAGTCACTTTCATTTCAATATATTCTACTCTACCTTTATTTCATTGTATACTATGAATGAGGCTCTGAGTGATAAAAAATTGAGTTAAGACATGGTCTTGTTTTCGGAGAGGGGAGCTTGCAATATAATATTGGTTAGGAATGTGTCTGCTCCTTATTTTTTCAAGGTGAGTTCTTGGGCAGAACCAGAGTTGCCCAGGGCAGCCTGAACATATTGCAGACCTCATTTCTTGTTTGCACCACTGGAAATGCATGCTGCAATAAGTTCATTTTGTTCTATATATGTGTTGTCATTTATCATTGCTATACTATTCTTATGGGAAAAGAGATTATGAATAGTGTAATAACTATGACTAATAATAAACAAGGCTATTTGCTTCGTGCTCTTAGAAATAAATCAGCCAGAATTGCATCCCCTGCTCCACCCCCATCCCCCAAAAGAGAATTATCTATCACTGGAAAGTATCTGCAATTTTAGAAATTTGACAGCCTCTTCCAAGATCAAGACAAATCACATCAATGCTACAGAAAATTTCCAACTATTTCAGTATCTTTGCAGAGAACATAGGACATGTCCCAGGGCCTGGCTTCATAATTCTTCAGGTATGTCCGTAGCAAGTAACACTTGGAGAAGTCCTCCTTCTGGCTCTAAATCTCTTTCACCCACTGTTTACATAACCCTTCCTACATTTACATAACCAGACCAATTGGTGCCTTGGCATTAAGGAAGTGACTCTTCCCCTAGCCTCTGAATTTTGATAGGAAACGAGCCTCAGAATCACATCACATGTCTTTCTGTACTTGCCTCTCCATCAGGTTTTTGCTCCTTCCCTTGAGAACTCCGAGTTGCTATAGAACAGTGGACAGAGCAGTGAGCTAGGTTCACTGGGCTGGTGGGGAAAAATCTGCCTCTCAGCCAGCTCAGAATTCTCTGGGCCTTGGCATCCTTGTGGTAAAAAGAGAGGTATTACAAGAATTTTCCTACTTTCAATCTAGGGAGGAGTGAGTTGATGCCAATTTATCAATAAAATAAAATAATGCTCTTTAAAGTAACCTAAAGATTGTACATTTTCATCCTTAACCAGTGTCTGGGTCATTCATCAGTCCATCTATTTACTTTGAAAGACTTCCCCTCACCCCAGGCCACCGGGTCCACTCTGAGGGAAAGTCTGTCCAAGAATTCACCTCTTCCAGCATCATCACGATCTTAAAATGATATTCCCGTGAGTTCCATTCTGCATATCTTGATATTTCTCCACTCACTATGGAACAGGTGCGACTCAGACACATTCAGGGCAACTGGTGACTTTCACTAATCCCTTAGTAACTTTTCCCCGACTCTTGTTTTCCCACTTGTACATAATGATATCCCCTATTCTTAATTCCCCAGGTTATTATGACTTGGAGAGAAAATTGGATGAATTGTGAAATGTGCTTTCCAAATGAAAATGAAATGCAGACCATTACAAGAACTACTTTTCCTGGAAAGTGAAAGACACCTATCAGCCACATGATGATATCATTGGTAGTAGTAATATTATCACAGAATCATAATATTAAATTCTTGATTCACTTAGAGTTTGGAAATTTATTCTATGTTTTGACTGTGGATTGGAAACCTAGGAACTCTTTGGCCTGACATCAACTAAATGCGCCCTATTGCTTTCCTATACCAATCTTCTGAGTGGCTGGTGACACTCGAGAAAATTGCCTCTGCCTTTTAACGTAATTACCATGCAATTACAAAGTGCATATATAATATGACTAATGCTGACCTTGTAAATTGAAGCACCCATTTTTCATTGCAGGAAACTAACCAAAACTTACCCAAAACAGCAGATTCTGGTTCCAAGCAAATGTTGGTGGAAAGCTCATCTATCACATTTGTAGTGGCCACCTTCCATCATGAAATGTACATTTATCACTCTCTCCTTGTTTATATCCTCTTCCTGTCATTCACAAGCTTGCCATACTCTTTTCACATTGTAGGATTAATTTTCCTACTTTCAATCTAGGGAGGAGTGAGTTGATGTCAATTTATCGATAAAATAAAGAAATTTATAAGCTTCACTGAATTGCAATTGACTTAACATGTCCCATCTCTCTCCTTCTCTTTGCTGCCACCCTCCTTCAAAGAATATTCTGCAAAAGCTGCCCTTGCACTTCTTGGAAAGGTCTCACCCAAAGGTCACCAATGACCACATCATTAACAGATTTAATGATCTCTTTTTAATGCCTATCCTACTTGATCTGCGAGTATAATATGAATGACATTCCTTCATTCAGAAAAATCTCCCCTGCCTTGGCTTTTATAACAGACCAATCCTCTGCCTAACATCCATTCTCCCTCACCCTCTTTGGTGAGCAGGCTTGCACTTTGTGAAACAGAAGAGGGACCCATGAGTCCCCCACTTACAGAGGTAAGCCCCATCTTTACTTCCAATGGTAGTGGTCAGCCCATAAACCCAAGACGAATGCCACCAGCATATGGAATTCTACTGGCCAGAGGGGTTGGTTCAAGCAAAGATGTGTCAAGCCAATAAGATGGAAGAGAAACACTGAAAGGAAGTTGGGGAAAGAAGTGTCCTCACTTCTGAGATAGAACCACTGAAAGAAAGGCCTCAGTTGTATGGATGGGAAATCCAGAACTGCCACATCCTTTTTCCTAGCAGTCAAGGGATAAACCCAAGAGCCAGAGGAGGGCATTGCTGAATCAGAAAGGAACGGAATGGGATTCATGATTAAGCCATCTGTTCTCTGCTCTACTTACCTCTGGAATTTGCCATTGTTACATAAGCGGATAAATCCATTTATCATTATAGGTCATTTCGAGTTTCTCTGACTGTTGCTTGCAGCCGAAAGCAACATAACTAGCCTGATTCTCACAACACTGTTCTCTTCATTGTCTTTCTACCACACAAATAATGCTTTCTAATTGTATCTTATACCAGTACCTCTTTCTATCCATCCCTTCAGAGTATGGTTTACCCCAGCGTCCTGTCCTTAGACTTCGTCTCTAGTGTCCTCAGCTTCAACTTTCACCTAGTTAAAAGATTCCAAAATCAGTAAAACCAGCCCAGACTTTTCTTCTGAGTTTAAGACACAGATTTTCAATTATTTATTGTATATCTTCCCTTTAAAATGTTCCATCATGGGTAAGCTAAATATCTCTACCACTACATGCAAACCTTGTCTCTCCCTCCCTTTTCATATATTTCTTTTTTCTTCTTTTTTTGGAATCATTAATCTACAATTACAAGTGCAATATTATGGTTATTAAACTACCCCCTTCATCAGGTCCCCCTCCACCAACCCCATTACAGTCACTGTCCATCAGCATAGTGAGATGCTACAGAATCACTACTTGTCTTCTCTGAGTTGTACAGCCCTCCCCGCGCCCCACCCCAACATTACATCTGCTAATCGTAATGCCCCTTTTTCCCCCTTGTCCCTCCCTTCCCACCCATCCTCCCAAGTCCCTTTCCCTTTGGTAACTATTAGTCCGTTCTTGGGTTCTGTGAGTCTGCTGCTGTTTTGGTCCTTCAGTTTTTTTCTTTGTTCTTATACTCCACATATGAGTGAGATCATTTGATATTTTTCTTTTTCTGCTTGGCTTATTTCACTAAGCATAATACCCTCTAGTTCCATCCATGTTGTTGCAAATGGTAGGATTTGTTTTCTTCTTCTGACTGAATAATATTCCATTGTGTATATGTACCACTTCTTCTTTATCCATTCATCTACTGATGGACACTCAGGTTGCTTCCATTTCTTGGCTATTGTAAAAAGTGCTGCGATAAACATAGGGGTGCATATGTTTTTTTCAAACTGGGCTGATGCATTCTTAGGGTAAATTCCTAGGAGTGGAATTCCTGGGTCAAATGGTATTTCTATTTTGAGTTTTTTGAGGAACCTCCATACTGCTTTCCACAATGCTTGAACTAATTTACATTCCCACCAGCAGTGTAGGAGGGTTCCCTTTTCTCCACATCCTCGCCAACATTTGTTGTTGTTTGTGTTTTGGATGTTGGCCATCCTTTCTGGTGTGAGGTGATATCTCACTGTTGTTTTAATCTGCATTTCTCTGATGATTAGCGATGTGGAGCATCTTTTCATGTGCCTGTTGGCCATCTGAATTTCTTCTTTGGAGAAGTGTTTATTCATGTCCTCTGCCCATTTCTTAATTGGATTATTTGCTTTTTGTTTGTTAAGGTGTGTGAGTTCTATATATATTTTGGATGTCAACCCCTTATCGGATATGTCATTTATGAATATATTCTCCCATACTCTAGGATGTCTTTTTGTTCTACTGATAGTGTCCTTTGCTGTACAGAAGCTTTTCAGCTTCATATAGTCCCACTTGTTCATTTCTGCTTTTGTTTCCCTTGCTCGGGGAGATATGTTCATGAAGATGTCACTCATGTTTATGTCCAAGAGATTTTTGCCCATGTTTATTTCTAATTTTATGGTTTCATGACTTGCATTCAGGTCTTTGATCCATTTTCAGTAGACTTTTTGGTATGGGGTTAGACAGTAGTCCAGTTTCATTCCCTTACATGTAGTTGTCCAGTTTTGCCAACACCAGCTGCTGAAGAGGCTGTCATCTCCCCATTGTATATCCAAGGCTCCTTTATCAAATATTAATTGACTGTATATGTTTGGGTTAATGTTTGGATTTTCTATTCTGTTCCACTGGTCTGTGGGTCTGTTTTTATGCCAATACCAAATTGTCTTGATTACTGTGGCTTTGTAGTAGACCTTGAAGTCAGGGAGTGTAATTCCCCGTTTTATTCCTCCTTCTCAGGATTGCTTTGGCCATTCGGGGTCTTTTGTGGTTCCATATGGATTTTAGAACTATTTGTTCCAGTTCATTGAAAAAAGCTGTTGGTATTTTGATAGGGATTGCATTGAATCTGTAGATTGCTTTAGATAGTATAGCCATTTTGAATATATTTGTTCTTCCTAGCCAAGAGCATGGGATGAATTTCCATTTGTTAGTGTCCTCTTTAATTTCTCTTAGGAGTGTCTTGTAGTTTTCAGAGTAGTTTTCTTGTAGTTTTCTTTCACTTCCTTCGTTAGGTTTATTCCTAGGTATTTTATTCTTGTTGATGCAATTGTGAATGGAATTGTTTTTCTGATTTCTCTTTCTGTTAGTTCATCATTACTGTATAGGAAAGCAAAAGATTTCTGTGTGTTAATTTTGTATCCTGCCACTTTACTGAATTCAGATATTAGTTCTAGTGGTTATGGAGTGGAGTCTTTAGGGTTTTTTATGTACAATATCATGTCGTCTGCAAATAGTGACAATTTGACTTCTTCTTTACCAATCTGGATGCCTTGTATTTCTTTGTTTTGTCTGATTGCCATGGCTAGGACCTCCAGTACTATGTTGAATAACAGTGGAGAGAGTGGGCATCCCTGTCTTGTTCCCGATCTTAGACGAAAAACTTTCAGCTTCTCACTGTTAAGTATGATGTTAGCTGTGGGTTTGTCATATATGGCCTTTATGATGTTGAGGTACTTGCCGTCTATACCCATTTGTTGAGAGTTTTAATCATGAATGGATGCTGAATTTTGTCAAATGCTTTCTCAGCATCTATGGAGATGATCATGTGGTTTTTGCTCTTCTTTTTGTTGATGTGCTGGATGATGTTGATGGATTTTCAAATGTTGTACCATCTTTGCATCCCTGGGATGAATCCCACTTGATCATGGTGTATGATCCTCTTGATGTATTTTTGAATTCGGTTTGCTAATATTTTGTTGACTATTTTTGCATCTTCGTTCATCAGGGATATTGGTCTGTAGTTTTCTTTTTTGGTGAGGTCTTTGCCCGGTTTTGGTATTAGAGTGATGCTGGCTTCATAGAATGAGTTTGGAAGTATTCCCTCCTCTTCTATTTTTTGGAAAAGTTTAAGGAGAATGGGTGTTATTTCTTCTCTGTATGTCTGGTAGAATTCAGAGGTGAATCCATCTGGTCCGGGGGTTTTGTTCTTCGGTAGTTTTTGATTACCGATTCAATTTCGTTGCTGGTGATTGGTCTGTTTAGTTTTTCTGTTTCCTGTTTGGTCTGTCTTGGAGGTTTTATTTTTCTAAGAAGTTGTCCATTTCTTCTATGTTTTCCAGCTTGTTAGCATATAGATTCTCATAATATTCTCTTATAATTCTTTGTATTTCTGTGGGGTCCGTCGTCATTTTTCCTTTCTCATTTCTGATTCTGTTGATGTGTGTAGATTCTCTTTTTCTCTTAATGAGTCTGGCTAGGGGTTTATCTCTTTTGTTTATTTTTCCAAAAAGCCAGCTCTTGGATTCATTGATTTTTTTCTATTGTTTTATTCTTCTCAATTTTATTTATTTCTTCTCTGATCTTTATTATGTCCCTCCTTCTGGTGACTTTGGGCCTCATTTGTTCTTCTTTTTCCAATTTCAGTAATTGTGTCTTTAGACTATTCATTTGGGAATGTTCTTCCTTCTTTAAATAGGCCTGGATTGCAATATACTTTCCTCTTAGATCTGCCTTTGCTGCGTCCCACAGAAGTTGTGGCTTTGTGTTGTTGTTGTCATTAGTCTCCATATATTCTTTGATTTCTGTTTTGATTTGGTCGTTAACCCATTGATTAATTAGGAGAATGTTGTTAAGTCTCCATGTATTTGTGAGCCTTTTTGTTTTCTTTCTAAAATTTATCTCTACTTTTATACCTTGGTGATCTGAGAAGTTGGTTGGTAGAATTTCAAAATTTTTTAATTACTGAGGTTCTTTTTGTGGCCTAGTATGTAGTCTATTCTGGAAAATGTTCCATGTGCACTTGAGAAGAATGTGTATCCTGCTACTTTTGGGTGTAGAGTTCTGTAGATGTCTGTTAGGTCCATCTGTTCTAGTGTGTTATTCAGTGCCTCTGTGTCTTTACTTATTTTCTGTCTGGTTGATCTGTCCTTTGGAGTGAGTGGTGTGTTGAAGTCTCCTAAAATGAATGCATTGCTTTCTATTTCCTCCTTTAATTCTGTTAGTATTTGTTTCACATATGCCGGCGCTCCTGTGTTGGGTGCATATATACTTATAATGGTTCTAGCCTCTTGTTGGACTGACTCCTTTATCATTATGTAATGTCCTTCTTTATCTCTTGCTACTTTCTTCGTTTTGAAGTCTATTTTGTCTGATACAAGTACTGCAACACCTGCTTTTTTCTCCTTGTTGTTTGCATGAAATATCTTTTTCCATCCCTTCACTTTTAGTCTGTGTATATCTTTGGGTTTAAAGTGAGTCTCTTGAAGGCAGCATATAGATGGGTCTTGCTTTTTTATCCATTCTGTTACTCTGGTCTTTGATTGGTGCATTCAGTCTGTTTACATTTAGGGTGATTATTGATAGATATGTACTTATTGCCATTGCTGGCTTTAGATTCGTGGTTACCAAAGGTTTAAGGGCTGCTTCTTCACTATCTAACAATCTAACTTAACTTTCTTGTTATGTTATTGTAAACACCGTCTGATGTTTCTTTATTTCTCTCCCTTCTTATTCTTCCTCCTCCATTCTTTATATACTAGGTGTTTTATTCTTTGCCTTTAGTTAGTGTTTGGATGGTCTGCTTTCTTTGCTATGATTTTATTTTCTCTAGTGACATCTTTTTAGCCTTAGGTGCTTCCATCTAGAGCTGTCCATTTAAGATATCCTGTAGAGGTGGTTTATGGGAGGCAAACTCAGCTTTCACTTGTTTGGAAATTGTTTAATCCCTCTGTCATATTTAAATGATAATAGTGCTGGATACAATATTCTTGGTTCAAGGCCCTTCTGTTTCATTATGTTAAATATATCATGCCATTCTCTTCTGGCCTGTAAGGTTTCTGTTGAGAAGTCTGATGATAGTCTGATGGGTTGTCCTTTGTAGGTGATCTTTTCTCTCCCTCTAGCTTCCTTTAATACTCTGTCCTTATCTTTGATCTTTGCCATTTTAATTATTATGTGTCTTGGTGTTGTCTTCCTTGGGTCCCTTGTGTTGGGAGATCTGTGGGCTTCCATGGACTGCAAGACTATTTCCTTCCCCAACATGGGGAAGTTTTCAGCAATTATTTCTTCAAAGACACTTTCTATCCCTTTTTCTCTCTCTTCTTCCTCTGGTACTCTATAATGCGAATATTGTTCCGTTTGGATTAGTCACACATTTCTCTTAATATTCTTTCATTCCTAGAGATCTTTTTATCTCTCTCTGCCTCAGCTTCTCTGTATTCCTGTTGTCTGATTTCTATTCCATTAACAGTCTCTTGCATCTCATCCAGTCTGCTGCTAAACCTGTCAATTGCTTGTCTGATTTCTGCATTGTCTTTCCTCACTTCCCTTACTTCCTCCCTCAGCTCTTGCATATTTCTCTGTAGATCCATCAGCATGGTTATGACTTTTATTCTGAATTATTTTTCAGGAAGATCATGCATTTCTGTCCCTTCAGACTCCCGGTGTCTGGATCTGGATAAGCTTTGTTTGTACCATAATCCTCTGTCTTTTCATGGCGATAGAAGTGGTCGCTGGTAGGTGCCACGTATGTCAGCTGGGCTCTTTAAGACTTAAAAAAAAAGAGAAGAGAAGAGAAAGAAAAGAGAAAGAAAAAAAGCACCAAAAAAAAAAGTCCCACTGGGAGTAGATTCTGTGAGGATGCTGTAGGTGGTGCTGTTGCTCCACTATTTCGCACCGAGCTGCACCACTCCGCAGGGCCCTTTGTAGCTCTGGCTGGTGTGGGAATGAATGGGAGGCTGCTGATCTCTGTGGGAAATCTCAGTAGGGCTACTTTCTCCCAGTCGCCATCCAAGGGGTCCAAAATTCCCCAGGACTCCCCCTGCTGGGCCGAGTGTGCTGGGACGATCCTGTTCCTCCGTTGGGCCCCTGTCTCTTTAAGCCCGCTAAAAAAAAGTGCATGCTTTTCTTTTGTCCCGGGGAGCTAGCTGCGAGCACCCAGTGCATTCCCAGGCTCAGATCCTGCACCCTCTGTCTCTCCAATCTCCGATACACCACGCAATGTGTGTCAGTGCTCCCAGCGCAGATCACCAGAGCTGGTTATTTCATGGTCCTGTACTTCCACTCCCTCCTGGCTCTGAATCCTCTTCTCCCGCCGGTGCACTGGGGTGGGGGAGTGCTCGGGTCTTGCTGGGACGCAGCTCCGTATCTTACCGGCTTTGCGGGGTGCCGAGTCCTCTCAGGTGTAGATGCAGGCTGAGTGCTGTCCTGTATCTTCTGGTCTCTCTTTTAGGAATAGCTGTATTTTTTGTATTTTCATAAATATATATGGTTTTGGGAGGAGAGTTCCACTGCCCTGCTCATGCCGCCATCTTCCCGGAACTCCCCCTTTTCTTATATTTCATATCCTAGTTATATGGCATCACTGTGATTTATCTTCAAAACCAGGGCCTTCGTTTGCCTCCTCAGCTGCTCCCTTTCTTACCCTTCACAGTCATTGTAAGGTCCTGCCAATTCTAACCTTACAAAGGCCTCCTCCTCCTTTGTAAGGCACACCCACATTGGTCTTGTTCATTACCTCACCATTTTCATCTGAACCTGCCCCCCCACAGTCCATCCTCCACAATGCTACCAGTTATTCCTCTCAAATATAGACCTATATGAAAGTGTAAAATGTCATTTGCTTAACATTACATGATAGCTTCCCATTGCCTGCAGAATACCATTTATACAACTTCACTGGTTCTATCAAGCCTTTCCCAACAACCTCAGAGCTTACTTATTCAGTCTTACCTCCAATCACTTCCTAAAGATTAAGCCAGTCCTTGATATCCCCAAATAAACTTAAACTGCTATGTTTCTACCCTGTGCCTCTCATTTCCCTCTGCCTTGAAATTCTTCCCTAGTTTCTGAAGTTCATGTATTCTTGCTCATCTTTCAAGACCCAGATAAAACATCGTCCATTCCAGAAAAGCTTTCCTAACCACCCAGGCAAATTCCTCTGTTCCTTCTCCTTTCATAACTCTAAGAATGTAACTATAATACAATGCAACATATGCTATGATAGATTAATATCTATTGATCCATGCTGTACCTCCCTTAGTGTGTTATTTCTTAAGGCTCTGAATCAAGGCTTTTGATTTTTAACTCCTTAAGATCTACTGCACAATCTGGTACATAATGGATGCTCAAAAATTATTTTTCAAATAAAGAAAAAAAGGGAAAATCACAGGATTAATGGTTAATAATGGTGCAACAACCTCCCTGGATTCAGTTTTCTGATCTGTAAAATAAGATGAGATTAGAGGTACTTGTATGTTTCTTCCTGCTCTAAAAAAAGTTATATGATTTTTATGAAAATATTACTAGGAGCAACCCAGTGATTCTTTCATAATATAGTAACCTAATATTAAATTTCACAAATGACACTCCAGTAAATCAAGGATGAATTCAAAGACGGAAAGACTTTTTCTTTTTCTTAAAATGTGTTCCCTTACTGCTTAGATGAAATGTGTTAGTTCTGGAAAGAAGCCAATACTAGGCTTGGAGGAGAGTTAAGAGCCAACAGAGACATTATTTTTAATTATATTAAAAGCATCTTGTAAATTTCCCATCAGCTCTACCTTAATTTCTCTCCATTAATCATTGAAGGGCGAGTGTTTGCTCTGCTGTGGCTAAAATCTCAGGACAGAATATGTTTTAACCTCCTAGAGCCTTTGTCAATCTAAGATACTCAAATAGGTGAACATGCAATTACACATTCATCCAAAGAAAGACAGGGTTTGAAATAAAAAAGTAGTTTGATGTAAAGAGAAAAAGGGTGGGTGAGTGTACATTTTGGGGTAAGGGTTTTGATGGTGATCATAGCAACTGAAGTAGTCCCACATTTCTTTTTCTGGGCCAGGCAGGGAGATGGGTAGCACTGCCAGGCTGAAAAAGTAAGTTAGAAGGTCTAATTCTGGCTCTGCCATTAACATATTCTGTGACCTTGGTTAAGTCAGTTTTCCCTACAGTCTATTCTTGGACCAGGTTAGCCACTCAGAAGCCACCTGTTCTCTGCAGCATGGCTCCTCCGAGAGGTAACCTTCACTCACTTCCCTTTAACGTTATGCCCTTGGTTTTTATGAAAAGCCCTACAAGAAACAGTAATGTAAATTATTCTAATTCTTATTATTTTAATAATATAAATTTCTATACTTCTAATATAAGTGTAAATCTTTACATGAGGAGACACTGGAGATGAAATTTAATTCCTTGTTATGAAATTCACAAGAGAAAACATCCTCATAGAATTTAATCGCAGGAGAACTGCCTCCTCTCCCTGGAACATATCGCAGCAGTTAAACATTCATACACTTTATATTTCCCTGCTCCCCAAATGCCCAAAGCCTCTCTTTACTTTCTTCCTTGACTTTAACTCTAGTTATAAAAATACTGCAGGCTTATTATAGATATAATTCTGCAACCCAAAGTTAATCATTTTAACATTTTAATATACACCCTTCAAATTTGCTTCTGGGTAATTTTTTGCCCATTTGAGATTAAACCATACATGTGATTTTATATGCCTCTTTTTGTGCATAACATTTACAATAGAATTTTCCCATGTCATTAAAAAAAGTCCTTCAAATTTGTCAGTTAACAGAAAGCCCAAATGAGCATACAGTCAAAACAGTAGTATCAGCTTCCATGGTGAGCAGCATGCTCTCTCCTCCTTCTCCCAGTCAGTCCTATTGCTACTGTAGACATCTTTTGTTGCACACGACTGCAAATCCTTCCTTACAACAGCCTTTGAAAACTGATTGCAACAGTTATCCTATTCTAGTCTTTTCTACCACATGCACAAATATTTTTTGGAGAAAATATAAAAACTGTTTTATTTTCATTTTGAAAAACTTAAGTACTCTGATTACATCCTCATACACAGTTTTTCCTTTAAGTAAATAATAAAGGAGCAACCTGACCAATAAGGAATCACTGTTAAAAATACTTAAATAAGAGAAGATTTATATAACTTGACTTCTTAATCACTCCATAGGGGTTCCTCAGGATAACCACTTTCTTCTCCAAGTGGCTACTTATTTAATATCCTGTTGTAGAAATTTCCTCTCATGTATATGACTTCTGATATCTTTATTTTTCCTCCATTTGTTTATCTTTACTCTTCTGGCTCAACTTCTGCTTTTTAATTTCCTCGAACATCAGTAAGAGTGGTTGCATAGTTACAAAATGAAGCCCTTTCATTATCTTTTATAGCAATAGCATCCTTAATTAAAAAACAAAACCTATCTGTAGGGTAAACGGCAGAATTTCCAGAATCTCCCACCTAGCCTTAGTCCATTTACATATCGATGGGTGTTTACTACATCAGAGCCTCGAGGTCAATCCAGAGCAAAGGGTGGAGAAACAAGTGCCTTTCTCTCCCCCTCTCAGTTCCCGGTACCTAATAGATCTGGTGCCAGTCAATCACCACAGCCCCGCCCATGAAGTTCCTCCCGGAAGGGGCGGAAAGGGAGAGAGCATGCGCCACAGCAGGAGTCAGAGGGAGCCAGCCTTGGCTAGCGAATTTGAGCAAACTGCGAGCAATAAAAACGGTTTCTCCCAACCTGCCCTTCCCCTTGCCTCACGTCGGTTTCACTGGATTCAAAGGGGAATTTGTTCCAGGAGGGGAACCCCCTTACCCCTGGGAGCTACACCATCCTAGCTCATTTGGCAGAAGATTTATTAAAGGGTATTATTTACAAATTGAATTTATTAAAAGGAGCTTTTGGAATCTCCGTAAGAGTTTAAGAAACAGTTTGGGGAGCTAAGCAGCAACAATGTGCAAATCGTTGAGGGCAGGAAGGGAAACGAAGCTGGGATGGGTGTTAGTTGTAGATCTTATTTCAGTGATAAATCCAACAAAACTTGAATTTATATATCCATGTCCAACTTTCATCCTTATGCTCTTTTCATCTGGACACCCCCCCACCCCCCGCAAGCACACACACCCATATGTATTTATTTGTTTCATACTATTTGATTCAACTTTTAGAAGAAATGTTTCCTACTCTCATTCACTGTGCCAGTATGTAAAAATGTTATGTATAAAATATAAGGATTGGTCAAAATGTCCATGCATAGGCAATTGGTAAAATCAATTATTTGGTTTTAAAAGAACGAAGCAGGTCTAAATATACTGACCAACCCTGGTGAAGGACTGAGGAGTGAGGAAATGACACTTCTGTGCATATCCTCTCTCACTCTTTGCATTTTTTACCATAAGCATGAACTTTATAACTTTTTTAAATAAAAAGGAAAAATAACTCACAAAGTTAAAAAAAAAGACAGTTTTTGAACTATATCCACATATAACATATATTACTATGTATATCATACATGTTATATTTATAGATAATAAAGGGATATGTGTTTTGGGAAGTGCATAATGCTCAAAGGCAGTGATTTTAAGTCATTTCTGTGGTTTATTTAAGGTAAAAGCCAGGGTAACTAGTCCTTGTCAAGCTAATCAAATATTCTAGGCATAGAGCAGAGCCAAGTACTGGTGGAGAAGGCAGGGACCACACAACTGGAAAAGCCCAAGAATAACAGAGCTGCCAAAACAAGGTGGCCTTGAACCCACGGCAGGTGACAGCCTTAGGTGGCTTCCAATAAAGCTAGGTGAGGCCTCCAGAGAAGTTTTCAAGATCATCCCTCTTTTTATGCCTAAATAAGGTCAGGAAGTTTATCCAAAGCTTGAAATTAAAGCAAAAAGGTGGCTGGCATAGCCTTTCAACATCATACGGAGGCAAAGGACACCCCAGAATTGCCTAAGAGAATATATTTAGCTCATCTCGATTTTTACTATCAATTAAAATTTCCAGACTTGGTAAAGTTACTTGCTAACTTTTGATTTTTGTTGGTTAAAAAAATGCAAATAATTTCTGTCCGGTGAAGGAGATAGTCCCAAAGATTTATGGCTCATTAGAAATCAAACAGATTTATATTTAACTCTGCAATCCGACCCTAATATCTGCTTGTTAAATTGTGCATAAATATCCTAGTTTCTTAAATGCACCTCAAAGTGGTCTTAGTATATTACTGATTCCAAAATCAACTAGTCAGTTACTTAACAATAACAAAAGTCTAAGTCCTCACCACCCAATTCCATTTGGTGCAGTTCTTCACCCCAGCATATCTCAGAGTCCCTATGGCATGCTTTTATTTTCACAAATGGATCCTCTTTGCCCCCATCTGCAAGGTCTGCATGTGGAGTTGGTTCCCAGCTGCACTCCCCCACTGCTGCCCGCTTAGCCAGCTCAAACCCAGCCGTCTCACGTGACTTGTGATCGCCATGATGTGTTGCCCCAAGTACGGACCTGGGCTAACCATTACTTCCCAAAACACAGCTGAGACCAGGCTGTGTCCCATACCATACAACTTGAGCTGAAAGCTAGGAGAAGGTATAAGGGAGCTATAACATGCACATATGTACTTGCACACACCCACACACCTTGCAGAACCACCTGCTTCTTCTGCCTCCACCTCCCAAGATGCCAGCACTAGGCAACCCGCACAGGCTGCTCCTTCCAACTCAGAGGCCCCAGTACCTGCCGAGCAGTGGCCCCTCCTCAAGGTTCTGAGTTTCAGCTCCATGGGTCTCCTCTTTCAATAATTTGAACGATAACTATTCCGAACTCTTCTCTTTGTTCCCTCAGCCCTGAGACGTAATGGCTTCTTCCTTTGATTGCTCCCTCTGTGAGATACTTTTAGTCACCTCATTAACAGCTTTTTGCCTAATGAATAATTCTTTCTATTAAATTCTCTTGTTCAAGTAACTGTCAGTGGTTCTGCCTCCTGACTGGGTGCTGACTGACACAATGGCAAGATTCAAACCCAGGCAGGTTGGCATAGAGGCTCCGGCCTTAACAGTTACCCAGAGTAGGAAAACCACAAACAAAAAGTAAAGCCAGTGTCTTCCTTCCCAGACACCACAGGCCAGCCTCCTCTCACACATCATCTCAGAGATGCTATGTTACCCATGAGGAAGACAACCTTTGACATAACGACGGAGAGCAATTCAGCTTCTCCTTGTCTCCTTTCCAACATAGGATCTGGGCTTGAACTTTGCAAAACCAATAAGGTTTTTTTCCAAAACAAAATAACTGTTGGCCCCCAAAGGCGCAATCGAGACTCCAGCTCTAGCAACATAGGGAAACTGACATTTTAAAAAGAAAGCTGTTTTTCATAGGTTCCTCATATCTCCAGGCCAATTCCTTAGGGGAACACAAGGTCAAAGTATTTTCTTCTCAAAAGCCTCTTCAAGGGAAACACACTTGTGAAGCACAAGGTGTGAGGCAGGTGGGTCCGCCTGAAATGCAAACAGCCGAGCCCTTGCTGTGTCACCCGGAATATTTACTGACTTCATTAAGGCTGCTTTGGCAGCAAATAACAGAAATAAAATTAATAATTCAAGCTAGCTTAAGCACAAAATGAAAAAGGAACTGGTTATTTGAACTCAGTGGCGTATCACTAAACCTCAAGGCAGATTTGAAGGCTGCCAGACAAAGAAAGGGATGAGAACCAGGAACTAGGAGGGTCCTTGAGTCTTCTTTCCCTCATCTCTGCTCTCGTTTTTATGTCTGTGTCATTCTGTCTTCTTGCCAGCTTCATCTGCTCTTCCAGCACACTTCTGCTCTTACATGAGTAAGCCTGCTGGAGAGTAAGTCTCCGGAGAGGCCAAATCTCAGAGTCCCAGCTTAGAGGTCCTCCTGTTCCAATGCACTGCTTAGGGGTCAGGTTTACGTTTTATGAAATAGCCCAGGTCTTCATTTGGGGAGGCAGAGCGTAGACAAGGAGAATCATTAATTCAGTTAGACCCTCCCTCCCGCCATGAGGTTTCTACTAAACTTACCATGACTGTCTCAGTGGGTATCTGTTACTCGGTTCCTTGGCAGATACTTAATTTTCAGGAAAAAAATTTTCACTAAATGTCATCAGCTCTGATCTTCTGAATGCTTAAAGGAAATTACATTTCTAACTAATACTGGCGTCCTTGAAACTGCCACGGTACTTCACAAATTAGGGAAGGACAAAACAGAGGGTATAACAGAAGAGGAAAGGTTTACCAAGCATTAGGTACCCTGTGGGCCTAATAAACATTAGGCCAGATTTATTATTGTTATAATATATACAATAGCAGAGTCTCACAAGTAAAACACTTAATATGATTATAATGTTTATAGCATGCAATACAGCCGAGAGCTTTGGATAAGGAGTGAGGGAGGGGGAAAATGGTGATTGTGTCCTTGCTGAGAGATGCTGAGAGGCTCACATTGCTGAGCAAAATGAGACCCACCCCCTGTGAGTTATTCCCAAGGCCCAACCATGGGCACAAGGCACTCTGCGTGACCGATTCCCCAGCCCTGGGAGGCCCCCTCCTAAGACATTGTGTCCTTCCTGCCAACTTCACTCATTTCCAGCCCATGACTCTCCAGCCTGCCTCTCTCCCTCTTAGACTCTACCCCAGCGGGCACAGCCAGTCCCCTTGGGACACTGTGTCATCACAGGGCAGGCCTGGTCAGCTAGGGTGACTCTGCGTGACGCTGCCCTCCTGACTGCGGTCCATGCCCATCTCAGGAGGAGGAAGCCAGCGGCCCTCCTCTGGGTCCCTGGGCCCCGTTGGAGCCTTTGCCCCTGCTGTTGTGCTGGCTCCAGTGGCTTCCATTCAGCACCTAACTCAGCTTTGTCTCCTGGCTCACCCGGCTCACCCTGGATGGCCACCGGCTCTGGCTCCTTTCCACTGGGCTTCTTCACATCCGGGGCAGCGAGAGGGGAGAGCTGTCAGGAGTGAGGATACGGAGACAGGTGAGCCTGGGAGGGGCCTCCGGCGCCTAAACTTGGGTGCTGGCCAGTGCGTCACTCTGTTCCAAGTCAGTGTCTCTCCACATTGATAGTGAAAGAGACCAGGCTTGGACATTTTACTGGTAGGAAAAATTATGGAACCGTATATACAGAGAGAAATTACATTAATAGAATTATTAATTATATTTGTCTTTAATTATTAATTCTTTGTCTAAACATTAATTAACCTAGGTGAATATGAACACATGATAAAAGTGAATATATATATAGAGAGAGAGAGAGAGAAAGAGGGAGAGAGATAAAAAGAATAGTAATTATATATACGAGGAGTGCTTTTTAAAGAGGTCTGTAAAACTCTGGTGTTACGAACTCTATTAGCCCCAAGGGAAGCGCCATCCCTATCCATTTTTAAATCAACAGCACAGGATTATAGGGCCTCACACCAAAAGAAGCAAAAAAGGCAGAATGGTCAAATTACATAACAAGAATAATGACGACAGTTAACTTCCATTTGTGAATTTTTACCGAACATCAGGCAGTCTACTAAGGCGTTTTACTCAGTTCTTTAATTTACTCCTCACTACAACACGAGTTCTATCAGGATCTGCATTTTATAAGTGAGGAAATGAAAGTGTAAAGATCAAATTTCTTGCAGGGTCACAGAGCGAGTGGGAGGGGCGGCTGCTGGTGTCACTGTGGTTCCCGCAATGATGCCTTTCTTCCTCCTCACAGTTTCTACCAAGACGGACCCACCAAATCAGGGCTGCAAGAAATAAGCCGGCATCTCCTTTATGGATGTTGTCTCCCTGGCGTCCTGAAAGGGTGGGCGGCTGTGGCAGGCCTCCCATTGTGCCTCTAGCATTTCATCCACTGTTCGAACTCCAAGGTGCTCTACTTTACAAGTCTTCAGGGTCCTCATTTTACAAAGGGTCGAACAATTCTATTAATGAGATTAGCTTTGTCTAAACATAATTAACCTAGGTGAATAGGAGCACGTGATGAAAGTGAATCCGCTTAAGCCCTCCAGAACCAGATTCCTATCACTGCATTAAAAAGAGATTTATACCAACATTGACTGTGGCCTTGTGAGAAAGGCACAGAGTTTCAAAAGTTGTTAACTAATAAGGCAACTGAAGTATCTTTGGGGGGCAGCCAGTTACAATTTTTAATATTTTCCCCACATTGTTCTTTCCTGCTTGTCTGTCTGATTATGTCTGAGTCATTGCAGAGGAATAAATAAAGTCATGACTTAATAGACCTTTTAAAATTTCATTTAGAATCTCCTCAGTTTGGCTCTTTTACTAAATTCAAGTATGTCTGATTTCATGAACATTGTATTTTGTTATTGTTTAATTACATCTATATTTATCCACATTCTATTTCTTCAAATACTATTTAAGAGGTATCCTTATGTTTATTAAGAGGATACAAAATAAAATTATACAGATCCCCATCGTATTTTAAACATTCTACCACAACGGATATAACAGAGTAATCTTAATTTCCTTGCCGGTATGAGGAATGGCCCTTCTGCTCATTTCCTGTGAGATGTAAATGACACAATATATTACTTCACTCTGGAAAATTGTGAATGATAAAGAATAAAATATGTGGATGAATGTACTTTCTCAAATAATGTCCAGTGAGTTTCTTTTCTTAAAAAACTGCACCAATGGAGAAGCCTTTTCCTGTGAAGGACCCATAAACAGAATGATTTCCCACCAGTATTGAATCGCCCAAGGGTGAAAACCTGATTATATTCTGATCGCAGAAAATAAGTAATGGTTCCTTTTCTGTAAGTGAATGGAGATAAAATGGTTAAAACGTCATCCAACAGCTCTGATCTTTCTCCTTTTATGAAAGCAAAATGAGAAATATCAAAGGATAAGTTAGATTATGCCAGAAAGTGAGAACAGGATGGGGGGGTTAAAGGAGGAATAGTCCTCAGAAAAAAATTATTACAATAATGGGGGATGGCAAGAAAACAAGAACATGAACACACACACACAACACAAACAAAATAATTTGCTTCTATCACAGGACAATGAACATGGATGCCCAGAAAATATCAGTGGTAACTAAAATCCAAACAAACATCCTGGGATATTTAGATAAAACAAGAGAGAACTTGTCAGGCACAAAAAAACTTATTAGCCAGTTTCACCCTATTAAAGAATGGATTCCAAGGCTCAGTACAGAATATAAAGTATGGTAAGATGAGTAAGAAGAGAAGAAATAAGACAAGGATGGGTGTAATGTGACACCAGGAATAAAGCTGTTATTATTATTGCTCTAAAATCCAGGACTGGGCCAAGTGGGTCCAAGGTCAACTGTAAAATGTGGCAAGTCCTAGATTAAGTTATTTAACTGGTATTCTTTCTCTTCAAATAATCGTTAATTACTAATGGGAGCAGGCCCTCAAAGTAACAGATAAAGAAAATAGTCTGCAAGTTCTCTGACAGGAATTTACAAGTCTTGCATTTAGAATTTAGAATTTCCTTCTGCATGCTTTCTCTATAGCCACTTGAATTATGGATTGTTGCACAAAGCCTAAGTCAGTGTAAAGTTGTTTTATTAAAGAATCTTGGGAAATCAGATAGATCTATGGGGCTGTCACCTCTACTGTCATTCTGTGTGTTTCTCCTCAGACCACAGAATATGTTTGTGCCCTCTCATGGACCCAGAGACAGATAACTGTGCCATATTCCATTGTACTTGGATAGCTTTGTGAGATGTTGCTATTTATGTAATGATCCATAAGGAGGCAGCCTGATAGAGGGATTAAGGGTAGGGCCCTGGACTCAGAATGCTGTTTACATAACCCCACCTTGCCACTTAGCACATGATTCTGGGCAAGTTACCTTTCCCTTCTGCTGGTTCCCTTCTTCACACATAAAACTGAGGAAATCACAATAGCTGCCTCATTCAGCAGATGTGAGTGTTAAATAAATAATGCAAGGAAGCCTTTGGAAGAGGGCTGGGTACATAGCAAGTGCTGAAAAAAAAAAGCTCTATTATCATAAGTGCTAGAAGTGACCTTTCTGACAAAAGGACTCACAATTGCTTCCCTTGCCACCTCAACCTGCTAACTTACAGTAACTATAAAGACCTGGCAGGCGGAGGTCCTCATGTTAGAGAGACAGTTGCCCATCACCCAGCCCTTCCTAGTGACCAGCAAAGCAGGCAGGCAGTGTGTCCCAGAGAATACTGGAAGGGGAAAAAACCTTCCAAAGAAATCAATCGATTAAGACTTAGCACTTAAAGATGCCACTTTGAACACATATAAAAGCAAAACCCAAAAAGGATTGAGTTTAAATGATGGACTACAACTGATAAAGAGGAGCAAAGAGCTCCTTTAAATAGACTACTTGGCCTCCCCAATGTATTTATTTTCTTCTCAAAGGAGGAAACAGCTCTTTCAGGAGCCTCAAGCCCTTCCCAGGGCACCATTCCTGCTGTTGGAGAACCATGGCCTCCTGCTAAAGTCACCAGCATGAGATTTACCTTCCAGAACAGGCTTTGCAAAGTGAACACCCAGGAGATGCAGAAGTGATTCCTCTTCCCAATTCTCCCTCCCCTTCTCTTACCTGCGCATCTTCTCAGGAAGTCATCTTTGCATGAAAGCTAAACAACTATGCAGTACAGCGGACCTTGAACAACACAGGGGTCAGGGGCGTTGAGCTCTGTGCAGTTGAAAATCCACCTGTAACTTTTGACTCCCCAAAAACTCAACTGTTAATAGTCTCTGGTTGACCAGAAAGAAGTCTCACCAATAATATAAACAGTCACAAACACATATTGGGCATGTTGTATGCATTATATACTGTATTCTTACCATAAAGTAAACTAGAGAAAATACAATACTTTTTCAAATTGTAGCAAATCACCAAAATATTTTTCCAATATATTTATGAAAAAAAAATCTGCACATAAGTGGACCCACTCAGTCCAAATCCATGCTGCTCAAGGGTCAACTGTATTCATTATTATTATTTTAAGAGCTATTTTCAATTGTGTTCTGGTCTTTGACATTCTCCTACCTAGCCATTCTTTTTATTTATCTGCATATTTAAGTATATATTAATCAGGACTTTAGAAAGAACACCTGCCCTCAATCCCCTAATTTTCAGTGCCCTATCCATTCCCATAGATTCTTCAACCATGGATTATCCTCCTACAAGAAGTTATCAGATTCTGAACTCTGAGGATTGAGGAAGGATTTCTATCCTTTACATGTATTGCTTTCTGAGATGAGGAAGAAAGTCTGGAAATACAATTAATGTTGTAACTGGGCTTTGTCTTACCTTCAAGATGGAAAATCCTTTACTCTGTGACAGCACAGACCCTGGCAGCTCCCCAGGTTATATGCACTGAGGCTGATAAACACTCCTGCTTTTCCGTGGTACTCAGGTCAGGATAACTGTCCTTGGCTTCACTCTCTCCATCATAGAAAAAGGGGTCTTCTAAATTCTGAGTATGTTACCTGAGGATTAACAGAGACAGAATAGACTAGGGAAATGTTCATGGTTGATTTTGTTTACCACATTACTAGTCTGAGTATTGTTTAAATGATGGCTTATGCCTACTGCGTTCTATGTCCCCAAATCCTTCAAAGACTCCCCTGTGGTCTTTTTAGTTTTGTTTTCTCAAAGCCAAACCCTTCCATCATGCCAGTAAAAGCTGTGCAGCCCTTACAAGGATGTCTAATTAATGATTAAGAAAGGACTCAGAGGACCTCTGTATACTACCAAAAGATTCATATACATGGCAGTGCTAGAACCACATGGAAAAAGTAGTGACTTACATAATAAAAATAAAATAAATTATATATATATAAATTATACATTTTGTTAGTATAGCACATGACAGTCTATGAGGAACTTCACATACATTGTTGTATTTGTCCTGAAAACAACCCGTGAAGTTAATAATAGGTCATCAGCCTTTCTAGATTTTGTCACAAGCAGTGACTAGTCGCAAGCAGCACTGAAGATACATGGCCTCGATTAACTTGGAATTTTGCTGAGTTCTGTATTTGAATGGTTTGTGCTGTGACGATATAATGTGGCAGAGACGCTCTTAAAACCTGAGGGAATTTGGCCAACTCCTCAACACCCAAATCCTGATGCAACTTGTTGTCTACTTACCAGAAGGGGCTATTCTGAAGGTGACCCAAATTTTAACAGTATGTGGGTGGGGTCACAGGGGGGGCAGGGTTAGGAGGAAGGGATTACAAATGGATATAAGGAAACTTTGGGGGATCCTGGATATGTTCACCATCTTGATTGTGGCAGTGGTGATGATTCCACAGGTACATACATCTGCCAAAGCTTCTCAAATTCCACATCCGTTAAATATTAAAAATATGTCCATTAAACATTTTACTGTTCCAATTTGTTAAAATTTGGGAGGCAAATGATGTGATAGAATAGCATTTCCAAATGAGGATTTATGGAGATTCATGAAGTTCCTATGCAGAGGATCTGTTGTGCTCTCTCTTTTCATAGACTGGGACATGATGCTACAACAGCTGATGGTTCACCGAAGGATGGACACTAAACAGTCAGGACTTGAACTCAACACTGATTCCTAACACAACACCAAGCTAAGCGCTGAAGATTGCTCTGACAATCCCAGAAGTCAATTAGGAAGAACTAAGCTGGTTCAGGCAAGGAGTAGCCCAAGGTCAAATTGTTGAGTAATCAAAAGTTGATCTCAGGGAATGTAAAATGATAGCCCCCACACACCTCTGCCTCCTTGCTTCCACATTGCTCTTTCTCTGACCTAAATAACCTCAGTGCAACCCAGTGGCTTCCCCAAATCCTCTGTTGTGAAGCTACCCCTTGATCAACCCTCAGCTCCCAGCAGAAAGATTGCCAGGGGAGGTTTCATTCCTTCATGATCTTTCTCTTCACTTTCCAGAATAATAATTTATTATCTGAGAAACTCATCTATCACCAAAGTTTAAATGGTAGAAATAGAGTTACCTGTTCTCCCAAAAACATTTACATTTTAAGAGGATTCATGGGCAGTCAGCAACACTGGCTCAAGTGTATGGATTTTTTTTTCTTAATGGTGGAAATTTTAGCCACTGGGTAAGTAATTTGGGGAGATTTGTGGGGGTCTTCTGTCATCAAATGATGACCATTTTGGGTAGGGGACACTAATCAATGTCTAAATGTCAATCTCTTTCTAGTCCTGGAAGGCAACACTCTAGACCAAGGGACACCTCCCTCCACCAAATGGTCTTCACTAGTCCTCACCTAAGAGTATATCAAACTCAAGAGAGAGTATGTGGTTACCCAATGTGTACTCAGTAAATACCAATTGAATTGAAAGATGGTTTCTTTGGTGGGGGGGAGGAAACTATGGCTTCCTATGTCTCCTTCTCTCTAATTTGAATTCTTGATAAATCCCAGCAGTATAATGGATGCTTACAGAATAGAATGTCTTTCTGGTTTATCCCTGTTTCACTGAACCTGTTAGGCACAGGTCACTAACTGTTTCCAGTTGATAGTTTCTCTATGCTGTCGATAGCTGATACTCTCCATGCTTTTGATTTAAAACAGGTAAAAAGACAAAGCCTCAACTCCATAGACGTTGGCTTGTGCTTTTGCTCTGGAAGAAGGAAAATCAGATGCTTTCCTAAGCAGTAAATAGTAGGGCTGCACACCCAGGCCCCCCAAGGTTGTAAGCCAGGTTGGGAGACATGGGTGAAGGGTCTTAGAGCCCCAGATCTTTACATTACAGAAGCTTGCTAATAGGATTTCACAAATCCCAAACATCAGTGGAACTTGATTATAACTCCTATTTTCTCTAGAGAAAATTAGAGTAGGTTTTTCTGATAGCATCCAGTCCTCTGATATTACTTTATGTCTTATATTCATAGCCAGACCCTCTGGAAATCATCATGCAGAGGTTCTGGTTTACCAGGTTTACTGCCAGGAGAGGCAGACAGTGAGCGAACATTCTATCCTCATCATGCTGTCATCCTCATTTTTCACCCTGGCTCTTTTCTTCCTTATTTTTTCCCCTCTCATTTAGAGTCTATGGAGGTTGCAAGCTTGGAAATAAAGTTTAATATGACAGACTTTCAGGCAGAACATTTGGAGAGCTTTTTCATTTCACACTGTGATCCGTTAGGGAGCTGTTCATCTATTTCTATAACCCACCAGGCCACAGCCAGGATGCTCAGTCCTGCACAATGATACATTTTCAGGTCTCCAAATTCTAACATGGTTGCATGCCGTTCCCTCTCTCTCTTTCTTTCTCTCAGAGCTAGTTAAATATCTACTAGAAGTGCAATAAAGGAGATGAATTTCCCACCTATTTTAATCACTGATGCCCAGCTCGGACTCAGCTTTTAAAAAACCATCTCCATCCTTAGCCTTTGCCAGCAGCCCCACTTGGCCAGCACTAGAGTTGTTTCTAACAAGTAGATGGCAAATTTCATTCCATTAGGGGGAAAAAAAGGAAACAGCCACTTACCATCCTCAAAGGTCTGGTTTTGCTGCCTATGGAATCCCATTGCTGCCCAGAGTCCATTGACTCCCATTTTCCTAGATTATTCCCAACCTCCTCTTATCTATTGAAATTCACAAATCCTCCACCATCTTCACTCTCAGTTGATGATATTACTTCCTACTTCACTCAGAAGTGGCCATCCACAGACTTCCAAGAAAATCTCCCACCTTCCCACCTACTAATAGGTCAACTTCTCAAGTCCTGTCTAAACCCATGCCCTTCACAGGAGTACTAGAGCGCACGCCCTCTATCTGCTCCAGGACTTCATTCCTGAATTCTGATTTCTCTTTTATATAATCCATTTTTCACTCTCTACCAGATCATTCCTTTCAGCTTCCTAACAGGTAAGTCCTTCTCTCATCCTAGAAAAGGAAAAGGTAAATCTTTTATGGTCTCCACTTCCTCCACCAACATACACCTGATTCCTTTGCTCTGCTTTGCAGCAAATCTCCTTGAAAGAGTTATTTATACTCTCTCTCATTCCTCTCTTCTCCCTAGCTCTTAAACTCAATCCAGCCAGCATCCACCACCACCCCAATCCACAAAAACTGCCCTTGTTGAACTCGCCAGTGACCTCCACGTTGCTAATCCAATGGCCAGTTCTCAGCCCTTTTCTTACTTGACCTGTTAGCAGAATTTCATATAGTTTCTTACTGTTTCCTTCTTAAACCATTCTCTTCCCTTGGCTTCCAGGCCACCATACTCTCTGTGTTGTTCTCCTACATCACCAATGACTTCTCTGTGACCTTGGCTGGATTTTGCTCTTCTGTATGCACCCTTAGTGTTGGACTACCCCAGGGTTTAGTCCTTGGCCCTCTTCTCTTCTCTATCTGCCTTTACTATCTTGATAGTATCATTGGATCTCATGGTTTTAAATATTATCTACAGTCTGATAGCTCTCAAATGTGTATTTTAAACTCAGAACTCCCTTGCAAACACCAAACTCATATATCCAACTGCCTACTCAGCATGTCCACTTGAATATCTATGTACATAGCACACTCAGTGTGGCCAGAGCTGAACCTGACCTTCCCTACCAATATCTGCTGCACCTATAGCCTTCCTCATCTTGGCCAATGGTAACTCCATCCTACCAATTGCTCAGGCCATAACCCTCTGAGTTATCTTTGACTTCATACTTTCTCTGATTCCATACATCCAATCTGTGAACCAGTCCTTTGAATGTGGCTTTAAAATATATCCAGAACTAGCCACTTCTTAACCACCTTTAGTCTTATTGCTTGGGTACAGGTAACACTGTTTCTAGTTTGGAGTACTGCGATAGCCTGCTAGAGACCCACCGCTTTTACGCTTACCTCCTTACAGTCTACTTGCAATTCAACATCCAAAGTATTCTTAGAAGGTAAATTAGATCGTGTCACTTTGCTAAAACCCTGTGATAACTGTCATTTCTCTGGAATAAGAGCCATAATCCTTGACCTCTCTGACTACATCCCCTACTTCTCTCCTCTTGCTCTTTCTGCTCCTGTCACTCTAACAAACTTGCTCCTCAACATGCCAGGCTTAGGGCTTTTGCTCTAGCCCTTCCATCTGCCTGAATGCTCTACCTCCAGCTCCTTAGCTAACACCCTCTCCTCCTTTATAGCTTTGCATAAAGCTCTCCTTCTCCATGAGGCCCACCCCGATCGCATTATGTAAGACTGTAAGCTGCTTCCCAGTTCCAATAATACTTTTAACCCCTTTATTCTATTTGCTTCTCCATAGCCCTTATCACATTCTAACAGACCTCTACTTCACATATTATGCCTCTTAGTTATTGTCTACTTTCCTCATCTAGAATGCAAGCTCTATGAGAGCAAGGATCTTTGTCTTTTTTTTTTTTCACTGTTGAATTCCAAATGTCAAGAACAGTGCCTGGCACTTAGCAGATACTCAGTGAATATTTGGTGAATGAATGAATGTAGGTGAATGCGCTTACGGACATAACAAATCTTGTTAGCATATCAAAATGGCTTTTCCCCTAGACTGCCAAGGAATGCAGCCCCATTGACACCTTGATTTTAGCTCGATGAGGTCTGTGCAGGACATGTAACCTACAGAACTGTAAGATAATAAATCTGTATTGTTTAATTTATATTGTTTGTACTGTTTAAGTAAATTCATACTGCATAAACATAAATTTATATAAATATACTTAAATATAAATAAAATACACTTATTTTATATATTACTTATATATATATATTATATATGTAAGTATTGCCAATCGGTGATGACTGCTGTCCCAAATACAAGTAAACATAAGGAAGGCCAGTGGCTTATGAGGAAGCCTGGCAGAAAATTCTGCCTACTAGACAGTCTGTACTGGGGAGTGTCCATCAAGCCCAACCTACTTGCCCATGGACTGCAACTCAGAATACAAACCTTACAGACAACAGGAATGTGTAGAAGCAAATAAAAAATGTGCTGAGTGCAGGCAGTTGGTAGAAATCTTGAATAAATAGAAGCCATGAGGCACTTAGTCATTAAGAGATTCAGAGGGGCAGAACAAAGCCAAGACCCGGTAATGGTGGCCTGGGAGTTCTGTCTTACTCTGGATTCACTGTGGTGTCCTGAATAACTGCAGTTCTCCACAAAACCTGATGTTGACATTGTTAGGACTCTTTGCTCCAGCCTTATACTAAATTCCCATCGATTTGAGAAACCTGAGTGTTTCTTTGTTTCTTTCAACCTAAAACTGCTAATTAAGACACAAAGGTATCGAGTCCTTGTTGATCTCCTTTTACCTGCCTAGCTCCATATAAGAGGTCAAAGCAACTCTCAACATCAAGCGGCAGGGCCACGAGATGAATGAATGTGAGCTCTGGGGCACGCCTGGCTGGGTCTGAATCCCAGTTCTGCCACTGCCCGACTGTACAGCTCAGACAAGTTACTTAATCCCTCTATACCTTGGTTTCTTTGTTGGTAAAAAAAGGAACTATATTAGTATGTGCCTTTAAATTTGTTGTGAGGATAAAAGTTAGAAATTACCTGTAACATGCCTAGAGCAGTGTCAGGAACAGACTGGAAGTAAAAGTTAGCTACTATTACTATCTAGAGCAGTGCTATCAAAAGGATTTAAAATTTAAATTCTATTTATTTAAATTCTATTTATATACAATTTAAAATATTTAGTAGTCACATTTTAAAATGGTAAATGGGAATAAGCGAAGTTTGTTTTAATAATATAATTTATTGGAGGAGTTCTGGGAAGATGGCGGCATGAGCAGGGCGGCAGAAATCTCCTCCCTAAACTATATAAATCTATGAAAATACAGCAAATACAACTACTCCTAAAAGAGAGACCAGTATTTAAAGCACAGTGTACAGCATGCATCTGCACCCGAGAGGACTCGGCACCCTGCGAGGCGGGTAAGATCCAGAGCCACGTGCCGGCAGGACCGAGCACTCCCCCACCCCAGCACACTGGTGGGAGGAGAGGATTCAGAGCCAGGAGGGAGTGGAAGTACAGGCCCGCGAAATAACCAGCCCCTGTGATCTGCGCCGGGAGCAATGACACACATCGCACAGTGCATCGGTTATTGGAGAGGCAGAAGGTGCAGGTTTTGAGCTGGGAATGTGCCCAGGTCCATGTAGCCGGCGCCCTGGGACAAGAGAAAAGCACGTGCTGTTTTTAGCAGTCTTGGAGAGGCGGGGGGCCCAGCAAGGGAATACGATTGCCCTGGCACGCTCAGCCCAGCGGGCTGGGAGTCCTGAGGAATTTCGGACCCCTTGGCTGGCGACTGAGAAAAGGTAGCAGCCACACTAAAACTATACACAGAGAACAACAGCCTCCCATTCGTTCCCACCCCGCCCAGAGCTACAGAGAGCAGCGCAGCCGCGGCTGTGGAATAGTGGAGCATCAGCGACACCTACAGCATCCTTACAGAATCCACTCTGGGTTGGCGTATTTTTTTTCCCCTTTCTTTTCTTATCTTTCTTTTCTTTCTTCTTTTTCTCTTTTCTTTCTCTTCCTTCTTTTTTTTTGTTTTTTTGTTTTTGTTCTTGTTTGCTTTTTCTTGTTGTTTTTCTTAGGTCTTAAAGAGCCCAGCTGACATACGTGACACCTACCAGCGACCACTTCTCTCGCCATGAAAAGACAGAGGAATATGGTACAGACAAAAAACACCCAGACCCAGACAGCACCTGAGAGGGACCCTGAAGGGATGGAAATGCACAGTCTTCCTGAAAAAGAATTCAGAATAAAAGTCATAACCATACTGATGGATCTACAGAGAAATATGCAAGAGCTGAGGGAGGAAGTGAGGAAAGTGAGGAAAGAAAATGCAGAAATAAGGCAAGCCATCAATGGGCTTAGCAGCAGACTGGACGAGATGCAAGAGACTGTTAATGGAATAGAAAACAGAGAACAGGAATACAGAGAAGCTCAGGCAGAGAGAGATAAAAGGATCTCTAGGAATGAAAGAATATTAAGAGAACTGTGTGACCAATCCAAACGGAACAATATTCGCATTATAGGAGAACCAGAGTAAGAAGAGAGAGAAAAAGAGATAGAAAATGTCTTTGAAGAAGTAATTGCTGAAAACTTCCCCATGCTGGGGAAGGAAATAGTCTCACAGTCCACAGAGGCCCACAGATCTCTTAACACAAGGGCCCCAAGGAAGAAAACACCAAGACACATAATAATTAAAATGGCAAAGATCAAAGATAAGGACAGAGTATTAAAGGAAGCTAGAGAGAGAAAAAAGATCACCTACAAAGGAAAACCCATCAGACTATGATCAGACTTCTCAACAGAAACCTTACAGGCCAGAAGAGAATGACATGATATATTTAATGTAATGAAACAGAAGGGCCTTGAACCTAAAATATTGTATCCAGCACGATTATCATTTAAATATGATGGAGGGATTAAACAATTTCCAGACAAGTAAAAGCTGAGAGAATTTGCCTCCCATAAACCACCTCTGCAAGACATCTTAAAGGAACTGCTCTAGAGGGTAGCACTCCTAAGGCTAAAAAGATGTCACCAGAGAAAATAAAATCATAGCAAAGAAAGCACACCATACAAATACTAACTAAAGGCAAAGAATAAAACACCTAGTATATAAAGAATGGAGGAGGAAGAATAAGAAGTGAGAGAAAATAAAGAAACATCAGACTGTGTTTACAATAACTTAACAAGAAAGTTAAGTAAGATTGTTAGATAGTAAAGAAGCAAACCTTGAAACTTTGGTAACCACGAATCTAAAGCCAGCAATGGCAATAAGTACATATCTATCAATAATCATCCTAAATGTAAGTGGAATGAATGCACCAATCAAAAGACAGAGCAACAGAATGGATAAAAAACCAACCCCATCTATATGCTGCCTACAAGAAACCCACCTCAAACCCAAAGATATACACAGACTAAAAGTGAAGGGATGGAAAAGATATTTCATGCAAACATCAAGGAGAAAAAAGCAGGTGTGCACTACTTGTATCAGACAAAATAGACTTCAAAACAAAGAAAGTAGCAAGAGATAAAGAAGGACATTACATAATGATAAAGGGGTCAGTCCAACAAGAAGATATAACCATTATAAATATGTACGCACACAACACAGGAGTGCCGACGTGTGTGAAACAAATACTAACAGAATTAAAGGAGGAAATAGACAGCAATGCATTCATTTTAGGTGACTTCAACAAACCACTCACTCCAAAGGACAGATCAACCAGACAGAAAATAAGTAAAGACACAGAGGCACTGAACAACACAGTAGAACAGATGGACCTAACAGACATCTACAGAACTCTACACCCAAAAGCAACAGGATACACATTCTTCTCAAGTGCACATGGAACATTTTCCAGAATAGACCACATACTAGGCCACAAAAAGAACCTCAGTAAATTCAAAAATATTGAAATTCTACCAACCAACTTCTCAGATCACAAAGGTATAAAACTAGAATTAAATTTTAGAAAGAAATCAAAAAGGCTCACAAATACATGGAGACTTAACAACATTCTCCTAATTAATCAATGGGTTAACGACCAAATCAAAACAGAAATCAAAGAATGTATGGAGACTAATGACAACAACAACACAAAGCCACAACTTCTGTGGGACGCAGCAAAGGTAGTTCTAAGAGGAAAGTATATTGCAATCCAGGCCTATTTAAAGAAGGAAGAACATTCCCAAATGAATAGTCTAAAGACACAATTACTGAAATTGGAAAAAGAAGAACAAATGAGGCCCAAAGTCACCAGAAGGAGGGACATAATAAAGATCAGAGAAGAAATAAATAAAATTGAGAAGAATAAAACAATAGAAAAAAATCAATGAAACCAAGAGCTGGTTCTTTGAAAAAATAAACAAAATAGATAAACCCCTAGCCAGACTCATTAACAGAAAAAGAGAATCTACACACATAAACAGAATCAGAAATGAGAAAGGAAAAATAACGACGGACCCTACAGAAATACAAAGAATTATAAGAGAATATTATGAGAATCTATATGCTAACAAGCTGGAAAACATAGAAGAAATGGACAACTTCTTAGAAAAATACAACCTTCCAAGACTGACCAAGCAAGAAACAGAAAAACTAAACAGACCAATCACCAGCAACGAAATTGAATCGGTAATCAAAAACCTACCCAAGAACAAAACGCCCGGACCTGATGGATTCACCTCTGAATTCTACCAGACATATAGAGAAGAAATAACACCCATACTCCTTAAAGTTTTCCAAAAAATAGAAGAGGAGGGAACACTTCCAAACTCATTCTATGAAGCCAGCATCACTCTAATACCAAAACCGGGCAAAGACCTTACCAAAAAAGAAAATTACAGACCAATATTCCTGATGAATGTAGATGCAAAAATACTCAACAAAATATTAGCAAGCCGAATTCAAAAATACATCAAAAGGATCATACACCATGATCAAGTGGGATCCATCCCAGGGATGCAAGGACGGTACAACATTCGAAAATCCATCAACATCATCCACCACATCAACAAAAAGAAGAACAAAAACCACATGATCATCTCCATAGATGCTGAAAAAGCATTTGACAAAACTCAGCATCCATTCACGATTAAAACTCTCAACAAAATGGGTATAGACGGCAAGTACCTCAACATTATAAAGGCCATATATGACAAACCCACAGCTAACATCATGCTTAACAGCAAGAAGCTGAAAGCTTTTCATCTAAGATAGGGAACAAGACAGGGATGCCCACTCTCGCCACTGTTATTCAACATAGTACTGGATGTCCTAGCCATGGCAATCAGGCAAAACAAAGACAAACAAGGCATCCAGACTGGTAAAGAAGAAGTTAAATTGTCACTATTTGCAGACGACATGATACTGTACATAAAAAACCCTAAAGACTGCACTCCAAAACTACTAGAACTAATATCTGAATTCAGCAAAGTGGCAGGATACAAAATTAACACACAGGAATCTGTTGCTTTCCTATACAGTAACGATGAACTAACAGAAAGAGAAATCAGAAAAACAATTCCATTCACAATTGCATCAAAAAGAATAAAATACCTAGGAATAAACCTAATGAAGGAAGTGAAAGAAAACTACAAGAAAACTACTCTGAAAACTACAAGACATTCCTTAGAGAAATTAAAGAGGACACTAACAAATGGAAATGCATTCCATGCTCTTGGCTAGGAAGAATAAATATTGTCAAAATGGCTATACTGCCTAAAGCAATCTACAGACTCAGTGCAATCCCTATCAAATTACCAACAGCTTTCTTCAATGAACTGGAACAAATAATTCTAAAATTCACATGGAACCACAAAAGACCCCGAATAGCCAAAGCAATCCTGAGAAGGAGGAATAAAACAGGGGGAATTACACTCCCTGACTTCAAGCTGTACTACAAAGCCACAGTAATCAAGACAATTTGGTTTTGGCACAAAAACAGACCCACAGACCAGTGGAACAGAATAGAAAATCCAAACATTAACCCAAACATATACAGTCAATTAGTATTTGGTAAAGGAGCCTTGGAAATACAATGGGGAGATGACATCCTCTTCAGCAGCTGGTGTTGGAAAAACTGGACAGCTACATGTAAGAGACTAAAACTGGACTACTGTCTAGCCCCATACACAAAGGTAAACTCAAGGTGGATCAAAGAACTGAATGTAAGTCATGAAACCATAAAACTTAGAAAAAAACATAGGCAAAAATCTCTTGGACATAAACATGAGCGACTTCTTCATGAACATATCTCCCTGGGCAAGGGAAACAAAAGCAAAAATGAACAAGTGGGACTATATCAAGCTGAAAAGCTTCTGTACAGCAAAGGACACCATCAGTAGAACAAAAAGACATCCTACAGTATGGGAGAATATATTCATAAATGACATATCTGATAAGGGTTTGACATCCAAAATATATAAAGAACTCACGCACCTTAACAAACAAAAAGCAAATAATCCAATTAAGAAATGGGCAGAGGACATGAATAGACACTTCTCCAAAGAAGAAATTCAGATGGCCAACAGGCACATGAAAAGATGCTCCACATCACTAATCATCAGAGAAATGCAGATTAAAACCACAATGCGATATCACCTCACACCAGTGAGGATGGCCAACATCCAAAACACAAACAACAACAAATGTTGGCAAGGATGTGAAGAAAAGGGAATCCTCCTACACTGCTGGTGGGAATGCAAATTAGGTCAACCATTGTGGAAAGCAGTATGGAGGTTCCTCAAAAAACTCAAAATAGAAATACCATTTGACCCAGGAATCCCACTCCTAGGAATTTACCCTAAGAATGCAGCAGCCCAGTTTGAAAAAGACAGATGCACCCCTATGTTTATTGCAGCACTATTTCCAATAGCCAAGAAATGGAAGCAACCTAAGTGTCCATCAATAGATGAATGGATTAAAAGATATGGTACATATACACAATGGAATATTATTCAGCCATAAGAAGAAAACAAATCCTACCATTTGCAACAATATGGATGGAGCTAGAGGGTATTATGCTCAGTGAAATAAGCCCAGCCAAAAAAGACAAGTATCAAATGATTTCACTCATATGTGGAGTATAAGAACAAAGAAAAAATACTGAAGGTACGAAACAGCAGCAGATTCACAGAACCCAGGAACGGGCTAATAGTTACCAAAGGGAAAGGGACTGGGGAAGATGGGTGGGAAGGGAGGGATAAGAGGGAAAAGGGGCATTGTGATTAGCAGATGTAATGTTGCGGGGGCACGGGGAGGGCTCTACAACTCAGAGATGACAAGTAGTGATTCTATAGCATCTCACTCTGCTGATGGACAGTGACTGTAATGGGGTTGGTGGGAGGAACCTGATGAAGGGGGTAGTTTAATAATCATAATATTGCACATGTAATTGTAGATTAATGATACCATAATAAATTATTTAAAAAAATAATATAATTTATTTACCACAATATCTAAAAGATCATTTCAACATCTAATCAGTATGAAAATTAAGTATTTCATGTTCTTGTTTTTGTATTATGGCATCAAAAACCAGCGAGCACTTTACACTTACAATGCATCTCAATCCAGACTAGACATACTATTAAGTGCTCCAGAGTCACATGTAACTAGTGACTACAGCAGAGGAAATCCATGGGGAAGGGCCCTTTTTTATCGTTCTGGGACCTGGGTTCTAGAATATAATGACTTCTCACAAATATATGCCATTTTGTTTAAAGCAAAAGTAGAGGTACCAAGATTCAGCCCACCATCAGTGTCAGAACCAGAAAACTGATGGGGAACTTGAGTTTACAAAATACTACATCTCATTTCTCCACATGGACCAGGTTAATCCATCCTTTTCCCAATCATCCATTCCTCTTTCAATGGGCACACGGGTTCTGGCGTTCTGCCACCAGTCATTCTTCCCAAACATCTCTTCCCTTTCTTTTGATTCATGTTCTAATTCATATATTGATTTATACTTTGAGTTTCTCTCTTGCTTTTCTCATCATCATCATTTTGTGAAAATGAGACATGGCATCCAATGACAGCTGGGCCAGGAAAGGCGTCTGGAAGGAGAGCTAAAGGAATGATTTCTATGACACCAAAGTCAGGAGCGAGATGAAATGCCTTAGTGGAAGTACTGCATGTGGGGTAGTAGAGGGTGAGAAGTGGGATGTAAAATCCATTTGTCTCCATCTTCACAGTCACCCCCTTCATCCTGTCCCCGCCCCTCTCCCTGGACTGTGGCAACAGCCAATTTCTCTCTCTTTTGTTTAGCTCCGTATCTCCAGTGACTAGAATAACACTGGCACCTAGTAAGCCCTTGTTAAATAATTACAGAGGGGAGAAGAAAGGGAGGAGGAAAGGAAGAAAGTTTCCTTTTCACCTTTCCTTTAACCCATTCTCCTTTCCTTTTTTTAGTGCTTGATCAATTCTACAGCCAGAAAGCCCACCTTGATTGGGCCCCTGCTTCGTTATGCCACCTTACTTGGCTCACTCTTCCCCTCTCTTCACTCTGACCCAACTGGCTCTTTTTAACACTTTGCACTGGCTGAGCTGATCACTACCTTAGAGCCTCTGCTTTGCCATTTTCTCTGGAATGCTCTTTAATCATGGCCTCTTATCCTTGAAGTGGCCTCTTAAATATAACTGAGTAAAACAGGCCTTTTCTGATCCTTCCCGCACTGTTCTTTGTAACAGCTAGCTGTTTGCTTCCTTTTGCTGGACGTTCTCATTTTATGACTATGGATTTATGGATTTGTTTACCGACTCCTTAGCCTACATGCCTCCATTCCCCACCCCCACCCAATAGTGAGCCCCACGGAGGGCAGGTGCCACGTCGATCCCATTCACCTCTGTACACCCAACACCCAGGACAGTGCCTGGTACATATTAAATTCTCAACTCCTAAGAGCTGAATATATAAAACCATTCCCTGACATACAGATTGCCTCTCTGGACTAACTTACTTTACTGTTCCTTTTAACTCTCAACCTGAACCATTCTGAAAAGTGGGACACAGGCTAAAGAAGAGGCACCAGGTTACCCTATTTGCCCGGGCACAGCACTACTGTTGGGACACCTCTGGCAAGAGTGATGGCCCAGCAAGGCATGGTCTGACTCAGTGGCATAATGCAACCCCACAAACAGGGCACCTTGACGACTAAAGAGACATTATTCTGAGAGAATCATGTCTTTAAGGATAACAAGGAATCTGCTTATACAAGAAACTACTGAATCCTAGGATAAGGCTCCACGTGGATATTCTAACAGGGAAATAATGAGGATCAGGGATATTACCACTCTCTTGTTCAGTCACTAAGTGTTCTGTCTCTTAGGGATATAACAACTATAATAAGAACTCATTTTTCATGAGCATTTCCTTGTGCTAGTCACTTGGCAAAGTCTTTTACATACATAATCTCACTGAATGCTCATAGCAACCCTGTAAAGTGGGATTAGAATTATATCCATTTTATAGAGAGAAAAATGATGCATACATTGGTTTGATAACTTGCCCGTGAATACTCAGTCTTTAAGTTGCAAGGCTAATAATATCTGAATACAACTCTGATGATTCCAAGGTTGACGGCTTTGTGCCTTCAGTCAAGCATCCTGGAGTCTGTGGTGACAGGCGGAAAGGGCAGCTAGACTACAGATGGTGAGCTTAGCAAGTCTCCCTCAGCCTTGTGAGACTTGGGGGGTGCTCAATGGATGTTGAGAGTGTGTGGTGGTCTCTCCCTAGAACAGGACAGTTTTCCACCTGCTGGGAGCAGCAGGAACATGAGAAGCTCCAGAAGCATGGTTCAGTAGCCCATAGTGGGACCTCTGGTGAAAAGGTCTAAGCTTCAGTTTAGGACAGAGCTCCGTCTAGCAGTTCTGACCCATCTTCTCCTATTCAGACTCTGTAGCCCTTTCCAGAATGCCCTCTTTCTGTTCGGTTGTCTTCTCCCAATGAATTATTCTTTTAATCTTGTTTTCCTCTTCTTTCTAACAGGACGATAGTGATAGTGAAAGTAATGTTTTCTCATTATTACAGAAGAATAAAATTGAAAGTGATCTCCCCACATATATACTCAATGCCAGTCTTCAGAAGCAATCCCATTAACAATTTGAAGAATATCCTCTTAATAACCTTCATTTCTACCCGTAACATCCATGAGAGGGCAGCTATAATTCTCCTTGGCTCAAATGGAGAAACAGAGTCCTCAACAAGGTACACAATTCTCTAAAAGGGATCTCAGTACAGCAGAGTAGGGGCAAAGAATCTACATCTACACCCCATAGTTGCCCTGAATAGCTCAGGCCCAACCTTGTTATAACATACAGATCAAATTTTGTGTATCTTCACATGACTCCAAACTCAAAATTGTGTAAAAAGGTAAGCATTGAGAAGTCTCATTTCAGTTCCTCACCTCAACCTTATTCCCACTACTGATAAATAGTTTTATTAACTTTTCATGTATTTTGTATTTCTTTATGTAATTATAAGCAAAGATGAATACATAGTCTTATTTTTCTGCTCCATGTCTATTTTGAATTAAAACATTATTCACAGAAATCATTGCTGTCTCTTAATAAGGCAGAGATGTTTCCTGAACCAAACAAGTTTTCAAATTGTCTCTATTCCTCTTTGTTTTCTTTGTTATCATTATGACTGTGTGACGTCCCTCTACATATTCATGAGTAGAAAGTAACATATTTTCTGAAAAGTAATAAAGTGATAAATACTAGAGTCCAGGAACCTGAACAATCGTTCACTTATGCAAGTCAAAGGAAAGATGAGAGAGGTGAGGCTCAACATCTGGGTATCTCTATGACATAATTTAACATAATTTGTTCCAGTATAACCAATTCCATGAGGGAGAGGTGCTTAGCACTGGTGTTGTCTCAAAACTCAACGTCTACAGAGAATATAATTTTTTACTGAACCTTCAGTATCCACAATAGTTGGGTAGTTACAGTCCATTACCTCAGAGGGAATAAATGAGCAGAACTTATGACTAATTCTACTCTATAAAGCATTGCTTCTGTAACTTATAAGTGGCCACAAAGAAACCAAGAAATGATGTGGGTCTATTAACAGCATTCTGCTCAGAACCATATGTCTAAAACATTTCAGAGTTAGTAGAAACTAGACATCTCCAGACGCATCTGTTTTTAATCCAATGTTTTTCTTCATAAATATCAATATCACCATACAATTCCAGAATAAGCATTCATAGAATTTGTCCAAAGGATAGAGTATGATGAAGACATTGCTAAGGGAGTTCATGTATCCCAGGAAATGTAATAAGGCCTCTTGCAAACACAAACATCATCTCAATCAACAAAAGGTTCCTCTGAAACACTGGAAATCTGAGGTGGAGAAAGGTTTACTAAGAGGAAAATACAGAATTAAATTCAGAATGTTCTAATTCTAAAGCTCATGCTCTTTCCAACCATTTCATGCTAAGGTATCCCAGCAAAGGATTGCTGGTCTTCTCTATGTCCTTTTACATGTAGAAGCAAATATATCTTCCCAAAAAGCAGATTCTCCAAAGGTCTGAACAAGAGGGGACACTAAAAGAATCCAACATATGACTTCGGAGAATTGCCTCTCACCATGTCTGACCTAAGTCTCTCTTTAGACCTGTGATTCAAGGCCCCATAGAGAATAGCACACTGTTCTTATAGAAGAAGACTGATGATCTTTGAAATCAGAACTGGCACAATAAAAATCACATGGTCATCCCAATAGATAAGAAAAAGCCTTTGACAAAATTCAACAGGAATGTTTTTCACCAGACATTCACAGGGCAGGTCACTGTTCAAATGAAATCATATTAGATAGGTTGTCCCTGACCACTGAATCTAATATTGTATCTAATACACACCACACACACACACACACACACACACACACACACACACACACACACATACCTTTCTCTTCTATAACTTTATCCTGTGTTACTTTCTTTTTATCATATTGTTCTGGATCTGATGTCTCAAAACTTTAGTTGTTTGATTTTTGTCCACTCCCTCCACTAGAATGTAAACTCCATGAAAAAAGGGACTACACTAATGTTGTTCATTTCTATATGAAGAATGCCTAGAGAGTACCAGGTACATAGCGTGTGTGCTCGATGGATACTTGTAGAAAGACTGAATAAATGAGTGATGGAAAGAAAGTGGCCCCAGACTCACCTCCACTAACCCTTCATTGTCTTCTCTGCCAAATGATGGTGGTCACTATTCCAGCTGCTAGGAGGTAGTGGTGGTGAAACAGGCTTTTAGATGAATTTCAGACAGGGTCAAGAGTGGAAGGGGTAAAGTGGTGAGGCTTGGGAGTCAGGGGTTGACTTCTGCTAGAATAACTTCGGACCTCACAGAACTGAAAAACATTAAATATGTCAGAGTGAGGCATAATATGCATATGTGTGGGTGTATGCAACATGTACATATATATCACATCCAACATCTAACTCTGGGTTAGATTGTTACACATAGGGCTGTACTGCCTTCTAGCATGCTGGGAAGTCATATATCTCCAACAGCTGAAATAGTAGACACAGGCACTGGTTACACAGGTCTGCTTTCTAAGGCAAAGGATTTGATATATGAGCCACAGTCAGAGTTCTTAAGAAAAAATATCACTTTAAATGGTGTAACGGGGGAAAGGGTGCTAGAGAAGCCTCAGACTACCACAGTGTTAAATAAACAGGCAGAGCTCCTATCCAAGAATAGAAGACATAGAGAAATAGAGACATAGACAAATTTAGGTGTATGGCATATGATTAGCCTGGAAAAGACTGTCTAAAGATGGAAGGGCCCATTCACTGTGCCAGAAGGCAATGATCTGAGCTTAGGTGAACAAAAACACCAGAGCTGTTGTTAAGAGAGGGCTCGTGCACCAGAACTGGGAAACAGAGAGGGTCTGGGTCTCAGAAGCAGATCAAAAGCCCAGTCTGTGACCTTGGACCACAAGGTCAGTGGCAACGTAGGAGCCACTTGGAAATCTGTCTCATAACATGGGCATAAAAATCCTAAGTTCTACCTATTTTGAGGTCAGAATTAGACCCCATAGCTATAGGACAGAAGAACCACAGAGGCTAGAAGCCAGGTTGAAAACCACAGTTACTTGATTAAGCATCTTAAATCCTTTAAAATTTTTTATTGGTTAAAAATTAAGTATAGAAATGAAGTGTTGAGGATACATCAACAATGTATCAAGGTTAATTTGAGTGGATGTGGCAGGGAAGACTAGATTCAAAGAAGAGAAAACATCTTTATACAGGAGGCTAAAAATAAATTTTGTGGGCCATGTTGAACATAATTGTTGAATATGGCCAAGTAATTATATATCCCAAATCTAGCGTGTTAACTACACAAGTAAAGTTATACTAAAAAAAAAATTAAAGAAGTTAAGTCTCTTTTTAGTGCACCCTTCCTAAAAAATAGTTTGCTACCTTTAAAATTGCTGTAAATGGAATAAATTCAAAAGGTAAATTTCCCAGAAAAATGAGGATTAGTCCTTAGTACTATGGCAAAATTGACTTGGAAACATTCTTTTTTATCATGGCCCCATTCTCCTTTTTACCTCCTCTCTTCATGCAAATCATCAGCTTTCACTATATTGCCTGTGGGGAAGGACGTGACAGGCAGAAAGCACAATGGCCTGAGAGGCTGCGTCCTATGTTCCCAAAGCCCCAAGCCCTTCGGGGAGCTGAAAGGATTCATTTACAGACAAGACCCCAATATCTATTCTCACTCCAGGTAAGAAAAATTTCTCCAAGGGTATGGAGGAAGAGATAAGGAAAGACAGAGAAAGGGAGATGGAGAGTGAAAAAGGAGAGAGCAGTAATATGATCCAAGAAATCAGTGTGATCCTGGGAGAAGAATCAGCATGTGCTCCCAAGCAAAGGCCTGGGCAGATGAACAAATCAGAGAAAGAGAGGGAATGGCTAGCTGGCACTGGGTCTCAGGGGTCATGGGGCCAAGCAGACTCACACAGTCTCCTGGATGTCCAGCATAGCCCAGAAGCAGCAAGGGGGCTGCCAAAGCATCGAAGGGTCACAGAGACAAAGGATGCCTCAGCAAGCACCTGCACAGACCAGTGGCTGAAGACCAGAAAGGCTCCTGCCAGTCTGCATCTCAGTACTACACCATGTGCCCTGACCAAAGCCTAGAGCAGTGGAAAATACTCCAAATTCACTGAGATTAAACTTCGACCATCAGCCTTCTGCAATGAACTGAGATGGATTAATAGGGACCAAACCCTCCTACCTCAACACACACCCCCCAAAAAAATATACCCAGCAATAAATTATATGAAACATTTGTTTTTAACACATTGAACATTAGGTAATGAAGGAGAGTGATGCCTAAGAAATGGGAAATGAAAGAGATGAGCCCTGTGGTTGTCCCAGCTTGCTGCTTTGAGTTCCCAGCCTGCAGCCCAGGGAGGGAGGCCCACACACAGCCCAGCAGACTCCTTGAATTGAAGAGACTGAGGCAGCCTAGGTTTATCAACCTGGAATTCTTTTTTCTCATTTTACTTTTTATTCTTTTCAATATGATGCAAGCGGGTAAATGTATTCACAAATATTTAAATACACAAACATTTTTTGCTACATATTAATATGCAGAAAGCTTTTTTTAAATTAAAGTATCATGGACATACAACCTTATGATGGTTTCACATAAACAACACAGTAGTTTCAACATTCACACATACTGTCAAGTCCTTACCATCTTTATTGCAGTCATTGTCTACCACCATAGTAAGATGTTAGAGTCATTACTTGTCTTCTCCACGCTGTACTGCCTTTCTCATGATCTACCTATATTGTGATTGTCAATTACAGTGCCCCTTAATCCCCTTCTCTCTCCCTCCCAACCCACCCTCCCCAATGCCTACTCTTTGATAACCGCTAATACCTTCTCAGTGTCTGTGAATCTGCTATTTCGTTCCTTCAGTTTTGCTCTGTTGTTCTCCACAAATGAGTGAAATCATTTGGTACATGTCTTTCTCTGCCTGTCTTATTTCACTGAGCATAATACCCTCTAGCTCCATCCATGTTGTTGCAAATGGTAGGATTTGTTTTCTTCCTATGGCTGAATAATATTCCATTGTGTATATATACCACCTCTTTATCCATTAATCTACTGATGGGCACTTAGGTTGCTTCCATATCTTGGCTATTGTAAATAGGGCTGCGATAAACATAGGGGTGCATATGACTTTTCAAATCAGGGCTCTTCTTTTCTTCAGGTAAATTCCTAGGGGTGAAATTCCTGGGTCAAACGTTATTTCTGTTTTTAGTTTATTGAGGAACCTCCATTTTGCTTTCCACAATGGTTGAACTAATTTACATTCCTACCAACAGTGGAGGGTTCCCCTTTCTCTGCATCCTCGCCAACATTTGTTGCTTCTTGTCTTTTGGATGTTGGCCATCCTTACTGCTGTGAGGCGATCTCATTGTGGTTTTAATTTGCATTTTTCTGATGATTGGCGATGTTGAGCATCTTTTCATGTACCTGTTGGCCATCTGAATTTCTTCTTTGGAAAAGTGTCTGTTCAGATCTTCTGCCCAATTTTTAACCAGATTATTTGCATATTTGAAGTTGAGGCATGTGAATTCTTTATATATTTTGAATGTTAACCCCTTGTCAGATATGTCATTTATGAATATATTCCCCCACACTGTAGGATGCCTTTTTTGTTCTGCTGGTGGTGTCCTTGCTGTACAGAAGCTTTTTAGTGTGATGCAGTCCCACTTGTTCATTTTTGCTTTTGTTTCCCTTGCCCGAGGAGGTGTGTTCAGGAAAAAATTGCTCATGATTACACTTAAGAGATTTTTGCCTATGTTTTCTTCTAAGAGTTTTATGGTTTCATGACTTACATTCAGGTCTTTGATCCATTTTGAGTTTACTTTTGTGTATGGATTCGACAATAATCCAGTTTCATTCTCTTACATGTAGCTGTCCAGTTTTGCCAACACAGTTGTTGAAGAGGCTGTCTTTATGCCACTGTATATTCATGGCTCCTTTATCATATATTAAATGACCATATATGTGTGGATTTATATGCACTATTCAATTCCATTGATCTTTGGGTCTGTTCTTAGCCAGTACCAAATTTTTTTATTACTGTGGCTTTGTACTACAGCTTGAAGTCAGGGATCAAAATGACCCCAGCTTTTTTCTTTCTCAGGATTGCTTTGGCTATTCAGCGTCTTTTGTGGTTCCATGTGAATTTTAGAACTATTTGTTCTAGTTCATTGAAGAATGCTGTTGGTATTTTGATAGGGATTGCATTGAATCTGTACATTGCTTTAGGCAGGATGGCCACTTTGACTATTTTAATTCTACCTATCCAGGAGCACAGGATAGATTTCCATTTTTTAGTGTCTTCTTTAACTTTCAGGGTATAGATCTTTCACCTCCTTGGTTTGGTTTATTCATAGGTATTTTATACATTTGGGTGCAATTGTAAATGGAGTTATTCTCCTGATTTCTCTTTTTGCTTGTTCGTTAGTATATAGGAATGTAACAGATTTCTGTGCATTAATATTGTATCCTGCAACATTGCTGAATTCAGTTACTAGTTCTAGTAGTTTTTAGGTGGATTCTTTAGGGTTTTTTATGTACAATATCATATCATCTGAAAACAGTGACAGTTTAACTGCTTCCTTACCAATCTGGATGGCTTTTATTTCTTTGTGCTGTCTGATTGCCATGGCTAGGACCTGCAGTACTATGTTGAATAAAAGTGGTGAGAGTGGGCATCCTTATCTTGTTCCTGACCTTAGAGGAAAAGCTTTCAGCATTTTGCTGTTCAATACGATGTTGGCTGTGGGCGTGTCATTGTATGGCCTTTATTATGTTCAGGTACATACCCTCTATACCCATTTTGTTGAGAGTTTTTATCATGAACGGATGTTGAATTTTGTCAAATGCTTTTTCACATCAAATGAGATGATTATGTGATTTTTGTCCTCTTTGTTGATATGGTGTTTGATGTTGATGGGTTTTGGAATATTGTACCATCCCTGCACCACTAGAATAAATCACACTTCATCGTGATGGATAATCTCTTTTTTTTTTTACTTTTTGATTTTTTTTTACTTTGGTATCATTAATCTACAATTACACGTGCAACATTATGGTTACTAGACTTCCCCTATCATCAAGTCCCCACCATATACGCCATTACAGTCACTGTCCATCAGTGCAGTGAGATGCTTATAGAATCACTACTTGTCTTTGCTGTGTTGTACAGCCCTCCCCATGACCCCCATTACATTATGTCTGCCAATACTAATGCCCCTTTTTCCACCTTGTCCCTCCCTTCCCACCATTCCTCCCTAGTCCTTTTCCCTTTGGTAACTGTTAGTGTACTCTTGGGTTCTGTGAGTCTGTTGCTGTTTTGTTCCTTCAGTTTTCTTTTTTGTTCCTATACTCCAAAGATGAGTGAAATCATTTGATGCTTGTCTTTTTCTGCCTGGCTTATTTCACTGAGCATAATACCCGCTAGCTGCATCCATGTTGTTGCAAATGGTAGGATTTGTTCTCTTCTTATGACTGAATAATATTCCATTGTGTATATGTACCACCTCTTCTTTATCCATTCATCTACGGATGGACACTTAGGTTGCTTCCATTTCTTGGCTATTTTAAATAGTGCTGCGATAAATGTAGGAGTGCATATGTCTTTTTCAAACTGGGCTGCTGTATTCTTAGGATAAATTCCTAGGAGTGGGATTCCTGGATCAAATGGTATTTCTATTTTGAGTTTTTTGAGGAACCTCCATACTGCTTTCCACAATGCTTGAACTAATTTACATTCCCTCCAGCAGTGTAGGAGGGTTCCCCTTTCTCTACATCCTCACCAACATTTGTTGTTGTTTGTCTTTTGCATGGTGGCCATCCTCACTGATGTGACATGATATCTCATTGTGGTTTTAATTTGCATTTCTCTGATGATTAGTGATGTGGAGCATCTTTTCATGTGCCTGTTGGCCATCTGAATTTCTTCTTTGGAGAAGTGTCTGTTCAGCTCCTCTGCCCATTTTTTAATTGGATTATTTGCTTTTTGTTTTTTGAGGTGTGTGAGCTCTCTATAGATTTTGGATGTCAATCCTTTATCTGATATGTCATTTATGAATATATTCTCCCATACTGTGGGATGCCTTTTTGTTCTATTGATGGTGTCCTTTGCTGTACAGAACTTTTTCAGCTTGATATAGTCCCACTTGTTCATTTATGCTTTTGTTTCCCTTGCCCAGGGAGATATGTTCATGAAGAAGTTGCTCATGTTTATGTCCAAGACATTTTTGCCTATGTTTTTTCTAAGAGTATGGTTTTATGACTTATATTCAGGTCTTTGGTCCATTTTGAGTTTACTTTTGTGTATGGGGTTAGACAATGATCCAGTTTCATTCTCTTACATGTAGCTGTCCAGTTTTGCCAACAACAGCTGTTGAGGAGGCTGTCATTTCCCCATTGTATATCCATGGCTCCTTTATCATATATTATGACCGTATATGTTTGGGTTAATATGTAGACTCTCTATTCTGTTCCACTGCTCTGTGGGTCTGTTCTTGTGTCAGTACCAAATTGTCTTGATTACTGTGGCTTTGTAGTAGAGCTTGAAGTTGGGAAGTGAGATCCCCCCTGCTTTATTCTTCCTTCTCAGGATTGCTTTGGCTATTCGGGGTCTTCTGTGGTTCCATATGAATTTTTGAACTATTTGCTCTAGTTCATTGAAGAATGCTGTAGGTATTTTGATAGGGATTGCACTGAATCTGTAGATTGCTTTAGGCAGGATGGCCATTTTGACAATATTAATTCTTCCTATCCAAGAGCATGGGATGAATTTCCATTTTTTAGTGTTCTCTTTAATTGCTCTTAAGAGTGTTTTGTAGTTTTCAGGGTATAGGTCTTTCACTTCCTTGGCTAGGTTTATTCCTAGGTATTTTATTCTTTTTGATGCAGTTGTGAATGGAACTGTTTTCCTGATTTCTCTTTCTGCTAGCTTATCCTTAGTGTATAGGAAAGCAACAGATTTCTGTGTATTAATTTTGTATCCTGCAACTTTGCTGAATTCAGGTATTAGTTCTAGTAGTTTCGGAGTGGAGTCTTTAGGGGTTTTTATGTACAATATCATGTCATCTGCAAATAGTGACAGTTTGACTTCTTTACCAATCTGGATACCTTGTATTTCTTTGTTTTGTCTGATTGCCATGGCTAGGACCACCAGTATTATGTTGAATAACAGTGGGGAGAGTGGGCATCCCTGTCTTGTTCCCAATCTTAGGTGAAAAGCTTTCAGCTTCTCATTGTTAAGTATGATGTTAGCTGTGGGTTTGTCATATATGGCCTTTATTATGTTGAGGTACTTGCCCTCTATACCCATTTTGTTAAGAGTTTTTATCATGAATAGATGTTGAATTTTGTCAAATGCTTTTTCAGCATCTATGGAGATGATCATGTGATATTTGTTCTTTTTGTTGATGTCATGGATGATGTTGATGGATTTTTGAATGTTGTACCATCCTTGCATCCCTGGGATGAATCCCACTTGATCATGGTGTATGATCCTCTTGAAGTATTTTTGAATTCGGTTTGCTAATATTTTGTTGAGTGTTTTTGCATCTACGTTCATCAGGGATATTGGTCTGTAATTTTCTTTTTTGGTGAGGTCTTTGCCCGGTTTTGGTATTAGAGTGTTGCTGGCTTCATAGAATGAGTTTGGAAGTATTCCCTTTTCTTCTATTTTTTGGAAAACTTTAAGGAGAATGGGTATTATGTCTTCTCTATGTGTCTGATAATATTCAGCAGTGAATCCATCTAGTTCGGGGGTTTTGTTCTTGGGTAGTTTTTTGATTACTGATTCAAATTTGGTGTTGGTAATTGGTCTGTTTAGATTTTTTGTTTCTTCCTTGGTCAGTCTTAGAAGGTTCTATTTTTCTAAGAAGTTGTCCATTTCTTCTACGTTTTCCAGCTTGTTAGCATACAGATTTTCATAGTATTCTCTAATAAGTCTTTGTATTTCTGTGGGGTCCATCTTGACTTTTCTTTTCTTATTTCTTATTCTGTTTATGTGTGTAGATTCTCTTTTTCTCTTAATATGTCAGGCCTGGGGTTTATCTATTTTGTTTATTTTCTCAAAGAATCAGCTCTTGGTTTCATTGATTTTTTCTATTGTTTTATTCTACTCAATTTTATTTATTTCTTCTCTGATCTTTATTATGTCCCTCTTTCTGGTGACTTTGGACCTCATTTTTTCTTCTTTTTCCAATTTCAATAATTGTGACTTGACTTTAGACTATTCATTTGGGATTGTTCTTCCTTCTTTAAATAGGCCTGGATTGCAATATACTTTTCTCTTAGAACTGCCTTCAGGGCGTCCCACAGAAGTTGGGGCTTTGTGCTTTTATTGTCATTTGTCTCCATATATTGCTTGAACTCTGTTTTAATTTGGTCATTAATCCATTGATTATTTAGGAGCATGTTGTTAAGCTTCCATGTGTTTGTGAGACTTTTTGTTTTCTTTGAACAATTTATTTCTATTTTATACCTTTGTGATCTGAGAAGTTGGTTGGTAGAATTTCAATATTTTTGAATTTACTGAGGTTCTTTTTGTGGCCTAGTATGTGGTCTATTCTGGAAAATGTTCCATGTGCACTTGAGAAGAATGTGTATCCTGCTGCTTTTGGGTGTAGAGTTCTGTAGATGTCTGTTAGGTCCACCTGTTCTAGTGCATTGTTCAGTGCCTCTGTGTCCTTACTTATTTTCTGTCTGGTTGATCTGTCCTCTGGAGTGAGTGGTGTGTTATAGTCTCCTAAAATGAATGCACTGCATTCTATTTCCACCTCTAAATCTTTTAGTGTTTGTTTGACATATGTAGGTGATCCCGGGTTGGGTGCATGTATATTTATAATAGTTATATCCTATTGTTGGGCTGCCCCCTTTATCATTATGTAATTTCCTCTTTAGCTCTTGCTACTTTCCTTGTTTTGAAGTCTATTTTGTCTGATACAAGTACTGCAACACCGGCTTTTTTCTCTTTGTTGTTTGCATGAAATATCTTTTTCCATCCCTTCACTTTTAGTCTGTGTATATCTTTGGGTTTGAGGTGAGTCTCTTGTAAGCAGCATATAGATGGGTCTTGCTTTTTTACCCATTCTATTACTCTGTGTCTTTCGATTGGTGCATTCAGTCCATTTACATTTAGGGTGATTATCGATATATATGTACTTTTTGCCATTGCAGGCTTTGGATTCGTGGTTATCAAAGGTTCAAGGGTAGCTTCTTTACTATCTAACAATCTAACTTAACTCTCTTATTAAGCTACTATAAACACAGTCTGATGATTCTTTATTTCTCTCCCTTCTTATTCTTCCTCCTCCATTCTTTATATGTTAGGTGTTTTATTCTGTACTCTTTTGTGTTTCCTTTGACTTATTGTGGATAGTTGATTTTATTTTTTGCCTTTAGTATTTGGATGGTCTGCTTTCTTTGCTGTGAGTTTATTTTCTCTAGTGACATCTGTTTAGCCTTAGGAGTGCTTCCATCTAGAGCAGTCCCTTAAGATACCCTGTAGAGGTGGTTTGTGGGAGGCAAATTCCCTCAACTTTTGCTTTCCTGGGAATTGTTTAATCCCTCCTTCAAATTTAAATGATAATCAAGTTGGATACTGTATTCTTGGTTCAAGGCCCTTCTGTTTCCTTGCATTAAATATATCATCCCATTCTCTTCTGGCCTGTAAGGTTTCTGTTGAAAAGTCTCATGATAGCCTGATGGGTTTTCCTTTGTAGGTGATCTTTTTTCTCTCTCTGGCTGCCTTTAATACTCTGTCCTTGTCTTTGATCTTTGGCATTTTAATTATTATATGTCTTTGTATTGTCTTCCTTGGGTCCCTTTTGTTGGGAGATCTGTGGGCTTCCATGGTCTGAGATACTATTTCCTTCCCCAGCTTGGGGAGGTTTTCAGCAATTATTTCTTCAAAGACACTTTCTATCCCTTTTTCTCTCTCTTCTTCTTCTGGTAGCACTATAATGTGAATATTGTTCCGTTTGGATCAGTCACACAGTTCTCTTAATATTCTTTCATTACTAGAGATCCTTTTAACTCTCTCTTCCTCACCTTCTCTGTATTCCTGTTCTCTGATTTCTATTCCATTAACAGTCTCTTGCACCTCATCCTGTCTGCTCTTAAGCCCTTCTAGTAATTGTTTCATTTCTGTTATCTCCCTCCAGACTTCATCTCTTTGCTCTTGCATATTTCTCTGTAGGTCCATCAGCATGGTTATGACTTTTATTTTGAATTCTTTTTCAAGAAGATTGGTTATATATATCCCACCCGGCCCTCTCTCTGGGGTTGTCTGAGTGATTTTTGACTGGGCCAGATTTTTCTGCCTTTTTATGGCTATAGAAGTGGTAGCAGGCAGGTGGCACATGTGTCAGCTGGAAGAACAATGTCCCTTCCTGCTTGTTATTCACCTTGCCCTTCTCCGCTGCCTGTGCCGGTTACCCACACATTGGGAAACAGTCTCTGGGATAATCTCCTGAGCTGCCGTGGGCGGAGCTGCCCTCAGGCTTGCCTAGCACACTGCGGGGGGTTGCAGCTGCCCTGGGTGTGTTCTCCTGCGAGAACAGTGCCCCTTTGTGCCTTCCAGACCTTGCTCCGGCTTCCACTGCCTGTGCCAGTTACCCGCACACCAGAGGCAGTGTCTGGAATAATCTCCCAAGCTGCCGTGTGCAGTGCCGTCCTCAGGCTAGCCTAGAGCACTGCAGGGGTGGCAGCTGTGCTGGGTGTGTTCTCCCATAATAATGGTACCCCTTTGTGCCTTCGGGACCTTGCTCCAGCTTCTGCTGCCTGTGCCGGTTAGCTGCGTGCTGGGAGGAGACTCAGTATGGTTACTGTGGGCGGGGCTTCTCTCCAGCTGCTCTGCTGCTGTGGCGGGTCAGCCTGTCCATTTTCACTGCCAACCGGGGGGAACAAATGGCAGGCTGCTTATCGCAGTGAGGGGCTTTGGGGCTGCTTTACCTGGCAGGGGGTTGGGGGCCCAAAGTTCCTCAAGATTACCAGCCTGCTGTGCTGAGTGTGCTGGGCTGATTTTGTTCAGCTGTTGGGCCCTTGTCCCTTTAGGACTTTTAAAAAGCGCCCAGTTTGGGGACTTCCGGGAGATGGCGGTGTGAGCAGGGCGGCAGAAATCTCCTCCCAACACTATATTTATCTACAAAAATACAGCAAATACAACCACTCATAAAAGAAAGACCAGAATACACAAGAAAGCACACAGTGTGCAGCTACATCCGAGAGCACTCAGCACCCCAAGAGGCAGGTAAGATACGGACCTGCGACCCAGCAGGACCCGAGCACTCCCCCACCCCAGCGCGCCGGCGGGAGGAGAGGATTTGGAGCCAGGAGGGAGTGGAAGAGCAGGTCCACGAAATAACCAGCCCCGGTGGTCTGCGCCGGGAGCGCTGACACACATCGCACAGTGCATCTGTCATTGGAGAGGCAGAAGGTGCAGGTTTAGAGCTGGGAACACGCCAGGACAGTGCAGCCAGTGCCCAGGGACAAGAGAAAAGCGCGCGCCATTTGCAGCGGTCTCGGAGAGGCGGGGGGCCCAGTAAGGGAGCACCATCGCCCCAGAGAGCTCAGCCCTGCAGGCTGGAAGTCCTGGGGAACTTCGGTCCCCGTTGCTGGTGACAGAGAGAAGGGAGCAGACATGCTGAAACTTTATGCAGAAAACAATAGCCTCCCATTCGTTCCCAACCCGGCCAAAAAGCGGCGTGGCTGTGACTGTGGATTAGTGGAGCAACAGCGACACCTACAGCACACTTAGAGAATCCACTCCAGGTGGGCTTTTTTTATTTTGCTCGTTTGTTTTATTTCTTGTCCCCCCCTTTTTCCTTTTTTTTGATCGTTTGTTTTATTTCTTGCCCTTTCTTTTTTCTTTTTTGCTCGTTTATTTCTTGCCCCCTTTCTTTTTTTCTTTTCATTTTCCTTTTTCACCTTCCTTTTCTTTCATTTCTTTCTTTATTCTTTACCTCTTTTCTTTCTCTTCCTTCTTTTTTTTGGCTTGCTTGTTTTTTTGGTGTTTTTTTTTTAAAGAGCCCAGCTGACATACGTGGCACCTACCAGTGACTACTCCTATCAACATGACAAGACAGAAGACCATGATACAGACAAAAATCAAGATGCAGACACCCTCTGAGAAGGAACCTGAAGGGATGGAATTGCAGCATCTTCCTGAAAAAGAACTCAGAATAAAAGTCATAACCATGCTGATGGATCTACAAAGAAATATGCAAGAACTAAGGGAGGAAGTGAGGGAAGTCAGGAAAGATAATGCAGAAGTGAGACAAGCCATCGTCGGGCTCAGCAGCAGACTGGACAACATACAAGAGACTGTTAATGCAATAGAAATCAGGGAAGAAGAACACAGAGCAGCTGAGGCACAGAGAGATAAAAGGATCTCTAGGAATGAAAGAATATTAAGAGAACTGTGTGACCAATCCAAATGGAACAATACTCGCATTATAGGAATACCAGAGGAAGAAGAGAGAGAAAAAGGGATAGAAAGTGTCTTTGAAAGAATAATTCCTGAAAACTTCCCCATGCCGGGGAAGGAAATAGTCTCGCAGTACATGGAAGCCCACAGATGTGCTAACACAAGGGACCCTAGGAAGACAACACCAAGACACATAATAATTAAAATGGCAAAGATCAAAGATAAGGACAGAGTATTAACGGCAGCTAGAGAAAGAAAAAGGTCACCTTCAAAGGAAAACCCATCAGACTAACATCAGACTTCTCAACAGAAACCTTACAGGATAGAAGAGAATGGCATGATATATTTAACGCAATGAAACAGAAGGGCCTTGGACCAAGAATACTGTATCCAGCACGATTATCATTTAAATATGATGGAGGGATTAAACAATTTCCAGACAAGCGAAAGCTGAGAGAATTTGCCTCCCATAATCTACCTCTACAGAATATCTTAAACGGACTGCTCTACAGGGAAGCACCGCTAAGGCTAAAAAGCTGTCACCAGAGAAAATAAAATCATAGCAAAGAAAGCAGACCATCCAAACACTAACTAAAGGCAAAGAATAAAACACCTAGTAAATAAAGAATGGAGGAGGAGGAATAAGAAGGGAGAGAAATAAAGAAACATCAGACTGTGTTTACAATAACTTAACAAGAAAGTTAAGTAAGATTGTTAGATAGTAAAGAAGCAAACCTTGAAACTTTGGTAACCACGAATCTAAAGCCAGCAATGGCAATAAGTACATATCTATCAATAATCATCCTAAATGTAAGTGGAATGAATGCACCAATCAAAAGACAGAGTAACAGAATGGATAAAAAAGCAAGACCCATCTATATGCTGCCTACAAGAAACCCACCTCAAACCCAAAGATATACACAGACTAAAAGTGAAGGGATGGAAAAGATATTTCATGCAAACATCAAGGAGAAAAAAGCAGGTGTTGCAGTACTTGTATCAGACAAAATAGACTTCAAAACGAAGAAAGTAGCAAGAGATAAAGAAGGACATTACATAATAATGAAGGGGTCGATCCAACAACAGGATATAACCATTCTAAATATATATGCATCCAACACAGGAGCGCCGGCATTTGTGAAACAAATACTAACAGATTTAAAGGAGGAAATAGACAGGAATGCATTCATTTTAGGTGACTTCAACACACCACTTACTCCAAAGGACAGATCAACCAGACAGAAAATAAGTAAAGACACAGAGGCACTGAACAACACACTAGAACAGATGGACCTAACAGACATCTACAGAACTCTACACCCAAAAGCAACAGGATACACATTCTTCTCAAGTGCACATGGAACATTTTCCAGAATAGACCACATACTAGGCCACAAAAAGAACCTCAGTAAAATCGAAAATATTGAAATTCTACCAACCAACTTCTCAGATCATAAAGGTATTAAACTAGAATTAAACTTTAGAAAGAAAACAAAAAGGCTCACAAATACATGGAGACTTAACAACATTCTCCTAATTAATCAATGGATTAATGACCAAATCAAAACAGAAATCAAACAATGTATGGAGACTAATGACAACAACAACACAAAGCCAAAACATCTGTTGGACACAGCAAAGGCAGTTCTAAGAGGAAAGTACATTGCAATCCAGGCCTATTTAAAGAAGAAAGAACATTTCCAAATGAATAGTCTAAAGACACAATTACTGAAATTGGAAAAAGAAGAACAAATGAGGCCCAAAGTCAACAGAAGGAGGGACATAATAAAGATCAGAGAAGAAATAAATAAAATTGAGAAGAATAAAACAACAGAAAAAAAATCGATAAAACCAAGAGCTGGTTCTTTGAAAAAATAAACAAAATAGATAAACCCCTAGCCAGACTCATTAACAGAAAAAGAGAATCTACACACATAAACAGAATCAGAAATGAGAAAGGAAAAATCATGACGGATCCCACAGAAATACAAAGAATTATAAGAAAATATTATGAGAATCTATATGCTAGCAAGCTGGAAAACCTAGAAGAAATGGACAACTTTTTAGAAAAATACAACCTTCCAAGACAGACCAAACAGGAAACAGAAAAATTAACAGACCAATCACCAGCAACGAAATTGAAGCAGTAATCAAAAAACTACCGAAGAACAGAACCCCCAGACGTGATGGATTCACCTCTGAATTCTACCAGACATATAGAGAAGAAATAACACCCATTCTCCTTAAAGTTTTCCAAAAAATAGAAGAGGAGGGAACACTTCCAAACTCATTCTATGAAGCCAGCATCACTCTAATACCAAAACCGGGCAAAGACCTCACCAAAGAAGAAAATTACAGACCAATATCCCTGATGAACGTGATGCAAAAATACTCAACAAAATATTAGCAAACCGAATTCAAAAATACATCAAGAGGATCATACACCATGATCAAGTGGGATTCATCCCAGGGATGCAAGGATGGTACAACATTCGAAAATCCATCAACATCATCCACCACATCAACAAAAAGAAGAACAAAAACCACATGATCATCTCCATAGATGCTGAAAAAGCATTTGACAAAATTCAGCATCCATTCCTGATTAAAACTCTCAACAAAATGGGTATAGAGGGCACGTACCTCAACATCATAAAGGCCATATATGACAAACCCACAGCTAACATCATGCTTAACAGCAAGAAGCTGAAAGCTTTTCATCTTAGATCGGGAACAAGACAAGGATGCCCACTCTCTCCACTGTTATTCAACATAGTACTGGACGTCCTAGCCACAGCAATCACACAAAACAAAGACAAACAAGGCATCCAGATTGGTAAAGAAGAAGTCAAATTGTCACTATTTGCAGATGACATGATATTGTACATAAAAATCCCTAAAGACTCCACTCCAAAACTACTAGCACTAATATCTGAATTCAGCAAAGTTGCAGGTTACAAAATTAACACATAGAAATCTGTTACTTTCCTATACACTAATGATGAACTAACAGAAAGAGAAATCAGAAAAACAATTCCATTCACAACTGCATCAAAAAGAATAAAATACCTAGGAATAAACCTAATGAAGGAAGTGAAAGACCTGTACTCTGAAAACTACAAGACATTCCTAAGAGAAATTAAAGAGGACACTAACAAGTGGAAATGCATCCCATGCTCTTGGCTAGGAAGAAAAAATATTGTCAAAATGCCTATATTACCCAAAGCAATCTACAGATTCAATGCAATCCCTATCAAACTACCAACAGCTTTCTTCAATGAACTGGAACAAATAATTCTAAAATTCGTATGGCACCACAAAAGACCCCGAATAGCCAAAGCAATCCTGAGAAGGAGGAATAAAACAGGGGGAATTACGCCCCTGACTTCAAGCTCTACTACAAAGCCACAGTAATCAAGACAATTTGGTATTGGCACAAAAACAGTCCCACAGACCAGTGGAACAGAATAGAAAATCCAAACATCAACCCAAACACATACAGTCAATTAATATTTGATAAGGGAGCCTTGCATATACATTGGGGAGATGACGGCCTCTTCAGCAGCTGGTGTTGGAAAAACTGGACAGCTACATGTAAGAGAATGAAACTGGACTACTGTCTAACCCCATACACAAAGGTAAACTCAAGGTGGATCAAAGACCTGAATGTAAGTCATGAAACCATAAAACTCTTAGAAAAAAACATAGGCAAAAATCTCTTGGACATAAACATGAGCGACTTCTTCATGAACATATCTCCCCGGGCAAGGGAAACAAAAGCAAAAATGAACAAGTGGGACTATATCAAGCTGAAAAGCTTCTGTACAGCAAAGGACACCATCAGTAGAACAAAAAGACATCCTACAGTATGTGAGAATATATTCATAAATGACGTATCCGATAAGGGGTTGACATCCAAAATATATAAAGAGCTCACACACCTCAGAAAACAAAAAGCAAACAATCCAATTAAGAAATGGGCAGAGGACATGAATAGACACTTCTCCAAAGAAGAAATTCAGATGGCCAACAGGCACATGAAAAGATGCTCCACATCGCTAATCATCAGAGAAATGCAGATTAAAACCACAATGAGATATCACCTCACACCAGTGAGGATGGCCAACATCCAAAACACAAACAACAACAAATGTTGGCAAGGATGTGGAAAAAGGGAACCCTCCTACACTGCTGGTGGGACTGCAAATTAGTTCAACCATTGTGGAAAGCAGTATGGAGGTTCCTCAAAAAACTCAAAATAGAAATACCATTTGACCCAGGAATTCCACTCCTAGGAATTTACCCTAAGAATGCAGCAGCCCAATTTGAAAAGACAGATGCACCCCTATGTTTATCGCAGCACTATTTACAATAGCCAAGAAATGGAAGCAACTTAAGTGTCCATCAGTAGATGAATGGATAAAGAAGATGTGGTACATATACACAATAGAATATTATTCAGCCATAAGAAGAAAACAAATCCTACCATTTGCAACAACATGGATAGAGCTAGAGGGTATTATGCTCAGTGAAATAAGCCAAGCCGAAAAAGACAAGTATCAAATGATTTCACTCATATGTGGAGTATAAGAACAAAGAAAAAAACTGAAGGAACAAAACAGCCACAGACTCACAGATCCCAAGAACGGACTAATAGTTACCAAAGGGAAAGGGACTGGGGAAGATGGGTGGGAAGGGAGGGATAAGAGGGGGAAAGGGGCATTATGATTAGCAAATGTAATGTTGGGGGGGCACAGGGAGGGCAGTACAACTCAGAGAAGACAAGTAGTGATTCTATAGCATCTCTCTACACTGATGGACAGTTACTGTAATGGGGTTGGTGGGGGGGACTTGATGAAGGGGGTAGTTTAATAATCGTAATATTGCACATGTAATTGTAGATTAATGATCCAAAATAAATTATTAAAAATAATAATAATAATAAAATAAAATGAATGGGGAAGAAAAAAAGCACCCAGTTTTCTTTTGTCCCAGTGGAGGTGGCTGTGGGGACCCACTCACAGTCTCCATCTAGGATCCTGCCCTTCCATTTCTCTAATATCCAGTACACCATACACTGTGTGTCTGTGCTCCCAGTGCAGAATACTAGGGCTGGTTATTTAGCAGTCTTGTGCTTCCACTCCCTCCCCACTCTGACTCTTTTCCTCCCACCAGCGAGCTGGGGTTCGGGGAGTGCTCGGGTCCCACCAGGTCACGACTTTGTATCTTACCCCCTTCGTGAGATGCTGAGTTCTCACAAATGTAGATGTAGCCTGGCTGTTGTACTGTATCTTCTGGTCTCTCTTTTAGGAATAGTTGTATTTGTTGTATTTTCAAAAATATATATCGTTTGGGGAGATTTGCACTGCCCTGCTCACGCTGCCATCTTGAGCCTCTCCCTCTGGATGATCTTTTTGATGTATTTTTGAATTTGGTTTGCTTATATTTTGTTGAGGATTTCTATATCTATGTTCATCAGGAATATTGGTCTATAATTTTTTGTGGGGGGTGTCTTTGTCTGGTTTTGGTATTAGAGTGATTCTGGCCTCATAGAATCCATTTGGAAGCATTCCCTCCTCTTCTACTTTTTGGAATACCTTAAGAAGGATGGGAATTAGCTCTTGTTTAAATGTTTGATAAAATTCAGCCATGAAACCTCCTGGTCCAGGAGTTATATTCTTAGGTAGTTTTTTGATTACTAATTTGGTTTCATGGTGGTAATTGGTCTGTTCATATTTTCTGTTTCCTGGGTCAGTCTGGAAGGCTGTATTTTTCTAGAAAGTGGTCCATTTCTTCTAGGATATCCAATTTGTTGGCATATAATTTTCCATTGTATTCTCTAATAATTCTTTGTATTGCCATGGTGTATGTATTGATTTTTCCTTTCTCATTTCTGATTCTGTTTATGTGTGTAGACTTTTTTTTTTCATAATAAGTCTGGCTGGGGGTTATCTATTTTGTTTATTTTCTCGAAGAACCATCTCCTGCTTTCATTGATTCTTTCTGTTGTTTTATTCTTCTCAATTTTATTTATTTATGCTCTAATCTTTATTATGTCCCTCCTTCTACTGACTCTGGGCCTCATTTGTTCTTCTTTTTCTAGTTTCATTCTTTGTGAGTTTAGACTGTTCATTTGGGATTGTTCTTCTTTCTTGAGGTAAGCTTGTATTGCAGTATACTTTCCTCTTAGAACTGCCTTCATTGCATCTCAAAGGTTTTGGGGTTTGAGTTGTTGTTTCTATTTGTCTCCATATAGTGCTTGATCTCTGTTTTAATTTGGTCATTGTTCCATTGATTATTTAGGAGCACCTTGTTAGCCTCCATGTATTTGTGGGCTTTTTTGTTTTCTTTGCATAATTTGTTTCTAGTTTCATACTTTTGTCATTTGAGAAGCTGGTTGGCACAATTTCAATCTTTTTTAATTTACTGAGGGTCTTTTTATGGTCTAGTATTTAATCTATTCTGGAGAACGTTCCATGTACAATTGAACAGAGTGTGAATCCTGCTGCTTTTGGGTGGAGTGTTCTGGAGATAACTGTTAGGTCCATCTGTTCTAAATGTATTGTTCAGTGCCTTTGTTTCCTTACTTATTTTTTTGTCTGATTGATCTAATGGTGTGAGTGGTGTATTAAATTCTCCTAAAATGAATATGCTGCATTCTACTTCCCCCTCTAATTCCATTAGTATTTGTTTCACATATTTAGGTGCTCCTATATTAGGTGCATAGATATTTATAAAGGCTATATACTCTTGTGGACTGACCCCTTTATCATTATGTAATGTCCTTCTTTGTCTCTTGTTACTCTCTTTTTTGAAATCTATTTTGTCTGATACAAATACTGCAACTCCTACTTTTTTCTCACTATTATTTGCATGAAATATTTTTTCCATCCCTTAACTTTTAGTCTGTGTATTTCTTTGGGTTTGAAGTGAGTCTCTTATAGGCAGCATATAGTTGGATCTTATTTTTTATCCATTCTGCCACTCTATGTCTTTTGATTGGTGCATTCAGTCCATTTACATTTAAGGTGATTATCAAGAGATATGTACTTATTGCCAATGTAGGCTTTAGAGTTCTGGTTACCAAAGGTTCAAAGATAGCTTCCTTACTTTCTAACAGTCTATCTTATATTGCTGATTACTTTATTTCAAACACAATCTAAAGGTACTTTATTTTTCCTCCCCTTATTCTTCTTACTCTTCCACACTTTATATATTAGGTGTCATATTCTGCATTCTTTGTGTATCCTTGACTATCTTTGTAAGTAGTTGATTTTATTTCAGATTTGCTTTGTAATTAATTGTCTATTACCTTTGCTGTGGGTTTCTTTTCTCTGGTGACAGCTACTTAGCCTCATGAGCATTTCCATCTAGAACACTCACTCCATTTAAGAGATCCTGTAGGGATGGTTTAGTGTTGGAATTCCCTCAACTTTTGCTTATGTGGAAATTGTTTAATTCCTGCTTCAAATTTAAATGATATTCTTACTGGGTAGAGTATTCTTGGTTGGAGGCCCTTCTGTTTCATTGCATTAAATATATCATGCCTCTCCCTCTGGCCTGTAAAGTTTCTGCTGATAGCCTGATGGGGTTTCCTTTATATGTGATCTTATTTCTCTCTCCAGCTGCTTTTAATACTCTCTCTTTGTCCTTGATATTTTCCATTTTAATTATTATATGTCTTGGTGTTGTCTTCCTAGGGTTCCTTTTGTTGGACGATATTTAATGCTTCCATGACCTGAGTGTCTATTTCCTTCCCCAGATTGGGGGAGTTTTCAGCAATTATTTCCTCAAAGAGACTTTCTATCCCTTTTTTCCTCTCTTTTTCTTCTGGTCCTCCTATAATGCAAATACTTTTCTGTTTGGATTGGTCACACAGCTATCTTCTTATTTTTTCATTCCTAGAGATCCTTTTTTTCTCTCTGTTTCTCAGCTTCTGTTTTTCTGTTCTCTAATTTCTATTTTATTTACCATCTCTTCTACTTCATCTAATCTACTTTTAAATCCTTCCATTGTAAGCTTCATTTCAGATAATGTATTGTTTAGCTCTGAGTGGCTCTTTTTCAAGATTTCTATGTTTTTGTTGAAGCCCTCCCTGAGATCTTGAGCATTTTTCTGTAAATCCATGGCATGTTTATGACTTTTATTTTGAAATCTTTATCAAGAAGATTGGTGACTTCAGTTTCACTAAGCCCTCTTTCTGGTGTTTTTTCTTGTAATTTTGTTTGGACCAAATTCCTCTGCCTCCCCTTCTTTTTTTTTCTTTTTTCTTTTTTTTTAGTGGTTCTTCTTGGATTATAGCTTTGTGTAGGAGGCACCCTCCTGTGCCCAGAAGATCAATATCCTGTGCAGGAGCCCCAGCTGTTGGCATCCTGTGGGTGTGATATCTGTCTGGCTCATAGGATCTGATTTCAGGTGAGCTGTGTGGGCCGTCAGCTGATCTCCCGAGCAGGTAGAATATTCCAGGAGTGCTGCTGGAGCTGCCATGGGTGTAGCCACTCTCCCTCCAGCCAGCTGCAACAGTGGGAGCATAGGTGTACACCACTGGCACCTGCAGGGAGGAAAGAGCTTGGCTGGAAGATTTTCCTGCCCTCCTGGCTATAATGCCTGCCTCCATTGCCAGGTTAAATGGGCCTTATGCACAGGGAGGAGGCTCACTGCTTCCCGGGAGCTGACATTGGCAGCAACACCCTCCAGCTGGCCTGCTGCAATGGTGGAAGCAGCAGGTGAGTGGTACTGGTGCCTGCCAGTAGGAAGGAGTGGCAGGCTGCACACCCCATGGGGGAACCACAGGGGTGAGTTCCAGCCAGGGGAATGGAACGTCTGAAGCTCCTGAGAGTTCCTAACCAGCTGGGCTGACCGGGATGGGAAGGTGTTGTCCATCTGCCCTTTTCCTGAACAGCGAGCTCTGTGTAATCTTTGCCCCTCTAGCACCCTTCTAAGCACCCCTCTTGCTGCTGGGAAGTCCTTCAAGCTGCCTGCTTTTATTTTGTCTTGGCTGGGCTGGTAGTGCATACTTAGTCTCCACAAGCAGCTGGAATCTCTGCCTCTCTGAGTGTTCTGCCCATCTTTGCTTTCCAGGCCTAGTAATAATCTCCAGAGCATCATGTAATGTGGGTTCATATTCTCAGAGCAGATCTCCAGGGCCAGGTGTTCAGTGGTCCTGGGCTTTTACTCCCTCCCTGCTCTGCTCTTCTCCCTTCCACCTGTGGGTTGGGAAAGGAGGAGGGCTTTGATCCCACCAGATCATGGTTTTGCCACTTTACCCTTTTCTGTGAAGTCTTCTCTTCTTCCCAGATGTAGGCAGTCTATTCTCTAGTCTTCAGGTAGTTTTCAAGATTAGTTGTAGTTGCTGTATTTTCATATTTTATGCAATTTGGGAAGGAGGTGTCTGCCTAGCTTCTTATACCACAGCCTTTTTCCCAGCCAACCTAGAATTTTATATCCAGCAAAAAAATCCTTCAAACATGAAGGTAAAATAAAGACTTTCTAAGACCTATAAAAGCTAAAACAAAATGTGTCACCAGTGGAAAGTGATGCCAGATGGAAATATGGATGTACATAAAGGAATGAAGAGCACAGGAAATGGTAAGCTCATGTATAAATATGTAAGTCTTTTTCTTATCAATTAATCTCTTTAAAATAAAATTGACTATTCAAACAAACATAGTAGCAATGTATTTTGGGGTTTATAGCATATGCATAAGTAAAATGTATGGCCACAATATCATAAATGCTGAGAAGAGAGAAAAGTTCTGATACTATACATGAAGTGGTAGTACAATATCACTTGAACACAGCCAGTAATAAGATAAAATATGGTTATTATAAACCTTAAATGATTAAGGAACAAAGAAAACAAAGAGATATAGCTAATAAGCCAATAGGAGATAAATGGAGATAAGTGATTCAGTAAAAATTACTCAGTATACAAGGTATCAGGAAAGAGAGCACTGGGCTCCACGAGGGGAGATTGATTCCAGTCCTAGTTCTGGCTCTGGCTATTGGCAGGAACCTAGTCAGCTTCTCTCTCTGGATCCCATTTTACATTTCTGTAAAATGAGGTGTTTGGACTAGAGTTTATTTTGGTTATGAGATATTCTAGAAGACTCCACTGTGCCCTAACATTCTAGAGCATCTGACCTCTTTACCAGAATGTCATCTGAGATCTTAGAGATTAGGCTCTGTTGGAGATGTAAGAGAAGCTGAGAGAAACCCCCACTAGAACATCCCTCTGAAAAGAAGATTGGACCCAGGAGTCAAGAGACCTGGATTCAGTTCTTCTCTTCTGCTGACTAGCCCAATAACTGTTGGCCTTTAGATTTCGGGATCCTCACCAGTAAAGAGAGATAATTAATGAATCTTTGGGCCCATGTCTTCTCCAACATTTAAATTTAAAATTCTAAGTGTCTTCCTCAGTTGTTCCCAGGCCTTTAGTCAGTATCCAGAAATAAATTAAAATATGCCTCATGAAATTATATTAACCTTTAGGTGATTGTGGACAAAAAAAAAATGTTTCAGCCAACTCCTAGTTATAAATGAAGCCAGTCAGCTACTTGGCAGAGGAAAATTAAAGTACATAAAAATTGAAGTTCTCTAATGATTCTTTACTTCACCATGGTTACTCACAAACAATTCTATTTGTGGGACTATTGAGGAAGTTTTCAAGACCCAATTCTCCTACTTAATTACTTATCTCTGCTAATCCCAATGACTAATTTAGTATGATTTACACTTTTATTGTTAATGTCTTCTTTATGCCTGAATGACTGAAAATAGGAAGGGATGGGAGAGGCTTTATCCCCAAACTATAATTCGTGACCACTTAAGAAACACCATTTTCATGTGGATCTGTTGACCAGGTTCAGATTTGAGCTGTGTTCTGTCTCTGACAAATAGAATCACAGAATTCTTGAATATGGTCCTAAGAGATACCTAATGTGCTGCTGACAAGGAAAGAAGAAATTACAATATTTAGCAATATTTGGGTCCCCAAGGAAGACTGGTCATATAACCAATCATAAGATACTTATTATAAGTTAAATTATGTCCCCCCAAAAGATACTTAAAAAAAAAGATACTGGGAAAGTAGCAGGAGGAACTGGACAGCAAGTGCCCTTGTCAGTGTACTTCCTAACAGGTGAAGATGCTAAATAAGTAAATGAATAGAGAATGCCAGGTGTTGGTAAAGACCATGGGATAGAGAAAGGGGTCACATGGGAGTGCAGTTGTACAACAGTGGTCAGGAAAAACCAACTTCCGGTTTTTATAGCAAAATGCAACAACTCCCAGGAGTGGTAGGCTACACAAACTCTATTTGTTGCTCTGAATGGTTGTGGATTTTTCCTTCTGATTTTCTAGTAAGTGTCATACCTCAGTGCCCAAGATCCACACCTTTTCTCTTCTCTCTGGGACAGCTTCTTATCCAACCTGGCCCTGCCTCTAGTCATATTCCTCCCTTTTCTTTTTAGGGCTAATGGTTGCAAGCATTTTGGTGGCTTTGCCCCACCCGTTACTCTCTCAGAATATGGTGCCCAGAACTGAACCCCTATTCCAGGTGGGCTCTGACCAACACAGAGCAAGGTGGAGACCTCACCTCGGACATTCTTTCTTCTGCATACTTCATGATGGTGCAAACAGGACTGGCCCCACCAACCCTTTGTTTGTTTGTTTATTTTGTTGACCATATTGCATTGTTGACTCATACAGAACCCAAAATCATTAAGATTGCTAAAAAATTGTTATGTCTTCCAACTCTTCAGCCCCAGGCTCTTTCCACTCTGTGGCATCTCCTCCCTCTCAAGTTCATTTGCTTTGGGAAAACTATGATTTAGGGCAGTAGCTGTGGCAGTCAGGACACACAGCATGGAATGACCTCTGGATATCCTCCTTTGCTCCATCTAACTGCCTACTTTACCTAGAGGTTTGATTAACACCACCCTGATCTGCAAAGCTTTAAAGTGCTGAGTTATCATCTGTCTATTTTTTCCCATCTAATGTTTAAAAAGAAATCAATTAATGGCAGCTTATGTTTCTGTCCTTTGCTTCCCTTGCCAGAGGTGAATCCCACTGTTTTAGAGCAAGAGCAGGCTGCGTGCCTGCCTGCAGCCTCTCCAGCTGAGGGTGGGATCACAAAGAAAACTCATGTTCTCTTCTCACTGATCTGCTCCCCTTGGGAAAATTAAACCATGTGGTGTGAAAGTTAAACCTCTCTTACATCGAATCCCAAGGTGTTCTTTTTTATTCTTTGCCTTCCAAAATCAACAGGGACAAATCACCAAAAGAGGCCCTAAGATACAGTTTGTTTCTGTCATGAGGGTTTAAATCTACCAATTACTGCTGTGGAATTTTGGAAAAGTTACTCAGATGCTCTGTGACTCCCTTTCCCCTCCATAAAATGGAGTTAACAGTAGTAGCTATATCCAAGGCACACTGTAAACATAAATGAGTTCACATGTAGAAAGCACCTGGGACAGAAACTGGCATGTAGAGAACACCATGGAAGTGTTAGCTTCTATTTGGGGTTAAAATTAAATACATAAATTCACAGTTCACTCCCAATTATTTGGAGACAGATAATCTGCTCTGTGTTTTTCCCTCACAGAGCAACAGTGTGAACAGGTTCTGGAGTCAGACAGACAAGGAATAGTATCTGAGCTCAGTTCATGACTTTGAAAATGTTATTTATCCCAGGGAAGCCTCATCTGCTGAACGGTGACCATAACACCTCCTTTGTAGAGCTATCTGTGGGATCCACCTGAGTTAAGTGCTCATAGTGTTCTATAAAATGCCTGTTGAATTTATAGCTTCAGATGCACAAACTGCAATGTTCACCCTTGGTTGGGAAAGACGGTCTTTGAAGAAGAGAATTTCATCATCCTAATGCCACAGAGACATTAGCTCCTGACTTGCCTTTTCTAACAAGGGGCTGTTTGTCTTGTCCAGGCCGTCTGGCTTTCCTGGCAGCCTAGGCTCAAGGGCCGCAGTGTGCCATCTTCCCTGTCCAGCCTTGGGAGCTGCCCAAGCCTCCCTACTGTGATATTATCACCCAGGTTCACTCCCTTTGCCAAGAGCCCATCCATTATCAGGAGCCCTCTTCCAAATTTGGCATCCATGAAATAAAACTTCCCAATGATTGTGGGCATATAGGTTACTCTTCCTGATTTGCTAACAGTAAAGGCTTTCTATGGACAAGATCAGTTGGAGATCAGCAAGAGGGTGAACGCATCAGGCACTGAGATGGAAATAACAAGAGTGGGAAGCACGGTACTCCACAGGCACCTCACTCAGTCACCGCAGTAAGTTGCTAAGTGGCCCATGTGACCTGTGTGTACAAAATTCCTCACCTGGAAAAACAAATACAAAATCATATTTCTGACTGTATCAAATGTTCTCTAGATGCCTGGATGATAATAGTCTATAGCCATACCTATAAAATGACAAAGCTAGAAGCATCTTTGAGATCACTTCTTCCACTTGCCTTATTTTGTACATGAATAAACTGAAAAGTGAAGTAATCTCTACATGGTCACAAAGGTAAGGAAGGACAGAGTCAGGCCAAGAACTCTGGTCCCAGTTTTGGTCTGTTATGCTTTCCAATGCATCATGCAAACCACATATTCCTGCTGAACTTTAGGATTCAATATCTGCCCAACAGTGATGTAGACATTTTTCTCATTTCATGATTTCAGCCCTTTATGTCACACTTAAACAAAACAATGTTTATGTTCTGAGGGTACCTCTGTGTTTATAAAACCAAGAGTAAAATGCTTCAAATTTCTAATCCAGAAACTGGTCTCGCCCAAGAAAACTTTCACTATACTGTCATCCTTAAATCACTCTAAATGAATATATGCTCTTATTCATCTAAATTCCAGCTAAATATCAGCTGTCACCTTGAAGCAGGTCATTTCCTGCTGATAAACAGCCCTTGACAAGGCTGTAAGCAGTCAGGTTTTACCGCCTGGTCATTAATCCCTAGAAATGCCCTAAACCCAAATCCTTAATTGCTTAAACAAATGGTTTCCATGGGTGATTAAACATCAGAGCAAATCTGCCATGCTGGCTAACAGCAGAAGTAGTTCTTCGTACCACTATTCGCACACTTCTCCCTCCATCCCAGGGAGTGCTGAATGAGAAGTCAAGAGCACAGTCATGGTCGGAAAGTGGAAGACTGAAGGTGAGGGGAAGCGTGTTCTCATTCTCTCCCAGACAGCACAATTAAGTGGGGGCATGTGAGAGAGAGGTCTGGTGGGAAGCACTTCCGTGTTGCCAATGAGGATTTAGGTGAAGTCTTGCTCCTGACTGAACAAGCATCTCTGTTGGGAAGTTTTCAATAGAGGGATATTTAAACAGGATTTGGGGTACCCAATTCTTGGAGAAATGGTCTCATAGAGGTCATGTTATGCCCCATATCACCATTTAGGTCTATACTGCCTGCCCAGTTCTCTGGTTTTTCTGGCAGCTGTAACCCCATCCTCATAGCCATCATGCCTCTAGTTACCTCAGGAGCAGCCAGTCTACACTGTGTGACTCTAGCCCCAGGTGACCTGGGCCAGCCTTGACCCCTGATCTGAGGTACGCCAATCAGAGCCCCTTCCTACAACTTTTGGAACTTGAGACCAGAGCTTAAAGCCAATCTCTTTCCATTGCCTGAAACACATGCTCCAAGTCTCAGTGTACTTGTGACTATGCTTGCTGCTTTGTCTGCAGGAGAAATGTAGGCAGCCCATCTGAGAAAAGAAAAAAAAGAGGAGTAAATGAAAAATGAACAGAGATGGTTGCAAAGAGTTTTATTGCTTCTTGAAGTTGTTCCTGGAACCCACCTGCTGTCCTCATCCTGGATTCCATGAGACTCTCCGGCATCTAAAGAATAAGTTCCCTTTTTTCCTTAAGCTAATTAGGAACCTGGCACTGCAGGCAAAAAAAAATCATAGCAAATATGTTTCCTTCTTCCCTTTGACACTGACTTTATGGTGGATCATTTAAGTCCAGGGACATTTCCTACTTTTTTCTTTAAAGAAAAATATATTATAGAGATGAAATTCCTAGTTTTCATGCAATCGTGACTTTTACTGGTACTGTATAGTTGTGTGAATTATCTTTGCTGCCGAATGTCAAGAACACCTGGATCTACCTGGAAGCATAGTCAGCGCCACAAGGGAAGTGATGCTAGCAGCGCCGGCTTGTTCATCCTCTGTCTGCTGTCACCAACGTGCTAGTTATTGGGCAACGTGGGTCATTACGGGAGTCAGAGAGGGTCTGTATGAATGGGTGCCTCTTTGACTAGACTTGAGAAGTTGCTTTGCGTACTCCTGTGAAGCTGATGGCAGGCACGAGGTCAGGAGAGTTCCTAAGATTCTCTATGCAGCAATAATTTCTGTCTTCTCTACTTTCCCTTGGTAAGCACAGAGAGGCCATGGCTACAAAGGGGAAGCATCTCCTCCCTGAAGGGACAGTTATGGTCAGTAAATGCAAATAATATAGGAAGGTCTAGCAGGTCTTAAAAACTGTTATGTTCAAGCAAAAATTAGGCCTGTTTGTGAATGAGAAAAGGAAACACCAACTCAAGGAGAGCAATGAGTCCCTGTTCTCTGCCTGTATTTTCCACTATTCGCTCCCCACTGTCCTATGTTCCTACCTTGAGGGATTCACTATAATTATTCTGTCCAATTCTCCAGCTGAAGGCAACTTTTGAGCAAATGAGTGTGGTGGTGTCCAGTGCTTCTCCCTCTTCCCATTACACTGCCCTCAGCACCCACCACCCCAGATGGAGCTCCTAGCTAGGGTTTTCGTTTTCCCCAACAGGACTCCAGATGCTTCGACCCTTACCTCTCCATTCTTAATCCTCAACTCAGTTGCCTCCCAGAGTTTCATGATCTTGTTCTCTGTTGATTTCCCAATGGTTAAGTTACTCTTTTTGTGCAGTATGTTTGCAAACAAATGTCTTATGAATAAAATGCCAATCCCAAAGAAATGTCTCCAGTGGTGGAATTCCAGGAGAGTGTGAGATGAACTGGGGAGTTGGCTCTTATGATGCTTTAGGGATAAATTACCTGTTTACTTATGTTTGGGAGCAGCTCCCATGTCTCTATATCTGAGTTTCCATATAAGAATTCCATAGTGCAGCAAAGCGCTTAGGCTTATTTTATTTCACGCTGTTTGTATTTATTGAAGATCTTTCCTTCTGAAGTTTAAACTACTCTGCAATATACCATTTCTCTCAACCTTTTAAAAAGGGGGCATTGAGTAATTCAGAACCTTGGGCACTCTTAAGCGCTCAGGCTAGGAACAGACATCTACGTAAACCCTATAATGTCTAAAGCATTGCCTCGGACAAAATGGAAGGAGAGCAAGAGAGATCTATTTATATACATTTATACATACACACACACACACAAAACATTCTCAATTCTGACCTCCCTGACCCTGACACTGATTGAAGAACATTCAGCCATGCAGGCAGGCCCCTGAGGCATATCATCTTTAAGAGCTACCAAAGATTCAGCAGCAACTGGACTTGAGTTGGCGACTGGCTCTTAGCACTGAGTTCCCACATGAGTCATGCAACAGAGAGCCACTGAGGAACAACGGTGTGCCAGACACTGTGATAGGCTGCAGTTTCCTCCTGCTCAGAGCTTTGTGTTTTCCAACCCACTGCCTAGAAATACTTTGTTAGGAAAGGCCTGGGGACCTAAAAAAGGGACTATGCCTCGTATGTTATATATAGGGAATCACTATAAACTTTCATTTGTTGGTGGGTTGACTGATGTTTTGATTGCCAGCACATATGAAGAAAGGAAGGAGATGTACATTTTTATGTCCAGAGGCACTGTGGCTTACAGTCCCAGGGGAGCTCCCAGCCTAGAGCCAGCATCAACTGCCAGCCGCGTGAGTTGGCCACCTTTGCCTTCAGTCCGCTCAAGCTTCAGATGGCTACACACCCATCTGATATGAGAGATCCCACATGAGAATCACTGAGGACCTGAATAGATATCTCTCCAAAAAAGATATAAGAAAAGGCCAACAGATACATGAAAAGATGCTCAACAACATTAGTCATTAGGGAAATGCAAATTAAAATCATGAGATATCACCTCATGCCTGTTAGAATAGCCTTCATCAAAAAGATAAGAAATAACAAATGCTGGCATGAATGTGGAGAAAAGGGAATCCTTGTTGCACTGTTGGTGGGATTGTAAATTGGTACAGCCACAGTGGAAAACTGTATAGAGGATCCTCAAAAAAACAAAAATAGGAACTACCATATGATCCAGCAATTCCACTTCTGGGAATATACCCAAAGGTAACTCTAAAAGATATATGCACCCCCATGTGCACAGCAGCATTATTCACAATAGCCAAGATGTAGAAACAACCTATGTGTCCAGTGATGGATGAGTGGATAAATAAGTTGTGGTATATGCATAGAATATTATTCAGCCATAAAAAATAAGGAAATCCTCCCATTTGTGACAACATGGATGGACTTTGAAGGCATTATGTTAAATGCCGTCAGTCAGACAGGTAAAGACAGAGTACTATATGATCTCACTTACACACAGAATAAAAAAAAAAAGAAATCAGATCAGATTTGTAGTTACCAGAGGCAGGGAGTAGAGGAAAGGGGAATTCAAAGAAGGTGGTTAAAAGCTACAAACTTCCAGCTATAAGATAAATAAGTACTAGGGATGTAATGTACATGAGACAACAGTGAACACTGCTATACGATATACAGGAAAGTTGTTAAGAGAGTAAATCCTAAAAGTACCAAAAGTTCTCATTACAAGGACACCATTTTTTTCCTGGTCTTCTTTTCTTTTTATTGTATCTATAAAAGATGGATATTAGCTGAACCTACTGTGATAATCATTTCACAATGTATATACATTGATCCACCATGCTATATACCTTAAACTTGTACAGTGATGTATTATCAATTCTCAATAAAACTGGGGGAAAAAAAGAAATATATATTTGGTCTTCAGCCCTCATTTCTGGCACAGAGTTCCTAAAACCCTTGCAATTTCCAGATGAGAGGGATAAAGGTGTCTTCTGTTATGCTAATGAGGTGACTTTTGGACTGCACCCAAGAACGGAGCTGGTTGCCAGGATATGCAACGGGGTGATAAGAGGGTTGGAATTTCAGTCCCACCCCACTAACCTCAGAGGAGGGGAAATGGGCTGGAGGTTGAATCAATAACTAACGGCAAATGATTTAATCAATCATGTCTATGTAATGAGACCTCCAGAAAAACCCAAAATGGCAAGCTTCAGGAGAGCTTCCAGGTTGGTGAATGCATGGAGATGCGGGGAGACCAGCAGCATCCAAAGTGAATGGGAGAGCTCCGCACCTTTCCCCATACCTTGCCCTGTTTTTCTCTTCCACCTGGCTGTTCCCGAGTTACATCCTTTTATAATAAACTGGCAGTCTAGTAAATAAAATGTTTCTCTGAGTTCTGTGAGTCACTCTGGCAAGTTAATCCAACCCAAGGAGAGAGTCCTTGGAACATCCAATCCACAGTCAGTCAGAAGCACAGGTGACAACCTGGACTTGCGACTGGCATCTGAAGAGGAGGCAGATGTGCGGGACTGAGCCATTAAACTGCAGGATCTTATGCTCCCTCCTGGTAGACAGTGTCAGAACTGAGTTCACTGTAAGACACCAGCTCATGTCTGAGAATTGCTTGGTGGTATTTGGGAAGCCATCGCACCCACACACCACCTTTCAACTAGGTCCAGAGCCCACTTTACCCTCAAATATGTTAGAGGCCCCTCCTGAGTGCTCACATAATAAGCACACATATCATTGCAACTGCTAGTACACTTTATTAAGACTACTCATTTGTGTGACTCCTGGATTCGCTGCTGCCAAAAGCAGCTGTCTTGCTCACAGCTGCATCCCTGGTGTACATCACACATGGTGGACCTTTGGTAAATATTTAGCCAGTCATGGAGGCTGAGTGTGTCTACAGCAAACCTTGCTGGAGGGATCCAAGGGTCAGGAATGAATCTTTGGTCTTGATCTTCCTCTTTGATATCTCTCCCTTTAACTTTTTCCAAAACATACAAAAACATCTAGTATCACGTTAATAACACCATCAAGACTTGGCCAATTTATTCTGCTGCAGAGCCCGTGGGCTGGAGTAATGATCATCATGCGTGAGACAGAGAGAGGGTGGGGGCATAAGCTGCTCCTGAAAATGAATCTACGTGGTGCACCAGCCAGGAGCTTAATGGGGGGCATGATCTTCAATTTGCTGTGTGGCTCCACAAGGAACCCTGAGCTGGGCTTGTGACATGCCATTTCTCAGAGGATTTCAGCTCCCGCTGCTACAGCAAGGATTGATGACTCTGATAAGAGATTTGAACACAGTCCTCTTAAAAACAGAAGGGCTGGGATGGTCTGGCTAATCGGGATTGCAGGTGTGTGTACGTGTGTGCCATGCATACTAATCCGTGCATATTATATACATAGTATGAAAGGGTAGAACATTTGAGGATAAAGCAAAAGCCAAAAGGACAAAGGCAAGAGGCAACCTAATCCACTTAATGGGTCAAGGAGCTCAGAGCTGAGCCACAAATGCCTCATTTGATAACAGTAATGAAAAAGACAGCAATCTATATCTACAAATAGCATTAAGGCAGATTTGGTTTAGAGGCCAAACTAAGTTGATGTGAAATTTACGAGACTGGCTGTCTCTCAGATATGCTTGATGAAGAGGGGCATTCAATTCCTCCTTTTTTTCCTTTAGAGCTCACACTGAATTAGGTCTTGTTCCCAAGATGGGCTTCCCCCTCCAAAAGTGGGGCTTGCTTTTTAAAAGACAATTAAGCATTTTGCCACCAAAGGTCATCTTACTGCTGAGGATGCCCATTTTACAAGTGGGTGAGACCTATTTGGTGACCCCTTGTCCAGTCTCTATGGATGTCCTGCTTGCAGGGAAGAGCACACGCATGCACACACACACAGGAGTTAGAAGTTGCAGGTGGCTGGAGCTGGAATTTGCAGTAGTGCATGTGTCTGAGTCATGACTTAGCAGCTGGTCCTTGAAATGTCTGAAATGTGTGTCTTTATTTGATAAGTGTGCTTTGTGTCTGCAAACCCCATTACAATATTCCTGTGCAAAGGCTTTTGGAAAGGTGCTCAAAGTTCTAATACATTGTCCACAGTAATCACAGGACATTGTATTGCAAAATATGCAGGATGCATTACGCTTTTTTCTCCCTGGGATGCCTCCTCAGTCAATATCAGGTAGCACTCACAAAGGGTAATGAAGTCTGCTTTCAACACAGCAACATTCTGACAATTATGTGCTGATTGACCTTCACTTTGTGCTGCGCCTGCAAAGAAAGGGAATCCTGAGATATTGCACAGAGCAGAGCATATGCAAGTCAGATGCCTTGAAATAAGCAATGAGCTTGTCCAGCACGGGATGCAAGGTTTTACTCTAGACTTGTTCCTGATTCAGGAGTGAGAGAAGACCAAATCAGAAGTTCAGAGAGGGACTTTGGGAAAAGAGTTAAAAAAATAGAAGTCACCCCAGGGTTTAGGTCTTCACTCATTTTGTGAAAAAATTTTGTAATAAGTGAAGTCACTTTACTGGCTTATTCCACAAATCTAACCTAAGCATGTGTTACCTCGTGAAGTAAATGTGAATTCAACTGAAGAAGCAGCTAACTAAATAAATCCTCATCCCTCTGTGGTGCTTCTCAGTGTCTTGTGCATGTCTCTCTGCTTTGATTAGAGTAGGGAACTACTATAACAAGTAGACTCGGGAATATGTGATGATTCGAATACAGTAGACATGCATTTCTTGCTCACCTAACAGCCCAGTGCAATTTCAAGTCATCAACAGTGGTGGTGAATGGGGGGGAACGTTTTGCCCTACACAGTCACTCAGAGACCCAGGCTGCTGGGGACTTTGTCAGCTACCTATGATGTCCACAGTCTCCCTGGATGTCTCCATCCCAGTCAGCTGGAAGGCGAAAGGAGCATGGACAAACCCATGTGAAAGCTGCATGGATTATGCCACATTACACAGCTCATGCATTCCTCAGCTAGAGATGAGACACACCTAGCTGTAAGGGAGGCTGAGAGATGTTACCTAACTGGGCCCCCAGGAAGAAGAGGACATGGGTTATGGGTACAAACTAGCTGTCTCTGCTGCACTCCTTCCCTCCCTGTTCTTTTAGTGGCAGATTGCCCACTTGTAATAGGACTTGCTTCTCCCAGACACTTTCACAAAGCCAAGATTACCACCTAGGGGAAATTCTCAAAACTCACCTCCCGAATTCATGACAGAGATTTCTAAAACCCCACTGTACACCTACGAATTATCAAATAAGCACCTCAACTTTGACACATATAAATGTTATCTAATGTCATCTGTAAAATGAAGATACTAATTGTATCTATTCACAAGGTTGTGGTGAGGATTCAGTGATTTAATATGTGTAAAGCACTCAGACAAGTACAGAGTGGGTGCTTAATAAATGTTGGCTTTTATTATTTGCCCTCCCTCCTTCCTCTCCCACAAACCTGTTCCCTTTTCCATGTTTCAGAGCACAACAACCCACTTGACAGGCCCAGCTGGAAGTCATGGTCATCTGGTCCTTACTCAGCTCTTAACCACCATCCAGTCACTTTCAAGTAACTCTCAGAGCCACTGTCTCACTTGATTCTTGTCCTTAAGCTCTGTCTCAGACACTCATTGCTTCTGAACTGAACTAGAGCAAAATCCTGCTAAATGCTCACTCTTTCTCTGGTCTCTTCTTCCTCTAATGCTCCGACTATAATATGTCCATAATAGTATCATTAAAATATTCTAAAATATGTTCTCAAGCACTTCAATGGCTTTTGATTGTCTACAAGTATAAAGTCCACACTCCTTAAAGCTGAGAAGGAGAGTCAAGCCACATCAGAAAGCCTTGAAATCTACTCTAGCCCCTTCACTCCCCTCCCTGCCTCTATTCCACAGCCACTACTTCTGCCCTTCACTCTGTGTCTTGTTGATTTTGGTCCTTGTATCTAGAAAGCCTTTACTGCTTCTCTCAATTTCACTTCTCCAACACATATATCACCTCATCAGAGGAGCAGTCCACCTCCAATCAGGATCCATCTGGTCTACCCCTATTTCCACCAGTTTTTTTTCACACTTCAATCACTTACCAATTACAATTTGTCCTCAAATTAATGGAGCCTGTCTTCTTTATTCTATGAGGACTGTGAGTGCTGGAATGTTCCCAGGCAGAGTTGGTCTCACCACCATGATAATTTTAATTTTTAAAGTTTCTCAGCTTCTTGGGTATAAATATTGAACTGTTTTATTTTTGCTCCAATAACTACTTTCAACTAGGCTGCATTGATTCCCTCTAGCCCACTGGGCGTAGCTCCCTTAACAACATGGAGCATATTCAATGAATTTCCAGGACCCAGTAGATACCAGAAAGTCTTGTGACCTGGATCTAAGACACCTTTTCCTTCTTTTTCTAGCCTTCCTGTTCAAGTGTTGAGAGGAGGAATAAGGCACAGTGGAGGGACTCTCCTTGCAGGTAAGAGGCTCTCCCTTGACTCTGGCTCAATCTACTCCATCCAGTGCTGGGGCTTCTGAGTAAGTGGTGTGACAGTATTCTCAAAAAAATGCTGGGTTTACCCCAGCACCCTGTGTAACTGAGGACGTCTCCCAGAACAGTGCCAACTCTACACGACCCAGCTGCATACTGTCTGGGGCAGTGGCTTGCCAGGCTGGCCCACAGCTGCTGCTTCTCAGTGAAGCTTCACAGATGCTCTTCACACAAGGCCACCAGGAGCACGGAGTCCTCCCCTACCTCTTTGAAGGCCTACGAGGAACTGGGATGACATGTGACTTGTCCCATCTTCTCCCCAAACACGTGACACTACAATCCATCCATGCCTGTTAGTGTAGCCTATGCCAGTGAGCCTTTCATCCTCAGATATCTCTAGATCCGAACTCTCTTGGTTCAAGTATATCCCCAAATCTCAGGGTACATGTGAGATTCTGAAACTAAAAAGGACAAATGTAGGCTCTGCTCTAGGATTTAGCATGTCCCGCCAACACCCCCTAAAGCATTTGCTGCACACAGCAGCATCCAAGTGCTTCTGGGATGGCAGCTCAGCACACACTAGTCAAGGAATGAGATGCCAATCTCCACATCAGCAAGTCACTTCCAGCCTTTACAAGAAATCCTCTTCGAACCCCCCGCTCAGTTGGCTTTAGGGATGGCAGGCAACAGTCTGTCACCTGGAACACCATGCTGCTCACTCAGCCAAGACAGAAGGCCAGCATGACTCTGGCCTCTCTGAATAAGCCCTCGGGAGGCAGCAGCGCTGACCTCATTTGCTCGAGAGTTTCTTTGGAATGTGGTGTATGTGGGGCCTTTCTCCAGGCTGGGGCCTTGGCTACAATTCCAGGGCAGAGAAAAACTCACATTGACACACTGCTAAACGCCTTATATATGTGCACACTTCGGTTGGCCTTATCACTACTCTTATAACACACTTCTCTAAATGTACATCTCCCTGCAGACACTGGAAATTCTTTAAAAGACTGTATCTTCTTAATTTTGTCCCACCATTTCTCAGCACAGTGCTGAGCGTGGGTGGGTGCACAATACATGTCCAAAATACTACTTCCTACACCCCCAAAAGTTGAAGTCCTGGGATCATGAGCTGCCAGCCTCACTTTTTTTTTTTTTTCAGAAGACAAAACTCAGATCCAGAAAAGATGAGGTCACTCGTCCAAGGGCACAAAGCTAGCTGGGCTTCCACTTCACATACAAATTCATACACTTATGGTACTGCAGAAGCCTAAGTTAGCCAAGCATATTTGATGACTGGCCTTTGGAGAAAAAGAAAAAGTGGATGGGTAATGGAAAATACTGTACACATTCCAAACGTTAATTTTTGCAGATGAAGCACATTTTTCTTTCCCTGGTCTGGGAGGCTTTGCCAGTGTGTGCCGTGACTAATTCCTTCCGGCTAAGCTCCACTTTCTGTTTTCAGGGCGGCAGGACAGTTGCTGGCATGATTTGGCTTTAATTCATTTCAGGCCGATCGTGAAAACCAGAAGCTGACATATCTTTATTGCCACGTTAACTCCATTTTTCTTTCTACACCCCTTCTATTAATAAGCAGAGGCCACTCAATAGGGCAATCTTAACTGCCCACTGACGGTGACAGCCAGAAGTATGAATAACTTCTCATTTACCCTTTTAGTCTTTTCTGAGAAAAGTAGTGGTTTTGTTCTCTTATCTCTCACATGGATCCAGGGCTGATAACCTCATTCAAGGCAGCGGAAATGTTTCTTGGTGAAACAGCATTTCCGAGGCAGGCTGCCAGGATAAGGGTAATTCTTCCAGTGCCATCTGAAGAACTCACAGGGATCAGAGTTGATACAAGATGTCCTCTGGCCCCTGGTTGTGTCCACATTTCACTCCATCTGTGGACGTGTGAAGTGGTTGGAACCTGAGATATTATGGGGGGAACGGTGGAGTGGGGCGGTTCTTCTGCTGTCTGCAAGCACAAAAAAAGTAGCTCACCTATTCAGAAATTTCAAAATAGGAAGGAAAGGGAGAGAGTTGGAAAGAAGCCTACAGCTGTGGGCAGAGTCTTCCACATGAGGGTGGTTCCATATGAAGACTCTGGACAGTTGTGATGGAGAATGGTCACAGGGCACAGGCCCTTTTGAAGGGGCGCTTCATGAGTCAAGAGCCGCTTGGCAGAGTCACCTATCTGTCTTGCTCACCTCCATACATTGCGTAAGGCCTGATATAAAAATCTACCCCCAGCTCAAAGGCTTCCTTGGTAGAAAAACTGAAACCACAGTCCTTTGTCCCTGGTAAGGACTTTGTCTAACCACAAACGAATCACCACAGCCAGAGAAACCTGGAGCACCCCCTGGCCATTCTGTATCATGTGTCTACTCCCAAATCTGCGAAGGGCAAGAAGCACCCAGCGAATGGCAGAGGACACCCCAGAGACATGGTGAGCAAGAGAGAGGGGACGCCCCCGAGGAAGGGATGCTGTGGAGACATCTATACATTAATAGAAACACCTATGCCCTTCCTAATTTATATTCTTAAATTCACTCATTAACATATTACCTGAGATAATTTTCCTATTTCACCTAACACTTAGGTATTTTATGTAATGCCTAGTGAACCTAGTGGACATAGTATTAAAATATATAACAATTTTCCAAAGACTGTTAGGCTGTGTACACAATTGCACACACTGGCTGTGTTCTGTGCTTTTCCAGCAATGTACCGCCTATCAATTTCTGGGTCAGGTATCCTATCTTTCCCAATCAATTTCTCTCCTTTCCCATCTCTAGGCATCACACGGAACATTTTTAGAAATAGGTAAGTATTTCAGAATGGGAAAGATGGGGAAGATGTATTGCTACTAATTAGTCATACTTATGGGAAACTTTGAAAGGCAGGCCATTTACAGGGTCTCTGAGTAACTGATTACTTTCAAGTATGTTTTAGAAAGCAAAGCAACAGCAGAATTTTCTTCAACAAAATAGGTCTTACAAAGTCCATTAGAAGAGAAGCTGTTACAGGCAGAGAAAGACAAGCATCAAATGATTTCACTCATCTGTGGAGTATAAAAACAAAGAAAAAACTGAAGGAACAAAACAGCAGCAGACTCACAGAACCCAAGAATGGACTAACAGTTACCAAAGGGAAAGGGACTGGGGAGGATGGGTGGGAAGGGAGGGATAAGGGGGAAAAGGGGGCATTATGATTAGCAGACATAATGTAGGGGGTGGGGGCACGGGGAAGGCAGTACAACACAGAGAAGACAAGTAGTGATTCTATAGCAACTTACTACGCTGATGGACAGTGACTGTAATGCGGTACGTGGGGGGGACTTGATAATAGGGGGTCTAGTAACCATAATGTTCAAATAACTGTACATTAATGATACCAAAATAAATAAATAAATAAAATAAAAGAGAGGCTGTTATCTTCATGTAGGACCTGGGAAGCTGGGAATTTCCTTGTCCTTAACACTTCTTATTCTCCTTCTCCCACTGGACCCACAAACTTACTTCCATGAACACAACTTCTTGACCCTGTAAAGGGAACACATCATCCTACCAACATCTGATGTGACTTGGAGACCCCTGTGCTACAAGCAATGCCCCAGAGAAGAGCATGTCCCATTCATTTTCATTTCATTCTTAAGTAAAGTAGGCAGCCAAGAGCTGTGATTGTTCATAATCAGGTGTTCTGGTTAAGATTTTGTGTTTCTCATCTGCCATCAATGTAACACCAGGCCTTGGTATTTCTTATAAATGAATTCTTTCCCTTCAGAGAATGTTTGAGTTGCTTTCTGTCCAGAGATTACCTTAAGCAAAAGCATGACATGAGGCAGTACAAGAGAACAACAATCCTTTTACCTTTTAAATTGCCTCACTGCAAATACTTAACACGAAAGGGAAGAGATGAAGGATTGGATTAAAGATGGCGGCGTGAGAGGTGAGACACAGGCTTCCTCCTAAAATTGCATATAATACCAAAATATAATTAATACAGCTAATCCTGAAAGAGCAACAGGAAAGAGTACTGTACCAGACTGCATACACCTAGAGAAAACAGCAGACCTCACAGGACAGGGTAAGTACCAAAGCTGTGGCCCGGCAGGACTCAAGCCCTTCCCCCACCCCAGCTCACAAGCAGGAGGAGGAGAAACGGAGCAAGGAGGGAGCGGAGGCCTGGGACTGCTGAATACCTAACTCCAGAGATTTGCCCTGGGAGCACAAACCTACATTTCATGGTGCTTGCATGATACTCTCGTGATTAAGGAGTTGGAAAGCTAAGACAGGCACAATTCCTGCAGAGACTGAGATTCCAGCTGCTTGTAGAAAGCAGGGATCCATATCCAGCTGCTCTGAGACAAAAGAAAGCCGGGCAGTCTGAGAGACTTCCTAACAAAGAAATCCTTAGCAAGAGGGCTGTTAAAGGGGCAAGGATTGCACAAAGCTTACTGTTCAGGAGAGAGGACAGGTAGACAAAATTGTCTGGGTGCACTCTGCCCAGCAGGTTGAGATCTTTGCCATACAGACTCTCATATTTAAGGAGGAAAAAGAAATCTTTCTCCTTAGATGATCTTCAGGTGCTCCAACTCCCTGGCTGGCTACACAGCTCCAAGGACCCCCTCCGTGATACACAGCCTACTGCGCCTTTCTCCCAGCCAGCTCCACCTGGCATGCAAACTGGCAACCCTACCCTGGCATTAGGCCAGCCAGAGGGAAGATCTGTCTACAGCAACTACAAATGCAAACCATAGAGGCTTATACCTGTGTGCTCGGCCCACTGGTTCAGGCAGTGGAGACAGGCATTGCAGCAGGAAAGCAGGAAACAGCTCTTTCCTCCCCCAGGCACAAATACCATTCCCCTGCTGACCCCCGACATTGCTTCAGGGGCTGAGCAGCCCCAGGAAGTGGAGCTTCTGTGCACTAGGGGGCGCCATATACAAATATGAAACACCAAAGGAATCTGGTTCAGAGTAATATTATTAATACAACTCCCAAGAAAGATTTAAATGATATCGACCTCATGACTCTTCCTGAAAGGGAGTTCAAAATAAAAATCATTAACATCCTCATGGAGGTACAGAAAGATATTCAAGAACTCAGGAATGAATTCCAGTCAGAGATCCAATCATTGAAGAGCACAATGGAGGGTATTAAAAGCAGATTGGATATGGTGGAGGTGACAATAAATGAAATAGAAACTAGAGAAGAGAAATACATAGAAGCTGAGGCAGAGAGAGAAAAAAGGATTTCTAAGAATGTAAGAATATTGAGAGAACTGTGTGACCAATCCAAATGGAACAATATTTGCATTATAGGGGTACCAGAAGAAGAAGAGAGAGAAAAGGGTTAGAAAGTGTCTTTGAGGAGGTGATTGCTGAAAACTTCCCCAGTCTGGGGAAGGAGATAGTCTCTCAGGCCATGGACATGCACAGATCTCCCAAAACAGGGGACCCAAGGAGGACAACACCAAGACATATAGTAATTAAAATGGCAAAGATCAAGGATAAGGAAAGATTATTAAAAGCAGCCAGAGAGACAAATAAGATCACCTACAAAGGAAAGCCCATCAGGCTATCATCAGACTTCTCAACAGAAACCTTATAGGACAGAAGGGAGTGGCATAATGTATTTAATGCAATGAAGCAGAAGGGCCTTGAATCAAGAATACTTTATCCGGCAAGATTATCATTAAATTTGAAGGCAGGATTAAGCAATTTCCAGATAAGCAAAAGCTGAGAGAATTTACCTCCCACAAACCACCTCTACAGTGCATTTTGGAGGGACTCCTATAGATGGAAGTATTCCTAAGGCTAAAAAGATGTCACCCAAGGGAAGACAAAGAGTACAGAATATGATTCATAACATACAAAGAATGGAGGAGGAAGAAAAAGGAGGAAAAAAAAAGAACCTTTAGGTTGTGCTTGTAATAGTATACGAAGTAAGTTAAATTACACTGTTAGATAGTAAGGGAATTGCCCTTGAACCTTTGGTAACCATGAATCTAAAGCCTGCAGTGGCGATAAGTACATACCTATCGATAATCACCCTAAACATAATGGACTGAATGCACCAATCAAAAGACATAGTGTTACTGAATGGATAAAAAAACAAGACCCAATTATATGCTGCCTACAAGAGACTCACTTCAAACCCAAAGACATACACAGACTGAAAGTGAAGGGATGGAGAAAGACATTTCATACAACTAATAGGGAGAAAGAAGCAGAAGTTGCAGTACTTGTATCAGACAAAACAGACTTCAAAACAAAGAAAGTCACGAGAGACAAAGAAGGACATTACATAATGATAAAAGGGTCAATCCAACAAGAAGATATAACCATTATAAATCTCTATGTGCCCAACACAGGAGCACCTACATATGTGAAACAAATACTAGCAGAATTAAAAAGAGAAATAGAATGCAATGCATTCATTTTAGGATACTTCAACACTCCACTCACTCTGAAGGACAGATCAACCAGACAGAAAATAAGTAAGGAGACAGAGGCACTGAACAACACAATAGAACAGATAGACCTAATAGACATCTACAGACTCTACACCCAAAAGGAGCAGGATACACATTCTTCTCAAATGCACATGGAACATTTTCAAGAAGAGATCATATACTAGGCCACAAAAAGAACCTCAGTAAATTCAAAAAGATTGAAATTGTACTAACCAGTTTCTCAGACCACAAAGGTATGAAACTAGAAATAAATTACACACAAAAAATGAAAAACCCCACAAACACATGTAGGCTTCACAACATGCTCCTAAATGACCAATGGATCAGTGACCAAATAAAAACAGAGATCAAGCAATATATGGCAATAAGACACATGACAACAATAATTCAACACTGCAAAATCTGTCGGATGCAGCAAAGGCCATGCTAAGAGGACAGTATATTGCAATACAGGCTTACCTCAGGAAAGAAGAACAATCCCATATAAGCAGTCTAAACTCACAATTAACAAAACTAGGAAAAGTAGAAAAAATGAGGCCCAAAGTTAGTATAAGGAGGGACATAATAAAGATTAGAGCAGAAATAAAAAAAATCGAGAAAAATAAAACAACAGAATCAATGAAAGCAGGAGCTGGTTCTTTGAGAAAATAAGCAAAAGAGATAAACTCTTAGGCAGACTTATGAAGAAAAAAAGAGAGTCTACTCACATAAACAGAATCAGAAGTGAGAAAAGAAAAATCACTACGGATACCACAGAAATACAAAGAATTATTAGAGAATACTATGAAAAATTATATGCTAACAAACTGGATAACCTAGAAGAAATGGAAAACTTTCTAGAAAAATACAACCTTCCCAGGCTGACCCAGAAAGAAACAGAAAATCTGAACAGACCAATTACCAGCAACAAAACTGAACTGGTAATCAAAAACCTACCTAAGAACAAAATGCCTGGACCAGATGGCTTCACTGCTGAATTTCATCAAATATTTAGTGAAGACCTAACACCCATCCTCCTTAAATTTTTCCAAAGAGTAGAAGAAGAGGGAATACTTCCAAACTCATTTTATGAGGCCAGCATCACTCTAATACCAAAACTGGGCAAAGACACCACAAAAAAAGAAAATTACAGACCAATATCCCTGATGAACATAGATACAGAAATACTCAACAAAATATTAGCAAACCGAATTTAAAAATACATCAAAAGGATCACCATCATGATTAAGCAGGATTTATTCCAGGGATGCCAGTATGGTACAACATTCAAAAATCCATCAACATCATCCACCACATCAACAAAAAGAAGGACAAAAACCACATGATCATCTCCATAAATGCTGAAAAAGCATTTGACAAAATTCAACATCCATTCATGATAAAAACTCTCAACGAAATGGGTATAGAGGGCAAGTACCTCAACGTAATACAGACCATATATGACAAACCTACAGCCAATATTATACTTAACAGTGAGAAGCTGAAAGATTTTCCTTTAAGATCGGGAAGAAGACAAGGATGCCCACTCTTACCGTTTCTATTCAACATAGTACTGGAGGACCTATCCACGGCAATCAGACAACACAAAGAAATAAATGGCATCCAGTCTGGCAAGGAAAAAGTTAAACTGTCCCTGTTTGCAGATGACATGATACTGTACATAAAAAACCCTAAAGAATCCACTCCAAAACTACCAGATCTAATATCTGAATTCAACAAAGTTGTGGGATACAAAATTAATATGCAGAAATCTGTGGCATTCCTATACACTAACAATGAACTAGCAGAGAGAGAAATCAGGAAAACAATTTCGTTCACAGTTGCATCAAAAAGAATAAAATACTTACAAACCTAGGAAGGAAGTTAAAGACCTACACTCTGACAACTACAAGACACTCAGGAGAGAAATTAAAGAAGATATCAATAAATGGAAACACAGCCCATGCTCATGGATAGGAAGAATTAATATTGTCAAAATGGCCATCGAGCCTAAAGTAATCCACAGATTCAATGCAATTCCTATCAAAATACCAAGAGCATTCTTCAAAGAACTAGAGAAAATTGTTCTAAAATTCATATGGAACCACAAAAGACCTCAAATAGTCAAGGCAATCCTGAGAAGGGAGAATAAAGCTGTGGGGATTTTGCTCCCCAACTTCAAGCTCTACTACAAAGCCACAGTAATCAAGACAATTTGGTACTGACACAAGAACAGAGCCATAGACCAATGGAACAGACTAGAGAGTCCTGATATAAATCCAACCATATATGGTCAATTAATATATGATAAAGGACCCATGGACATACAATGGGGAAATGACAGCCTCTTCAACAGCTAGTGTTGGCAAAAATGGACAGCTACATGCAAGAGAATGAAACTGGATTATTGTTTAACCCCATACACAAAAGTAAACTCAAAATCGATCAAGGACCTGAATGCAAGTCATAAAACCATAAAACTCTTATAAGACAACAAAGGCAAAAATCTCCTAAATATAAGCATGAGCAACTTCTGCCTGAATGCATCTCCTCGAGCAAGGGAAACAAAAGCAAAAATGAACTCATGGGACTATATCAAACTAAAAAGTTTCTGTACAGCAAAGGACACCATCAATGGAACAAAAAGACATCCTACAGTATGGGAGAATATATTTGTAAATGACGTATCCAAAAAGGGGTTAACATCTAAAATATATAAAGTACTTACACACCTCAAAACCCAAACAGCAAATAACCTGATTAAAAAATAGGCAGAGGATATGAAGAGACAGTTCTCCAAAGAAGAAATTCAGATGGCCAACAGACACATGAAAAGATGCTCCACATCACTAATCATCAGGGAAATGCAAATTAAAACCACAATGAGATATCACCTCACACCAGTAAGGATGGCCAGCATCCAAAAGACTAAGAACAACAAATGCTGGTGAGGATGCGGAGAAAGGGGAACCCTCCTACACGGCTGGTGGGAATGTAAGCTAGTTCAACCATTGTGGAAAGCAATACGGAGGTTCCTCAAAAAACTAAAAATTGAAATATCATTTGACCCGGGAATCCTACTCCTCGGAATTTACCCAAAGAATACAACTTCTCGGATTCAAAAAGACATACGCACCCCTATGTTTATTGCAGCACATTTTACAATAGCCAAGATATGGAAGCAACCTAAGTGTCCATTAGTAGATGAATGGATAAAGAAGAGGTGGTACATATACACAATGGTATACTATTCAGCCATAAGAAAGAAACAAATCCTACCATTTGCAACAACATGGATGGAGCTGGAGGGTATTATGCTCAGTGAAATAAGCCGGGTGGAGAAAGACAAGTGCTAAATGATTTCCCTCATTTGTGGAATATAACAACGCAGCAGAACTGAAGGAAAAAATAGCAGCAGACTCAGAGACTCTTAAGAAGGAACTAGTGGTTACCAAAGGGGAGGGGTGTGGAGGGCGTGTGGGGAGGGTGGGAGAAGGGGATTGAGGGGTATTATGTTTAGTACACATGGTGTGGGGAATCAAGGGGAAAACAGTGTAGCACAGAGAAGGCAAATAGTGAATCTGTGGCATCTTACTACACTGATGGACAGTGACTGCATTGGAGTATGGGTGGGGACTTGATAATATGGGTAAATGTAGTAACCACATTGTTTTTTCATGTAAAACCTTCATAAGAGTGTATATCAATAATACCTTAACAAAAATAAATAAATAAATATATATATATATATATATATATATATATATATATGTATATTTAAAAAAAAGGAAAGAAAGGGAAGAGATGAAGATGCTGGGGTGTAGCTATTAGAGGGAGCACTGATCCTTAAGTAGAAAGGCATTGCTTTAAGGAAGGTGAGGGTGGAAAAGGGAAAAGCAGGTGTAGTTCCTTAAATGACCACTTTATTCCAAGCACTCTTCAAGATATGTGGTCAACAAAGATACATATAAAAAGACTGCCAGCCCGCAGAGAAATCATAAACTAGTAGAGAAGATAGACGTGCACATGAACTAGCAAAGTGTCTCACGCATAGGCGTATCTACTAAATGCTTGCCGGCCTGAGGATTTACCTGTAATAAAATTCAAATTCTCACACTGCACCATACCTGAGTCAAATCTGGCTCTACAGTTAACACGCTGTGGGGCATTGCTCAGGTTACTTAACATCTCTGTGTTATTGTGCACTACTTTGCTCAGCGTCTGACAAATAAATGTAGTAGTGGTTAATATCAATGTTCTTGTTATTGCCTGCCTCTCCCCTCCTGTCCCTTCTTCTTCCCTTCCTTAAAACCTATCCTTCAGTCATACCAAACCAAGGGCTGCTTCCCAGACACATCGTGATATCATTTCAAGTCTCTGAATCCGTAATTTTACCCTGTCTTGTCCCTCTAAGGTGTCTTCCCAAACTGGCTGTGAACCCTTTGGGGAAGGCGCTGGGGTTTTCACATTTATAATTTCAGCAACTAGTGCATTTCCTGGAGCAGTATATTTTAAAAATATTTTTCAGTTGAATTAACTGTGTATTAAACTAAATAATGTGGGGGAAAAAACTACAGACATCAAAGTAGGAAGACAGTGAGGAATTCTTCATAAGGAATGCAGCATGGAATGTTTCCCATAGGTGCAGACAGTTTAACTTACAAGCTTTGAAGGATGAATTCTTCATGGGGATCAAGGTTTGGTGTGTTGAAGTATTGTAGATGGCTTAAAAAAAGTAAGAGTGTGGTCCTAACTGCAACGCATTGCACAGAGCAGGTGCTCTGCAGCAGGGAGCTGCATGAAGGAAAGAATGGAGCAACACATTTGTTCTCTAAGAAACAGGGTTTTTTCAGGCTAAGAAAAAGCACAGCTTGGATTGTTTGGCTTCATTTTAGCTTCTCCCCTGCATCAATAATATTATTTTTGTAAACTAGTGAGTAATGAGGAAGGAAGGGGCCTTAGCTATTTCTCAGACTTTAATAGATAGGCCAAAAAGCAACAAACATTGCTCACTACCATTAAATCCTCCACTGGCCAAGTCTCCCTTGCCCCAGCTCATTATTTCCCATAGACCATGGTGACGTCTCCAATCTCTCCCACTTCACCTTCATGTCTGAGGTTGTGCAGAAGCAAACCTTAGCAACTTGATGTTCCACAGCAAGAAAATTTTGCCCAGAGTCACACCTTTGTAAAATGTCTACAAGACAGATCAGCTATTTTCTATTTATCAGTGGGCAACAGAATAATCCAGCAAAAGGCAGTTGCAGTACAAGACATAAATCAAGGCAAACCAGCAGACCTCCTATTAGGTCTGCCTCCAGAAGTATGGCTAGCGTTGGGCCAAAAGACTGAAAGTCTGAAAAAAGTGAGGAAGGAGCCCAAGCAGAAAGATCAGCTAGTATAAAGACCTGTGGCAAGAGGTACCTGGTATGTTTGGGGAACAGCAAGAGTTCAGGGAGGGGAAGAGGTGAGTGTGGGAAGAGATGATGAAAGCACAGAGCCCCAGGGCCAGTGGAAGGGATAGGAGGGGACCAGGCCACGCAGGGTGTTGAAGGTCATGAGCGGTACAGTCTTTGCATGAACGAGGCAGACATTCCCTTCCTTTATAGAGAAATAGTCTACCAGGGAAGACAGACATCTTAAGAAGAGTCACTATAAGCATATGAAATGAAAAAGCAAATGTAGACCACCATATAATGAAGGACTTTAATGCATCTCAGGAGTGTAACCAAGACTTTCCAAGTTCCTTAAAGAAAGTGTCTGGCAATAGATGAATTGGGGCAGGGGGTAGAGCATTCCAGAGAGAGGAAACCAAATGGGTCAAAGCCCAAAACAGAGAGAGAGAATTGAGCACATGTGAAGCAAAAAGCTTCGTGGAGCTTAGCACCGTGTCTGAGGAGGGGGGCGGTACTGAAGAGGAAGACCACCACCAAGCAAGACAGGACTGGATCCCAAGAACCCTGGTAAAACATGGCAGAGATTTTGGTCTATGACCTAACTGCAAGAGGAAGCCACTGTAGACAGCAGAATGCGATAATCTGACTGGAGTTTTAAGGTCACACTGGCAGGCAAGTTAGTGTGGCTGAAATACACAGGGTGGAAGGGAAGTGGCAAGTGATAACACTGGAAAAGTTAGCTGGGGTCGGGTTATGTGGGAAAAGAGCCAGAAAAGTTCTTCTTTCAAGAATTAAACAAAGAAAAAAAAAAGGGTAGGCCCCCCATCATGCACAAAAGAAAATACCAGACATCTCTCAGGAGGGGTCCTTCTCCTTCCCACTAACTTCATTCTCTTGATTAATGAGGCTGTGTTATTTTTCCATCTTGTTCTGAGCTTCACAGTAGCAGCCAACATATGCGGCACTTCTATGCATGCTTCTCATACCTGAATGTGCACCAGGATCCCCTGGTCACCTTATTAAAGGGAAGATTCTTATTCTTAGGTCTGGGTCAGGGCCTGAGACTCTGCATTTCTAACATGTTCCCAAGCAATGTCTATGGTGCTGGTCCATGAGCCACACTTTGAATAGCAGGACCATATACAATTCTAGAACCAAACAGAAGGTATTTGAAAAGGTCTCTGAACCTTTACATAACAGCAGAATTAAAAATACAAAACAAGCCAAAAAACAGCACCAGCAGATTATGCCCATTACCACACCATCTGTTTTCAGAGAACCTGAAGGCGGCATGTCTTTCCGTAAAGACTATAGGAGATGTTCAGTGTGTAACTTCACTGGAAGCAAGTGAACTCTTAAGACTCCTCTGGGAAGCACAAATCTGAAGCCCTTCTGTGACCCTACACCACAGTGACATCTGCTGGTAAACCGGCAGATTACAACAGAGGCTTTGAGAATAACTTGAGTCAAGTGAGCAAACTTTCTCCCTTGTAACTTTGCCTAAAGTGCATCTTCTGGTTTTAAAAGAAATCTTAAAGTAATGTGCCTACAGTACCTTGACATGGCTTTGACCTTGATAAAGATTAGTGTCTGAGCAGTGGTATGCTGATAAATGTTTAACAACCGGCTCTCCAGAAAAAATTCATACATATACATACATGTATGGTATGTATATAATACATATATGTGTGTGGTGTGCATATAATCAATTTTACTGATATAAATGATGTGTAGCACATGAGTTATAAATAGTAATAAAATTTACAATACATTTTATTGTAAATTTTATATAGAAATTGATTCTCACAGAATCCTTCTGCTAATTTTTGCCCGACTGGTATTGGTAGCCAACCTATAGTTGCAATCTACTTTCACTGATAAAAAAAGAACTTTTTTAAAAGAAAGCTTCTCTAGCATGCAATGTAGCAAAAAGCCATTCATGTCATTGATGGCATGAATGTAGTTCTGATGAATGTCAGCTGATATTTTTGTTTAATGAGTAAAACAGTGAAACAACGTTAGGGCTCTCCACTCCTCCGCCAATGACATGAGAATGACTGTGGAACTGGATGATAGTTTTGAATCCTGGAAGACTATTTCTTCAATTTTTGAACTGTTCATAATGTAAAAGCTATAGACATAGCTTAATTTTAAGTTTAATCTGCATTAGTAACATTATCCCATCATTTTCTTAAAGTCTAGATAGTCAATAAGACAATAAATCCAGCCCTGATCTGTGGCACTTTCCAACTTCCATGTGTATAACTACTCTCACCAGGGCCAGTTTCAAGCTACCAATGTTAACACCACTTACTGTGAAGGTGGGAACTCACAAAGTGGTAACAACATTTCGGAGTATTTCTACCATACAGTAAAACAGATGTAAATGACCTTAAGAGCTTAGGTAATAGAAAATTGTAGCAAAATAATTAGGAAGTGGATAATTTTGAGTGTTTTTAAACTCTGGTTTCAAATTGCTTAATTGTAAGTTTATACAGTTGAATTTTAATAATGACTGTTTTTAACAACCAAACTCACAAAATTCCTCAAAATTTAACAGAGTTCACTCCCATGAGCCAAGAAGAGCCGGCTCTGACACACCTCTGGGTCTGGGGGATGGGGAATTTTGAGAACACTATTGAAAGGGCTTCACAGAGCTTAGGGGAAATACTCTAGGAATTTAGAGCTAAGAAAGTCTATGCCAGCTCCTGAACAGGCTGACAAAAAATGGCAGATGAAGTCATGGAATCATAGGTGTTTGAAGAACCATTCCTGATGTGAGAATCAAATGGAAACAAGTTGTCCTACTCAACAGCGGACCTTAGCAGGGACATTGAAGGGACAAGGCAGGGGGCTGCGGCAATGACATGGTTGCCAAAGGGGAAAAAAGGGTGAGAGGACAAATCCTGGTGCCGGCACTCCTTCCAGAACCTCTGGTGCCAGTAGATAGGCCTCTGATTGATAATAGGGTGACCAGAATGTTAGACATTTCAGCAAAAATATCCAGCCTCGTTTTTAAGGAAACCTTCAGTTCCTCTAAAAAAGGAGATGATGAAGCTTTGCCTTTGGTTTGATGTTATGATGAGTCTTAATCTATTTACTCCCAACCTAAAGGCATGAGTGGCTGTTTGCTTAATTAGGATTTAGTCATTTTAAAACCAGAAAATTTATCTGAAGATCAACAGACCAAGGAAGAATTTTGGGATAATTTAGCCCAGTCCCCACATTCCACAAGTAACTATAAAAATTAATTAAGACTTCTATATCCAGGAAGTACTTTCTGTTATTCATCCTGAAAAGTAAAACTAAACACTCTTCAAACTATAAATAAAATAAACATAATCAGACTCTGAAAGAAGGAGAGAAGGTAGACCTGCTAGGGAGCTCAGAATCCAAAGAATGACACAGTGGACAGTTACCTGGGGCTTCTTTTGTCTTTTCTTTTTTCTAATATGCACCCGACTTAGAGCTGAAGAAGCAGGCAGTCAAGAAATGCTAGAAGACCAGGAGAGGGACAGCTTAGCAAGACAGAGAACTGTTAGACAATAAACTCTTCTAGCCTATGTCAAAAACTACAGAAACTAAAATCAGAAATGAAAGAGGGAATATTACTACTGATTTTACAGAAATGAAAAGGAGTATAATGAAGGAGAACTATAAACAATTGTATGCCGACAAATTGGGTAATCTAGATAACATGGATGAATTCCCAGAAATACACAACCTACCAACATTGAATCATGAAGAAATAGAAAATCTCTAGATGAATTTGCTAGGGCTGCCACAACAAAATATCACACACTGGGTAGCTTAAACAACAGAAATGTATTTTCTCATAGTTTTAGAGGCTGGAAATCAAAGATCAAGTTGTCAGCAGGGTGGGGTATTTTTTCTGAGGTCTCTTCCCTTGGCCTGCAGGTCACCTTCTAACTGTGTGCTCACATGGCTTTTATTTGTGCATACATGTGTGTGGTATCTCTGTGTGCATTCTCATCTCTTATAAGAACAACAATCATAATGGACTAGGGCCCATTCTGATGACCCCATTTTAACTAAATTACTACTTTAAAGGCCCTATCTCCAAATATAGTCACATTCTCAGGTATTGGGAGTTAGAGCTTTAATATATGACTTTCAGGTACACAATTCAGCCCATAACTAATAAAGAGATTGAATCAGTAATCAAAACCTTTCAAGAAGGAAAGAAAATCTCTAGACCAGATGGCTTCATGGAATTCATGGGTGAATTCTACCAAATATTTAAAGCAAATTTAACACCAATCTTTCTCACATTCTTCCAAAAATTGACTAGGAAAGAACACTGCCAAATTAATTCTATAAGGCTAGCTCTACCCTTATACAAACCAGACAAAAACACAACAGGAAAACTAAAGGCCAATATTCCTGATGAATATTGATGGAAAAATTCCCAACAAAATATAGCAAACAGAATTCAATGACATACTGGAAAGATTATATAGCATTGATCAAGGGGGATTTATTCCTGGAATACAAAGGTGGTTTGACATATGATAACAATCAAAGTAATACACTACATTCATAGAATTATGGGGGGTATTAATGAATTAATGAAGAAAAGCACTTGACAAAACTCAACACCCTTTCATGATAAAAAAAATAATAAACAAACTGGAATTGAAGGAAATCACCTCAATATAATAAAAAGCCATGTAAAAAAAACCGACAGCTGATATCATCCTTAACAGTTAAAGACTGAAAGCTTTTCCTTTAAGATCAGGAACAACACAAGGATGCCCACATTTGCCACTTCTACTCAATATAATATTGGAAATTCTTGTCTGCTTTTTTCTTTTTTAGAGAAATTAGGCAAGAAAAAGAAATAAAAGGCATACAAATTGGGAAGTAAGATGTAAAACTATCTCTGAAGATGACATGTACAAAACACTAAATATTTCACAAATAGAAAGATTGTTAGAATTTTGTAAACTCAAAAGGTATAAAGTCAACATGCAAAAGCAGTTGCATTTATATACACTAACAATGATCTAAAAGGAAAATTAAGAAAACAATTCCATTTACAGTATCGAAAATAATACTTAACAGTAAACTTAATCAATAGGGACAAAAGATTTATACAATGAAAACTACAAAACACTGCTGAAATAAAATAAAGACACAAAAATACATCCTATGTTCATGTATTAGAACTTATTATTAAGATAGTAGTATTACCCAGAGCAATCTACAGATTCAGTGTAATCCCTATAGAAAAATAGCTATAGAAATCCCAATGATATTTCTTGCAGGAAGAGAAAAATCCATCCTAAAATTCATATGGAATTTCAAAAAATCCCAAATAGTCAAAACAATCTTGAAAAATAACAAAGTTGGACTTCTCATACTACCTGACTTCAAAACTTACTACAAAGCTACAGTAGTCTAAACAACGTGGATCTTGCATAAAAACAGACACATAGCCAGCGAAACACAATTGAGATCCCAAAAATAAGCCCAAGCATATATGGCCAAATAATCATCAACAGGATGCCAAGACCACTCAAGGAAAAATGATAAGTCTTTTCAACAAATGATGTTGGGAAAACTAGATAGCCACATAAAAAAGGATGAAGTTGGACATGTACCTTACCCTATATATAAAAGTTTACTTTTCTTTTTAGTCTAAAATAGATTAAAGACCAAAATGTAAGACCTAAAACTATAAAAATCCTAGAATAAAACATAGGGGGAAAGCTTAATGACACTGGATTTAGCAAGGACTTCTTGGATATGACAGGCAGCAAAGGAAAAAACAGGCAAGCTGGACATTATCAAAATTAGGAACTTTTATGCATTAAAGGACACTATTGACAGAGTGAAAAGGCAACCTACAGAATGAGAAAAAAAGTTTGCAAATCATACATCTGATAAGGGTTTATATCCAAGGTATATATATATATGTATATACATCCAAAGTATGTAGAGTACTCCGAAAACTCAACAACAAAGAAAGGCAACCCAATTTTTAAATAGGCAAAGGACTTGAGTAACTATTTCTTCAAAAAAAAGACATGTAGATGACCATTATAATCATTAGGGGAAAACAAATCAAAGCCACAGGGAGACATCATTTGGATGGCTATTCTCAAAGACCAACAAGGGCTGGCTGTGGCTGTGGGGAAATTGGGCCCTTGTACACAGCTAATTGGAATGTAAAATGGTGCAGCCAATGTGGAAAACAATATGATGGTTCCTCAAAATATTAAACAAAGAATTACCATACAATCCAGCAATTCTATAATGGATAAACACCAAAAAAAAAAGTAAGGACTAGAACAGATATTTGTACACACATATTCATAGTAGCATTATTCACAATAGCAAAAAGCCACCCAAATATCTATCAACAGATGAATGGATAAAGAAATATGATCTATACATACAGGTATGTCTCAAATATTTAGTTAGTTCTATTCTGGACAACCACAATAAAACAAATACCACAATAAAGCAAGTCCAATTAATTTTTTGGTTTCTCAGTGCATATAAAAGTTATGTTTATGGTATATTGTAGTCTACTAAGTGTGTAATAGCACTATGTTTAAAAAAACAATGTACATACCTTAATTTAAAAATACTTTCTAGCTAAAAAAATGCTAACCATCTTCTGAGCTTTCAGCGAGTCAGAACTTTTGCTGGTAGGGGTCTTGCTTCAGTGGTGATGGCTGCTGACTGACAGGGTGATAGTTACTGAAGGATGGAGTTGCTGTAGCAATTTCTTGAAATAAGACAACAATGAAGTTTGCTGCATCCAGCTGACTCTTCCTTTCACTAATGATTTCTCTGTAACATGCAATGCTATTTGATAGCATTTAACCCAGAGTAGAATTTTTTCCAAATAGTTGTCAGTCTTTCAAACCCTGCCACTGCTTTTTCAACTAAGTTTATGCAATGTTCTAATTCCTTTGTGGTCATTTCAACAATCTTCACAGCAGTAGTTTCCATCTCAGGAAACCACTTTCTTTGCTCACTTATGAGAAGCAGCTATTCAACCATTAAAGTTTTATCACAAGATGCAGCAATTCAGTCACATGTTTAGGCTCCACTTCTAATTCTACTTGTCATTTCTACCACATCTGCAGTGACTTCCTCCACTGAAGTCTTGAACCCCCAAAGTTCTCCATGAGGGTTGGAATTAACTTCTTCCAAACCCCTGTGAATATTGATATTTTGACCTCTTTCCATGAATCATGAATGTTTATAAAGGCATCTAAAAAGCTGAATCCTTTCCAGAGAGTTTTCAACTGACTTTAGCCAGGTCCATCAGAGGAATCACTATCTATGGTAGCCATAGCCACACAAAATTTATTTCTTCAATAAAAAGACTTGAAAGTTGAAATTAGTCTTTGATCCATGGGCTGCAGAATGGGATCTTGTGTTAGCAGGCATGAAAGCATTACATCAAAGATCACCGATCACAGATCACCATTACAAATGCAATAATACTAGAAAAGATTGAAATGTGAGAATTATCAAAAAGTGACAGAGACACAAAGTAAGTAAATGCTGATGAAAAAATGGTGACAAGAGACTTACTTGACACAGTTACCACAAGCCTTTCAATTTGTAAAAAATGCAGTATCTGCAAAATGCAATAAAGCAAAGCACAACCAAATGAGATGTGCCTACAACACTCAAGATATGGAAGTGACCTAACTATCCATTGACAGATGAAAGGATAAGAAAAAAATACACACACACACACAATGGGGTATTACTCAGCCATAAAAAGAATGAAATCTTTTCATTTGGGACACTACAGATGGACCTAGAGAGTAATATACTAAGTAAAATAAGGCAAAGACACTCTTTCACTTGTACATGGAATTTGAAAAGCAAAATGAATGAACAAACAAAATAAAATAGAAACATATTCATAAATACAGAGAAAAAACGGGTGGTTGCCAGAGGGAAGAGAGGTAGGGGAATGGGTGAAATAGATGAAGGGGACTGAGAGGTACAAACTTTCAGGTATATAACAAATAAGTCATAGGGATGAAAACCAAAGCATAGGGAATATAGCCAATCATACGCAGATAATATTTTATAGTGACACATAGTAACTAGATATATGGTGATCATTGCAAATACAAACATTGAATACTATGTTGTACACCTGAAACTAATATATTGTGTATCAGCTATTATTCAATTAAAAAATTTAAATCTTCTCCAAATAAATAAACAAAAATAAGGTCACAAAATGATAATTCAAAATCAAACATCTGTTTTGTAAAAGACCCTGTTAAAAATTTAAAAGACAGAGGGGAAAAAAAGATGGTGGTCTGATAAATGAGGCAGAAACCTCCTCCCAAAAACACATATAACCTGAAAACATAGCAAATGCAACTAATCCTGAAAGAGTGACCTGAAGACTGCAGAACAGACTTCCTACATCTGGGGAAAAGAGAAGACCTCACAGAAAATGGTAAAGCAGTAAAGCTGCGATGCAGTGGGACCCAAGCCCTCCCTACACTCCAGCTCAGAGGTGGGAGGAAGAGAAAATGAGCAGTGAGGCAGTAGAAGCCAAGGACTGCTGAACACCCAGCCCTGGATATCTGCTCCAAGAGCACAAACCCACATTACATGGTGCTCTGACGATTAGTGGTGTTGGAAAGTGAAGACCGGCAGAATACTCAGAGAGACTGAGATTCCAGTCACTTGTGGAGAACAGGTACACACAACTGGCACCCCTGGGACAAATGAAAGAAGGGCACTTTGAAAGATGTCCTAACAGTGAGAGGGGTTCTAAAGGGGCAAATATTACACAGAGCTCTCTGCTCAGGAGAAAGGGAAGGTAGACAAAATCGTCCCAGCACATGCACCCCAGCAGGTTGGGAACTCTCAGGAGCTTCAGATGCTCCATCCCCAGGCTGGCAATGGAGTTCTGAGGACCCCCACTGTGCTATGCAGCCTGCTGCTCCTTCCTCCTGGCAGGCACCAGCCCTGCACACCTGCTACCTCCATGACACAGCAGGCCAGCTGGAGGGTGGCCCCACCTACAGCAGCTACAGGGGCATAGCAAAGAGGCCCCTCCCTGCATGCTCAGCCAACTGGACCTGGCAGTGGAGGCAGGCACCACAGCCAGGAAGCAGGAAAGAGCTCTTTGCTCCCAGCAGTCACTGGTTTCAAAAGCCCACAACCTCCACAATTGCTACAGGTGCTCGGCAGCTCCATAGAGTAGAGTTTCGGGACACTAGAGGATGCTACCTATTGATGTATTATTCCATAGAAATCAATAAAAACATGAAATGGCAAAAAAAATTGTACAAAAGTACAGCAGAAGATGCCAGAAAGAGGGCTAGATGAAACTGAAATCACCAATCCTCTTGATAAGGATTTCAAAATAAATATCATGAACATGCTCACGGGGCTAAGACAAACATTCAAGATCTCAGGGAGGACTTCAAGAAAGACATAGAAACTTTGAAAAATACAGTATCTGAAATGAAACATAAAATAGAGGGATTTAAAGTAGATTAGATGAGGTAGGAAAGACAGTAAATGAAATAGAAATTAGAGAACCAGAAAACAAAGAAGCAAAGGCACAGAGAGAAAAAAGGATCTCTAGGAATGAAAGAATAATAATAGAACTGTGTAACCAATCCAAATGAAACAATATTTGGTTATATGGGTACCAGAAGAAGACGAGAGAGAAAAAGGGATAGAGTAAGAAAAAATGCAGAAAACTTCCCCAATCTGGGGAAGGAAATAGACACTCAGGTCATGGAAGTGCAGAGATCTCCTAACAAAAGGAACCTCAGCAAGACAACACCAAGACATGTAATAATTAAATTGGCAAAGATCAAGGACAAGGAAAGAGTAATGAAAGCAGTCAGAGAGAGAAAAAAGATCACAGTACAAAGGAAAGTCCATCTAGCTATCAGCAGACTTCTCAGCAAAAACCTTTCAGGCCAGAAGGGAGTGGCATGATATATTTAATGCAATGAAAGAGAAGGGCCCCACACTTCCGGGAAGATGGCAGCATGAGCAGGGCAGCAGAAATCTCCTCCCAACACTATATTTATCTACGAAAATACAGCAAATACAACTATTCCTAAAGAGAGACCAGAATACACAGGAAAGCGCACAGTGTGCACCTATACCCGAGAGGACTCGGCACCCCAAGAGGCAGGTAAGACAGGGAGCCGTGACACGGCGGCACCCGAGCATTCCTCCACCCCAGCGCACTGGCAGGAGGAGAGCATTCAGAGCCAGGAGGGAGTGGAAGTGCACCCCGCAAAGTAGCCAGCCCCGGTGATCTGCACGGGGAGCGCTGACCCACATCACGCAGTGCAGCGGAGATTGGAGAGACAGAGGGGCAGGATCTGAGCGGGAAAGCACCAGGGTGCTTGCAGCCGGCTCCCAGGAAGGAAAAAAAAAGTGCGCGTTTTCTTCAGCGGTCTTAAGAGACAGGAGCCCAGCAGAGGAGCCGGATCACCCGGCACACTCAGCCCAGCAGGCTGGGAGTCATGGGGAGTTTCGGGCACCTTCGCTGGCAACTGGGGAAGCGTCGCAGTACTTACACATCTCACTGAGATGAACAGCCTCCCATTCGTTCTCACCGCGGCCAGAGTGATAAAGGGCCCTGCGGAGCAGCAGGGCGGCCATGGCTGCGGAATAGTGGGGCAACAGCGCCACCTACAGCATCCACACAGAATCTACTCCCGGTGGGCTTTTGTTTCGTTTTGTTTTCTTTTTTTGTTATATTTTGTTTTGTTTTGTTTTTTTCTCTTTTTTCCCTTTTTTAAAGTCTTAAAGAGCCCAGCTGACATACGTGGCAACTACCAGCGACTACTACGATAGCCATGAAAAGACAGAGGAATATGGTTCAGACCAAAATCAACCAGACAACCCCAGAGAGGGAGTCTAAAGGGATGGAAATGCACAGTCTTCCTGAAAAAGAATTCAGAATAAAAGTCATAACCATGCTGATGGACCTACAGAGAAATGTGCAAGAGCTGAGGGAGGAAGTGAGGGAAGTGAGGAAAGACAATGCACAAATCAGACAAGCAACCAAAGGGCTTAACAGCAGACTGGATGAGATGCAAGAGACTGTTAATGGAATAGAAATCAGAGAACAGGAATACAGAGAAGCTGAGGCAGAGAGAGATAAAAGGATCTCTAGGAATGAAAGAATATTAAGAGAATGTGTGACCAATCCAAACGGAACAATATTCGCATTATACGAATACCAGAGGAAGAAGAGAGAGAAAAAGGGATAGAAAGTGTCTCTGAACAAATATTGGCTGAAAACGTTTCCAAGCTGGGGAAGGAAATACTCTCACAGTCCACAGAAGCCCACAGATCTCCCAACACAAGGGACCCAAGAAAGACAACACCAAGACACATATAAATTAAAATGGCAAAGATCAAAGATAAAGACAGAGTATTAAAGGCAGCTAGAGAGGGAAACAAGGAAAACCTACAAAGGAAAACCCATCAGACTATCATCAGACTTCTCAACAGAAATCTTACAGGCCAGAAGAGAATGGCAGGATATATTTAACGTTATGAAACAGAAGGGCCTCGAACCTACAATATTGTATACAGCACCAATATCATTTAAATATGACGGAGGGATTAAACAATTTCCAGAAAAACGAAAGTTGAGAGAGTTTGCCTCTCATAAACCCCCACTACCGGATATCTTAAACGGACCGCTCTAGATAGAAGCACGCTTAAGGCGAAAAAGATGTCACCAGAGAAAATAAAATCATAGCAAAGAAAGCAGACCATCCGAATACTAACTAAAGGCAAAGAATAAAACACCTGGTATATAAAGAATGGAGGATGTAGAATAAGAATGGAGAGAAATAAAGAAACATCAGACGGTGTTTAAAATAACTTAACAAGAAAGTTAAGTTAGATTGTTAGATAGTAAAGAAGCAACCCTTGAACGTTTGGTAACCACGGATCTAAAGCCAGCAATAGCAATAAGTACATATCTATCAACAATGACCCTAAATATAAATGGACTGAATGCACCAATCAAAAGACACAGAGTAACAGAATGGATTAAAAAGCAACACTCATCTATATGCTGCTTACAAGAGACTCACCTCAAACCCAAAGATATACACAGACTAAAAGTGAAGGGATGGAAAAGATATTTCATGCAAACAACAAGGAGAAAAAAGCAGGTGTTGCAGTACTTGTATCAGACAAAATACACTTCAAAACAAAGAAAGAAGCAAGATATAAAGAAGAACATTACATAATGATAAAGGGGTCTGTCCAACAAGAAGATATAACCATTATAAATATATATGCATCCAACACAGGAGCACCAGCATATGCAAAACAAATACTAACAAAATTAAAGGAGGAAATAGACAGCAATGCATTCATTTTAGGTGACTTCAACACACCACTCACTCCAAGGGACAGATCAACCAGATAGAAAATAAGTAAAGACACAGAGGCACTGAACAACACACTAGAACAGATGGACCTAACAGACATCTACAGAACTCTGCACCGAAAAGCAACAGGATACACATTCTTCTCAAGTGCACATAGAACATTTTTCAGAATAGACCACATACTAGGCCACAAAAAGAACCTCAGTAAATTGAAAAATACTGAAATCCTACCAACCAACTTCTCAGATCACCAAGGTGTAAAACTAGAAATAAATTTTAGAAAGAAATCAAAAAGGCTCACAAATACATGGAGACTTAACAACATTCTCCTAATTAATCACTGGGTTAACAACCAAATCAAAACAGAATTCACAGAATATATGGAGACTAATGACAACAACAACACAAAGCCATAACTTCTGTGGGACGCAGCAAAGGCAGTTTTAAGAAGAAAGTTTATTGCAATCCAGGCCTATTTAAAGAAGGAAGAACATTCCCAAATGAATAGTCTAAAGACACAATTACTGTAATTGGAAAAAGAAGAACAAATGAGGCCCAAAGTCACCAGAAGGAGGGACATAATAAAGATTAGAGAAGAAATAAATAAAATTGAGAAGAATAAAACAATAGAAAAAAATCAATGAAACCAAGAGCTGGTTCTTTGAAAAAATAAACAAAATAGAGAAACCCCTAGCCAGACTCATTAAGAGAAAAAGAGAATCTACACACATAAACACAATCAGAAATGAGAAAGGAAAAATCACGACGGACCCCACAGAAATACAAAGAATTATAAGAGAATATAATGAGAATCTATATGCTAACAAGCTGGAAAACATAGAAGAAATGGACAACTTCTTAGAAAAATACAACCTTCCAAGACTGACCAAGCAAGAAACAGAAAAACTAAACAGACCAATCACCAGCAACGAAATTGTATTGGTAATCAAAAACTAACCAAGAAGAAAACCCCCGCACCTTATGGATTCACCTCTGAATTCTACCAGACATATAGAGAAGAAATAACACTGATTACCTTAAAGTTTTCCAAAAAATAGAAGAGGAGGGAATACTTCCAAACTCATTCTATGAAGCCAGCATCACTCTAATACCAAAACCGGGCAAAGACCTCACCAAAAGAGAAAATTACAGACCAATATCCCTGATGAACGTGGATGCAAAAATACTCAAAAATATATTAGCAAACTGAATTAAAAAATACATCAGGAGGATCACACACCATGATCAAGAGGGATTCATCCCAGGGATGCAAGGATGGTACAACATTTGAAAACCCATCAACATCATCCACACATCAACAAAAAGAAGGACAAAAACCACATGATCATCTCCATAGATGCTGAAAAAGCATTTGACAAAATTCAGCATCCATTCATGATAAAAACTCTCAACAAAATGGCTATAGAGGGCAAGTACCTCAACATCATAAAGATGATATATGAAAACCCAAGCCAGCATCATAACAGTGAGAAGCTGAAAGCTTTTCATCTAATACTGGGGACAAGAAAGGGATGCCCACTCTTCACACTGTTATTCAACGTAGTATTGGAGGTCCTAGCCACAGCAGTCAGACAAAACAAAGAAATACACGGCATCCAGATTGGTAAAGAAGAAGTCAAATTGTCTCTATTTGCAGATGACATGATATTGTACATAAAAAAACTCGAAAGACTCCACTCCAAAACTACTAGAACTAATATCTGAATTCAGCAAAGTTGCAGGATACAAAATCAAGACCCAGAAATCTGTTGCTTTCCTATACACTAACGATGAGCTAACAGAAAGAGAAATCAGGAAAACAATTCCATTCATAATTGCATCAAAAAGAATAAAATACCTAGGAATAAACCTAACAAAGGAAGTGAAAGACCTGTACTCTGAAAACTACAAGACACTCCTAAGAGAAGTTAAAGAGGACACTAACAAATGGAAATGCATCCCATGCTCTTGGCTAGGAAGAATAAATATTGTCAAAATGGCTATACTACCTAAAGCAATCTACAGATTCAACACAATCCCTATAAAACTATCAACAGCTTTCTTCAATGAACTGGAAAAAATAATTCTAAAATTCATATGGAACCACAAAAGACCCTGAATAGCCAAAGCAATCCTGAGAAGGAGGAATAGAACAGGGGCATTACGCTCCCTGACTTCAAGCTCTACTACAAAGCCACAGTAATCAAGACAATTTGGTATTGGCACAAAAACAGACCCACAGACCAGTGGAACAGAATAGAAAATCCAAACATTAATCCAAACATATACAGTCAATTAATATTTGATAAAAGTGCCTTGGATATACAATGGGGAGATGACAGCCTCTTCAGCAGCTGGTGTTGGAAAAACTGGACAGCTACATGTAAGAGAATGAAACTGGACTACTGTCTAGCCCCATACACAAAGGTAAACTCAAGGTGGATCAAAGACCTGAATGTAAGTCATGAAACCATAAAACTCTTAGAAAAAAACATAGGCAAAAATCTCTTGGACATAAACATGAGCAACTTCTTCATGAACATATCTCCCCGGGCAAGGGAAACAAAAGCAAAAATGAACAAGTGGGACTATATCAAGCTGAAAAGCTTCTGTACAGCAAAGGACACCATCAGTAGAACAAAAAGACATCCTACAGTATGGGAGAATATATTCATAAATGATGTATCCGATAAGAGGTTGACATCCAAAATATATAAAGAACTCATGCAACTTAACAAACAAAAAGCAAATAATCCAATTAAGAAATGGGCAGAGGACATGAATAGACACTTGTCTAAAGAAGAAATTCAGATGGCCAACAGGCACATGAAAAGATGCTCCACATCGCTAATCATCAGAGAAATGCAGAATAAAACTACAATGAGATATCACCTCACACCAGTGAGGATGGCCAACATCCAAAACACAAACAACAACAAATGTTGGTGAGGATGTGGAGAAAAGGGAACCCTCCTACACTGCTGGTGGGACTGCAAATTAGTTCAACCATTGTGGAAAGCAGTATGGAGGTTCCTCAAAAAACTCAAAATAGAAATACCATTTGACCCAGGAATTCCACTCCTAGGAATTTACCCTAAGAATGCAGCAGCCCAATTTGAAAAGGACAGATGCACCCCTATGTTTATTGCAGCACTATTTACAATAGCCAAGAAATGGAAGCAACCTAAGTGTCCATCAGTAGATGAATGGAAAAAGAAGATGTGGTACATATACACAATGGAATATTATTCAGACATTAAGAAGAAAACAAATCCTACCATTTGCAACAACATGGATGGAGCTGGAGGGTATTATGCTCAGTGAAATAAGCCAAGCCGAAAAAGGCAAGTATCAAATGATTTCACTCATATGTGGAGTATAAGAACAAAGAAAAAATACTGAAGGAACAAAACAGCAGCAGACTCACAGAACCCAATAATGGACTAATAGTTACCAAAGGGAAAGGGACTGGCGAAAATGGGTGGGAAGGGACGGATAAGAGGGAAAAAGGGGCATTACGATTAGCAGATGTAATGTTGGGGGGGGCACGGGGAGGGCTGTACAACTCAGAGAAGACAAGTAGTGATTCTATAGCATCTCACTACACTGATATACAGTGAGTGTAATGGGGTTCATGGGGGGGACCTGATGAAGGGGTAGTTTAATAACCATAATATTGCACATGTAATTGTCGATTAATGATACCAAAATAAATTATATTAAAAAAAGAAATAGAAGGGCCTCCAACCAAGAACACTATACTGGGCAAGGTTATCATTTAAATTTGAAGAAGGGATTGAACGATTTCCAGATAAGCAAAAGTTGAGGGAATTTACCATCTCTACAGTGTATTTTGGAGGGACTGCTATAGATGGAAGTGCTCCTAAGGATAAATAGCTGTCACCAGACAGAATAAAATGACAGTAAAGGAAGTAGACCAATTTATTACTAAGCAAATGCAAAATTAAATCAACTACTCATGAAGTCAGTCAAGGGATACACAAAGAGTACAGAATATAACAGAATAAAAAAGAAGGGAGAAAAAAACACCTTTATATTGTGTTTGAAATGGTGTAATAAGTGAATTAAGTTAGACTGTTAGATCCTAAGGAAGCTGCCCTTGAACCTTTCATAACCACAAGTCTAAAGCCTACAATAGCAATAAAGACATATCTATGGATAATCACCCTAAATATAGATGGACTGAACGAACTAATCAAAAGACAGAGAGTTGAAGAAAGGATTAAAAAAAAAACACCCATCTGTATGCTGCCTACAAAAGACTCATTTCAAGCCCAAAACATACACAGACTAAAAGCAAAGGGATGAAAAAAGATATTTCATATAAATAATAATAAGAAAAAAGCAGAAGTAGCAGTACTTATATCAGACAAAATAGATTTCAAAACAAAGAAAGGAACAAGAGACAAAGAAGATGATAAAGGGGTCAATCCGACAAGAGGATATAACCATTATAAATATCTATGCACACAATATAGGACCACCTACATATGTGAAATAAATACTAACAGAATTAAAGGGGGAAATAGAATGCAATGCACTCATTTTGGGAGACTTGAACACACCACTCACTCCAAAAGACATAGCAAAAGACAGAAAATAAATAAGGAGACAGGGGCACTGTACAATGCCTCAGAGCAGATGGACCTAACAGATATCTACAGAACACTCCACCTAAAAGCAGCAGGATACACATTCTTCTCAAGTGTACATGGAATGTTTTCCATAACAGATTCCATACTAGGCCACAAAGAGCCTCAGTAAAGTCAAAATGATTGAAATTGAGGCAACAAGCTTCTCAGACCACAAAGGTATGAAATTAGAAATAAATTATGCAAATAAAACAAAAAAGCCTACAAACACATGGAGGCTTAATGATGTGCTCCTTATCAATGGATCAATGACCAAATTAAAAAAGAGATCAAGCAACATATGGAGACAAATGAAAACAACTCACAACCCAAAATCTGTGGGATACAGTGAAGGCAATTCTGAGAGAGTATATTGCAATACAGGCTTACCTCAAGAAAGTAGAATGATCCCAAATGAACAGTCTAAAATCACAATTAATCAAGAGATAAACCCACACATATATGGTCAATTAATATACGATAAAGGAGCTATGGATATACAATGGGGAAATGACAGTCTCTTCAACAACCAGTGTTGGCAAAACTGGACAGCTACATGTAAGAGAATGAAACTGAATTATTGTCTAACTCCATCCACAAAAGTAAACTTGAAATGGATCAAAGACCTGAATGTAAGTCATGAAACCATAAAACTCTTCGAAGAAAACATGGGCAAAAATCTCTTAAATATAAACATGAGCAACTTTTTTGTGAACACATCTCCTTGGGCAAGGGAAATAAAGGCAAAAATGAACAAATGGGACTACATCAAACTAAAAACTTCTGTACAGCAAAGGACACCATCAGTAGAAAAAAAGGCATCCTGCAGTATGGGAGGATATACTCATAAATGACTTATTCAATAAAGGGTTAACATCCAAAATATATAAAGAACTCACACACCTCAACACCCAAAAAACAAACAACTCGATTAAAGAATGGACGGAGGATCTGGACAGACACTTCTCTAAAGAAATTCAGATGGCCAACAGATATATGAAAAGATGCTCCACATCGCTAATTATCAGAGAAATGCAAATTAAAACCACAGTGAGATATCACCTCACACCAGTTAGGATGGCCAACATCCAAAAGATAAAAGCAATAAATGCTGGCAAGGATGCAGAGAAAGGGGAACCCTCCTACACTGTTGGTGGGAATGTAAATTAGATCAACCATTATGGAAAGCAATGTGGAGGTATGGAGCTTCCTCAAAAAATTAAAAATAGAAATATCATTTGACCCAGGAATTCCACTCCTAGAAAATAACCCAAAGGAAACAAGTTCTCAGATTCAAAAAGACATATGCACCCCTATGTTTATTGCAGCACTATTTACAATAGCCAATATACAGAAGCAACCTAAGTGCCCATCAGAAAATGAATGGATAAAGAAGATGTGGTACATATACACAATAGAATATTATTCAGCCATAAGAAGAAAACATTTCCTACTATTTACAACAACTTGGATGAACCTAGAGGGTATTATGCTCAGTGAAATAAGCAGGTGAATAAAGACAAGTACTAAATGACTTCACTCGTTTTTAGGGTATAAGAATGAAGCAAAACTGAAGCAACAAAACAGCAACAGACTCACAGACTCCAAGAAGGGACTAGCGGTTACTAAAGGGAAGGGGTTGGGGAAGGTGGGTGGAGAGGAAGGGCGAAGGGGATTAAGGGGCATTATAATTAGCATTCACAATATAGGTAGGTCACAGGGAAGGCAGTACAGCAAGGAAAAGACAAATGGTGACTCTATAGCATCTTACTACACTGACAGACAGTGACTGCAAGGGCGGGGAGTGAGGACTTGATAATATGGGTGAATGTTGAAACCAGAATGCTGCTCATGTGAAACTTTCATACCTTAATTTTTAAAAAAAAGGAAAAAGAAAAAGAACGAAAGAGGAAGGGAGAAACACCAACCCTACTGCATTTTTACAAGTGCAAAATGAGGGATTTGGACACAATATAAGTGGCTTTCAAACTTCCTTTTTTTTAAGCAGAAAAATATTTTTGACAAATAAAATTAATACATTCTAAAAAAAAGAAATTTTAAAGACAAGCTACAGAGCAGTGAATATTTTTTCAAACTACTTATGCAACAAAGTACTAATATCTAGAACATAGAAAGAACTCTCAAAACTCAACAGTAAAAAAGGAAACAATCCAGTTAGAATATGGGCTTAAGGCATGAAGAGACATTTCATCAAAGAAGATTACACATGGCAAAAAAGTCTATGAAAGATGTTCAACATTATTGATCTTCAGGAAAATGCAAATTGATCCATGAGAAGTCACTACACACCCACTGGGATGGTGAAAATTTAAATAGTACAAACACTAAATGCTGATGAAGATGCAGAGAAACTAGATCCCTCATACATACTTGGTTGAAATATTACAGTCATCCTGAAAAAGTCTGTCAATTTCTTAAAAAACTAAATAATCTATGACCCAGCAATTGCACTTTTGGGCATTCATCCCTGAGAAATGAAAACTTATTTAAAACATAAAAACCTATATCAAGTTTAATTTTAAAATATTTAATTGACTTCTGAAGGGTTACACAGAAGTGTAAAAGCAGATACGGGACCAGATCTCTGTGTTGTCATCTGTCTTGTCACTGCATCTCCGTTAACTATATCTGGAATGGCACTTAACAGTCATTAAGGACCCATCTTCATCTGATGAACAGAGGCTGCTTGAAATTCTGTGTTGAGAAGAATTCTAAAGCTTTGAAATTCTGAGATCAACAGGAAAATTTTCACAGTTAGTTGGATGTATATATCATGAATATAGCCAGCAAAAAATGGCAATATACAAGTTTAATATATGCCAATGTTATATTGAATTGTGTGGTCTCACCAATCATGGAGTACTAAAATCAAAAGAGATATTAGAAATTACCAAGTATTCAATCTTTTTTTTTTCAAATGAGGGAACCAAAGAAGTAAAATAAGAGCAAGTGGGACCCCAAGTTTATTATCTGACCTCTTTCTTTCACCTGAGATCAACAGGAAAATTTTCACAGTCATGAATATAGCCAGCAAAAAATGGCAATATACAAGTTTAATATATGCCAATGTTATATTGAATTGTGTGGTCTCACCAATCATGGAGTACTAAAATCAAAAGAGATATTAGAAATTACCAAGTATTCAATCTTTTTTTTTTCAAATGAGGGAACCAAAGAAGTAAAATAAGAGCAAGTGGGACCCCAAGTTTATTATCTGACCTCTTTCTTTCACCAAGTCAGTCCATCCTTGTTCTTAGAAGTAATTGACTAGATATTTCAAGTCCATGAGTTTTCTCTTTGTGTGGAAGGGATTTTATTCACAAATAATTTTATAAATAAATTTGTAGCTATTTCTCACAAACAGCTTCTTGATGCTAGACTTGTCCTAGGAAATATAGGAGATCACTCTAGAAGAGAAAATATCCAACTCCAAAGTTTGGAGCAGAATCACTTCCATATTCATCATCTTGATAGCCAGGCTAAACTTTTCTGAGACTATCTGGCCTTACTTTAAGGACTTACATGTGTTTTTCCCACTCATATTGCAGGAAGTAGAAAAGAGCTATAAAATGGGGTGTTAGGCCCTCTGAGTCCTTTTGCCTAAGCATATCATCACAACAATATGCTGGGAATTTATAGGAGTCTTTTTCTGACTTCTAGAAATAACAGGTTCCATTTCCCCTGTTAGTTCCTTTGCCCTATTAATCAAGATCACTGAAAATGAATAAGTGGAGTCAAATTAAAATTTCCAGGTTTTGGTGCTCTTATCTTTTAAAAGAGAAAAAGAAGTCAGCTGCTTAAACCCTTTGCCCCTGAGAACAAGCTGTGCGAACTTGAACTCATTACTGGCTTCTCTGGTTCCTTGTGCCCTCAGACCTTACAGAACCTGTCTGCAGCCTCACTATAACATCCCTGAGCACTCATGTATCAATGGTTAGTGAATATGTAAGGATTTGAGGATCAAGTGAGTGTGAACAGGCCTGCCACTTGATCTTTTCAGTGAAACTCATGATAACAGCTCACAGTACACCTCTTGAAAGCTTTCCTTGGCCCTTGCTGCTGCCAGCCTCCCCCTTATCAGCAGGCACCAAAAGCTTCAAATTACAGCAGGTAATTGGATGAAAGTGGAAATGCATCCTTCTAATGGAGTGAGAGATTAATGCCTGATCTTTTTCCTTCAGTTGCTGAAGCAAAAGAAAAACACAGATGAAGGTTGTGGTGCAGAAAAGCAAATTAGCTTGGCTTCCGAGCCATGGAGTGGATGTTCCAGCTAAAATCTAAGGTGTTTTAGAGACTCTAGACATACATCAAAAGCACAGAAAACAACCCAGGACAGCAGTTACCAAATTATCCCAGAGACAATCTGCAAATCCCTTGCTCAATAAATGTCAGCAATACAATTTACCTTTGTACAAGGATAAGTTACTTTGTACCTAAAGATAATTCACTTATGGCCCGGTACTGGGACATTTTTATAACTGTGACACCCTCTGTGGGTAGGAATAAACAGAGCTGAATAATAAGAGGCATCAAAAAAGATTTAATGTGAAACTGTCTAATGCAATTGGGACGCATGATTTAGCCAACAGGGCATATTTTTTGTGAGTATTCTGTTGCTCTAGTAAATTTCTTATGGACTAATATAGTTTGTATTAAAAACACATTTGCAGTTGATTCAGGAAAGAAGACTCTTCTGATGTCAACCTATTTTATATCAAGAGATGCAATTAAAAATGTACATGGAGTAATTTCACCTTTTTATTAAATTATCCTGAAGACGAGAGCCATCTTACCATAGGGTGACTGAGATTAAAATTCAAAGAAGCTTTAGAGTGAGATAAATTGGATTTACATCATTTAAAAGAGAGGTCTGTTCAAGATCAAGGTTCTGGGTGATTTTCTTCTGACAATTAATTACCATGTGTGGTGCATTTTAATATTTTTTTTATATTCCATTGTAGAGGGATGAAATTTGTGAGGGCCTGAAAGGCTGCATCATCGTGATGGCAAGAGGAACCGTGGGAGTGAAAAGAGGAAAAATGGAAGCAGTGAGGCAATTATGGAAGTTGGTATTCATGACATTTTAAAATAGTAACCCACCCATCAATACAGGGGAAAGGAAAAGAGAAAACTGTGAGCGGCACTCAAGTTGCCTAATAATAGCAAGCTAAATTTCCTTTCTGGGGTACTTACCTTACTGTTTTGGATAAACTTCCAGATCAATAGATGTCCATCATCATCTACCATCTGAGGGTTTGGTTCACAATGTCAGCCAACAAACTCATCTCTACCAAACACTAATTAAAAGCGGGACCTTGAGTTACACACTCCATGAATGACCAACATGGAGTAAAATAATATTCAGATGACATGAAAACTATGCCAGTTCCATGACCAAAAAAATGTTGCCTGTCCATTTGATTTTTTCAGATAAAGGACTTCTAAGTACATCCTTTGGAATAGTTCTGTTTCCTTAAGAAGTATATTGCAGAATGATCATGAACTTTGGAATCTGCCATTTATTTGCCGTGTAGATTTGGATACATTACTGGACCCTCTGCACCTCTTTTCCCATCTGCAAAAATCATGATGATATTTTCACTTTACAAAGTTGTTTGGAGATTCAAATCATATCACAGCCATATGTAAAAATGTTTGGAACATAGTAGATATACACTGAGCTACAGAGAATGCAAAGAAAGACATGAACCCTAGGACAGATTAATCTAGTCGGTGAGATACAGTCTGGGAATATCCCAAGGCATCATACAGATATGCATTACATAAACACAGAGAACACAGCAGCCCACGTGAATGTCACAGTTACTCCAAGCAGGCAAAGCCATCACCATGAGGGACATGAGTCAGAGAAAACTTCTGAAAGATTTTAGCCCCTGGCTAAGGAGTATGATCTGCAATTATAGTACACTGTTGTCCTTTATATATAATCTCCAAAGGTCTTCTTGAATACTTTACTCAACTTTCTGACACTTAGCAATACAACTTATTTTCAATAAACATTTATCAAAAGCCAGCTGATTTCCAGGTGTTCCTCATTGTAGGCCTGTCACTTTTGCACAAGTGACAAGATGAAACAAGAGAACCAGCCCAGGCCCTTCTACCTCCTCAGGAAAACAAGCAGCCACCCGATCTTCACAGTCAGCACTGTGAACTGACACTCGGCTTCCTCTTTTGAACGCACTAAAGAGAAAAGTATGCACTGTTTGGTTGCATTTTTCACTGATTGTTTCTTTTCTTCTCTTTTTTTGAATGTATCCTAGGTTTCTCTAAATGTTGCTTGCCCTATATATCCACATGTTTACGACCAGCAGTAAGACTCAGCAAATTAATTTTCCAGACTTGGCTTTAGTTTCTATTTTAAAGTACAGTACATTGAATTGGAGGTACCAGCATATGAAAACATTGCCTATATTTGTTGCTAATTTAAACTTTTACATGTAGCAAATTCAAACATATTTGTGGATATTCAAACACATTTTCATTTACTTACAGGCAGGTTTTTGTTAAGGCACAGGCTACGTAACATAAATCACTGACTTCGGTAATGCAAGTATAGGCGGGATTCAAATTCATAATGAGAGTCACTCATCCATTGATTTTGCCAGGCACTGTGCTAGGCGCTAGGGATAAATGGAGGAAAAAAACACCATCTGACTCTCCAGAGACAGTATACAGGAGGAAAACACAAACAGAACAAAAAGATTACAATATAATAAGTCCTTTTAAAAGACACTGCCTTGTAGGTTTTTCCTATCTTGCTTTTCTCCTGCAGTCGGGAGCATCCCAGCCTAGGCTAAGAGAGGTAACAGGAGACAGACATCACTTTAGCAAGCTAACCTACAGAATATGCCTGTGGACTGCAGATGCTAGGGTCCAGAACATGGGGTGGCAGCCAGCAAAGGGCTGACAATGCTCAAGCCACACCTGCAGAGAAGCAACAGGACCCTGAGTGGGAACAAAAGACAGTGAACATACTAAGTACCAGACCAGTGAAAGAAACAGGACAACCTAATATACTGTGGCAGAAGAGTAGTTCCCAAAGCTCACACTCCTCATTAAAACTCTCAAATGAGCTGCAGTGTAGAACTTGAACCAAAAGTCAGAGACTGTGCAGCACGTCCTCCTGGGCTCCCTGTGGCTATGTGGATATGCACACGCAGAGCATACACATGAGCGTCTCCTGTTAACTGTTAAGACCATTTGGGGAAATGGGTTGTGCTGCTTCCTCCTTTTCCACATTGGAGTGTAATTTTGTGATTACCAAGGAGAAATATACAATGTGTAATGAAAGAAAAGAAGAAAGAGTAACTAATAGTCTTTTAGAGTATTAGGAAAAGCTTCATGGAGCATATAATTTGAGCTGAGTCTTAAAAATTAAATCCCTATCAAGCTAATATTCCAGGCAGAGGAAATAAAAAGTGTATACAAAGAGGTAGAGGTTATAAAGCAAGCATGAAGTGTTCGGGCAACATAGAATTAGTTTGACAGAGCAGAGCACATGGGCATACTGACGGGGGAAAAGTAAGAGGTGAGCCTGGTATGTCAGGTACAGATTATATCAGTCTTTATCTCAAAGGGGATGAGTAGCTATTAAAGGATGTTAAGCTAAGGAGTGTTTGACTTACAGAAAAATGTTTTATTGAAAGAAAGGCCCTGAAGTGAGCAGAATATAAAGTTTACACCATATAAATATGTTGGGAAAGGCTATGCAAAGGTCATCTGAGCTGGGAGGTAGAACTGGAGCATGACCTTGGAAGAGATCCATGGAGCTCCTGAACTTTGTGGGATGAGATTGTGGCTGGTGAGGTCCTAAACTAAAACAGTGGCAGGAGGAAGGGACAGATGTGAATACATTAAAGGGGAATAGACTACTTAATGGGATGGATTAATATGGAAAAAGAAAGCAAGGAAGGAATACAGATGATTCTCAGATGTGCAATTTTAGTGATTAGACAGACTTACGGGAAAAGGTCTTGATTTCCATTTCACTAAGGTCAAGAAGCCTGTGATGCATCTAAGTCAAGTTTCCTAGTGGGTAGTTGAACATACACATTTGATCACAATTAGGAGCATAGTTTTAAGGAGAAAAAAATGTTTGGTGTCAGAAAACAGATTAGTGATTTTCTAGGGCCGGGAATGGGGAGTATTGAATGCAAAGGGGAACTAGGGCATTGGTGTGATATGAATAATCTTAATTGTAGCAGTGCATACACAGCTGTATACATGTGAAGGAACTCACTGAACTCGAAATGGGCACGCTGTATTTTATGTAATTATATTGCAGTAAAGTTCAATTTAAAAAATGTTTTAAGTCGTCAGTACATTAATGAAGATTGAAATGTGAAGTGGACAAGATACAGAAGAAAGGTCATAGAGTGAGGTAAGATGGTCAAGGCTAGAACCGCATGGATATCCCAAACCAGTGTAACATTATCAACTACATTCCAATAAAAAAAATTTTTTTAAGGCTAGAATTGTATATAAGGAGAGGAAAAATAGCAAAATCATTAGCCAGTGTTTAGTGTTTGGCCACAAAACAGAATGGTGTCATTTTAAAGCCCTTCAGGGGCTTATATGTCATCTAGAGTTCTACTTCCCTTTATATAGGAGGTATCTGGGGTTCATACTGAACTGCAATGCTTTGCACAAGGTCAGAAAGTTAAGAGCAAAGGCTAAACTAGATACTAGCCAAGACTCCTGAACCAGGATGGTTGTGTCTTGGGATAGCCACCAGTCCATCAGTGGGCCTCAATTGTAAAAGGACACCCAACTGACACCACAAAAAGGTCCCACTGGTGTCACATTTGAGTCAAGTCACATATTTCTTCCTCTGAGTTACTGTTTTCTGTGGGCAGCACTCAGCAAAGAGCCATGTAACCCTCCGAGGTCGTAAGATGCCTTAGAAGATAAACCACCTTATGAGGAAGGACAGAGGTGTTCCCAGTTGCCACTCCCTGAGATTTTGGAAGTCGAAAGAGGAGGCATTTTCCACCGCACAAATGTGCACCTACAAAGCTGGGCTTTTTGCCTGGCTTTGTTTTCTGGGATGATACATCTCTGCACAGAGCACAGGCACTTTTGACAAATCGAATAAAGGACTGGACCACTTGCTGGTGAAATCTCAGGAGAAGGAAGTATAGAGAAAGTGTTTAACAATTTATCAAGCCAAGCACCCACCACCTTTCAGGTTTTCTTAGTTTTTGTTTTTGTTTTGTTTGAAGGCTAGAAGACAGTTTCATTGAACAAGGAGAAAGTACACTCTTAAAGGGAGAGCAGGCAGCCTGAGAGGTTAGGACCAGCCTCAGGGTTTTTCGCTTTTTTTTAATTTTTAAATGAACTCACGTAAGTGTACTTCCACTTATGAGAAAAGAAACAAAAAGTTGCCTTCATCAGGGAATACTGAGCAGATGGAACTAGAAACATCTAGGGGAGAGGAAATAGAAGCAAATATGGTTGTCATGGTTTCTTGGAGATGTAGTAAACAAGGGGCCCAAATGGACAATGAAATCCCCCATTGGGAAAAACCACATGTCGCTCCTTTCTTTCTTAGATAATTGCCAAGCTCATGTTGAATGTCTGGAGTCAGGGGCAGATGACAGAACAGTTATGCTGTCACTCACCCCTGGCTAGTCGCAAATTATATTTGTCCTGTGACCATCCTATCCTCCTAGATAACAGACACCAAACAATTAATGACTACCTCAGATTAATCAATTATCCCAGCGGGCAGTGCCCTGTAGAAATATATGACACATGTAAACATGAGAGAAGCTGTGCACAGCCTGAGATCAAGTTTTCTGCTTCACTGGGAAGCAGCCAGCACATATGACAACATTTTAAAAGATTTGTAAATCCTGGTGGACACAGTCAGATTCCCAGTCCTCCCCAAATTAGTCTAAATCCAACTCCACTGTATTCCAGGTAATATGTGAATCATACAATAGCTTGATAAATCTGCATGGTCCAATGTTTCCCAAAAATTTGTTTGTGGGAATGCTGGAAAAGGAGGGATGGGAGAGGGACCCCTTCCCAACAGTTTTGAGTCCAGCACAGTGAAGACTGTCCCTAGGTTATGGCAAACTGGCAAACGTCAGAACTATTCAAACATATGGCTGAACTCATATATTTTGTCTAGAGGTTCTATTCTGATCAAGTTGACACAAGGTCTTTTCCAAGGTCATCCCAGACCCTGCCAGCGCTGAGATCAGACTACTGGAATGAACTCCACAGTAGACCCCCTCCTGTCCCGCCAAAACAGATTCTTTCAATTGCACACAAGATCAGAGGTTGTTTTCTCATTTTCCGTGCCCTTCACAAATGACCTTCCAGCAGTTGGCTAAAGGATTGTGCAATTTGAGTGGAGGTCCTGTGTAGAGGTGGGGAACGTGGCTGTGCTTATGAAACACTGGTTCTCATGGGTGATGGGCGGTCAGACCACGGGCACTTGAGCTGGCTGCAGACAGAGGGAGGAAGGGTGGCTTCACCTTGGCTCATCTACATGTCCTCAGAAGCCAAGAAGTCACCAGCAATTTTTAGGTTGTTGAAATTTTTCTCTCTCATGGGTCTGTCCCCAAAGCCCAAAGCTTGCAACATCTCATTTCCTGCTTGGGGATTTCCTGACTGAGGCATTGGCCTCTGTAAAGAAACCTGTAGGAAGCCTTTTTTTCTGGAACTATCTGACTGTGCCCATCAGCTTCACCTAAATAATCAGGTCTCATCAACTTAACACTACTCGTACACCTCCTCAGAAAGTGCATTTTTCACATCTTCATTGTCCATCACCCAACATCAACAGATTCGAACTCTTAGTACTCTGAACACATCTTTGTCCATATAGCACGTTTAATAAACTCTATCAGTATAACCCATTTCTATCATATCTGTTTCAAATGGAGTGGTAGGGATTCAGGAGGTAAATTCCAGCTCACGAGGCTATTACAAAATAAAGAAATAAACGCTTCCAGGAAGTGATATATATTTGCTAAAGCATTTCGTTGTCTTTCCCCTACTAGAATGAGAAGTGGGCTCTGTGGTGGTAGGGTTTTGTCAGTCCCCTTCCACTGCTGCAACCCCATGTTCCAGAATGACTCCTGGCAGGCAGTAGGTGCTCAATAAACGTTTAATACATACATTGATAAATTCCAGGCAGCCTGACATTCTGAGTGACTGAAATGATATATTTTAAAACCATTTTTCTTGTACCTTAATACATTTTTCCGTTTCCCAACTAACAAAGGCTTCTTCTCCCTCACTGAAAGCTCCGATTATCTTTCATCTTATCCCAATTTTCAAATAATCAACAATTAAAAAATCTCCCATTGGAAGTTCCATTCTCATTATGGAATACTTGTTTAAAAAATTACTTAACGTTTAAAAAAATTCTCTCTCTCCAGTTTATAACACTGTCCTTTCCTTCCTTAGAATTAAAAAACAAACCAATAGAAAAACTAAAAACACCCTTACATCATCATGTCTGTTTTCATTCCATGTCAAAATTAATTGTTTTGACTTGGAAAATTTGTTGACCTCACCACCAATCTCATCAGGAAAGTCTCAAACTTTCAGGAAGTTGTCAAGCTCAAAGTGGTAGAAATTCATTTTCCAAAATTTGAATTTTCACTTGAAAGCTGAAATTTTGTCCTGGGTAACAAATTGTATCAGTTTTCTTAAGGTAAAAGCCTCACTTTGTTTTCAAGATGACTGACAAAAATTGAAGGCTGAATATCCAGTTTGCAAGATGTTCGAGTGAAAATGGCATTCTGTGGAAAAGCTGCCAGTTCAGCTCACAACTCCCACAATCACACCAATGGTTTTCCTTGAGATTCTCATTGTGCTGGGCATGCAACCAAGTGCTTTACGTCTAAACCCCATTTTGTCACACAGGATATTAAAAAGACATACTCAAAGGCTGAGGTTTAATAAAATGGATCATTTTATTGTTTCATCGTTCTTCAACACTCTTAAGTAAAACTGGCTTTTTTTTTCCTGTGAGTGTAACTCATCAGATGAGTCTCCGTAGTCTGGTTCACTCTGTATGTGTAAGAAGCAACTTCTGTTAGGCTCATTCCAAAGGCTCCTGGGACAATGCCCCTACCTCAAAACCATCATTAACACCATCCCCTTCGATACTGACAATCTCTAAGTTTCTTTAATTGCCAACTCAATCAGTTTTTTAAAAACTGAGGAGTTCATGATAGTAAAATATCAAATATTCATAATGGCCTATGGGCTGGTTGTATAACCTTCCCTGGTGAGCGAGGCTGGGTGATGTGGTTGGAGTTTGTATGGGAAATAAAATAGAGAATATACTTTTGGTTTAATGCTCAAAACGCCCTGGAGGCGTTAATCAATGTCCAGTTCTGATTCATTTCAGAAACTTCAGGGATAAGAGCTGAACTGCCCACATCCCTGGTTCCAGGTGGACGAAGGAGCAAGGGTAGCTCTCAGGGAGAAGCCCAAGAAGAGGACAGGAGGTCTCTGTGGTCCTGGCCAGTCACACCCTAAGGGTACAGCCACACCTCTGACTGCCCACAGGCTTGGCTGGTCAGCCAATGAGGTTGAGAAGACAAAAACCATGTAGCGTCCCTCCTGTCCCCCATCTCAGCCTCTTGCCCAGCTCCTTGGTAATCTCCAGCACCAGCGGGGGTGCTGACTTAATGGGCTAGGCCCAGGATACTGACAGGCCACATTTTATCAGCTAGAGAGATTACTATAACTTAAAAGTGAGCCCCACACCTTGCACCCTGTATTTTTGCACCCATACATATGAAGAGCAATCCAGGGTTGACCCCTAGCAGAAGAGCTAGTCAGGTGCCTCCTCTTTTCTTCTTTTCTGATTTTCAGTTAATAAGTAAGTAGGTTCAGAACCTACAGACCTGGCCATCTTTCTCTCCTCTTTCTTAGTATAGGCACTTTGAACAAGCTGGTCCCAAGATTGAGAATGGAGAAATAGAAAGGCAGTAAACGATCCTACTTAGGCCTCAAGTCTAAACAATATGTTCAAATCCAGCTTTTACCAGGGAACATTGTTCTGGGTTTATTTGGGTTTGCAAACTATTGTAAACAGGTTGTTTGATTCCCACTATGCTGTTGGGAGCTTTGTGCAAAACTCCATCAGAAACCCCATGGTGGGGAGAGACATGCAGAGCAGTTTGAGCACTCCTCAGTTCCTGGTGCTAGTATCATCATAATATCACAAAGCCCTACCCAGAGCCCTTCACACCTCTCCCCGACATCCAATTCCTATCTGCTACGGTACCTAGCACACTGCCTACCTCATAACAATAAATACGTATCAAACAGCTAAATGAAGAACAAAAGGGTACCATGCCTGCTACTATCATTAGTCATTCCTTTTTTCTGGACAAATCTCAATCAAGGTTTCACAAACAAAAGGGGAATGGCCACAGATAGCTGTAACAACTAAGCCAGCATTTATTAAGTATGAATAGTAGCTTATTTAATCTTCACAATATCCAGGGAGGGTGGAAATTATAATATACTTTTACAGATGGGCAAACTAAAGCTTCAGAAGACCAAATAACTCAATCAAGGTAAAAAAGATGGTATACTGGAGCGGGGGCTAAAACCAGGTCTTTCTTGCTCTAGATATCGCAGAGTTGTAATTTTGTATGTGCTCTGAGTTTTGCAAGCATATTTTGTTTCTGTAATCAGAAAAAAATAAAGATATATGTTGATATTAGAATTATGCAGTAAAGACAGTATTATTAATGACAACAAAAATACAAACAAAGGAAAGAAATTTCCTAAAGAAGAGTAAGGAAGTTCTTTATAAAATAGTCAGGATTGCAAAGTTACTAGAAACATAAACTAACCACCATTATTATTCTTGGCCTGTGAACTTCTATACTGTGTACTTTGAAGATTCTAAGAAAGACATATATCACTTCCGTAGAACTGTACCATGTTGCTTTAGATAATTATCATCACTCACCAAAAAACAACTCTACAGTGCATTCCCCTAGTGAATTGTAACCTTCAGCAGGAATTACGTGCTACTGATTTTTTTAGATGCATGATTAAAACATCATGGGCATTTCAAGCTCAGGTCTGTACTGGGCTTAGTTCCACACAGCATCCCATAGACACTAAGCTTGTTCTTTTACGCATAATGTACATCGTGTTACTCTGGAGGAATCATCCTCATTTTTCACTTATGTCTTTTATTTCTGAGTAATGCATAGAACACTATATGTATTCAATCTGTTACTAGTAATGATAAGAACCTCAACTGATATTCTACTTACTAGAATCTAGTCCTTAACAGCAACAAATACGCCAATCAGTGTTCAGGTTCTAAAATACTATATTTGCTACAAGATCAAAGGTCAAAGTTACCTCCATTTCCAGGTAATAAAGTGAAAACTATTGACTAGTATTAGTATTCATTTTCTTCAGCATTTCTGCAAAGGTCTCTGCCCACCTTGTCACATCACTTTGAAAATGAGTCTTTGCAAACAATCCAAGTAAGACGACATGCTGAAGCACTAACAGAATGCTGCCTTGTACAAAGTCCCTTCACAGCCATGAGTCATTCCTCACAACAGCCCTGTGAGGTAGGACACTTTCTTAATGATATTTCAAAAGTGGAGAAGTGAGGTAAAGAGAAAGGTGTGGTATGATGGGATCAACACAGATACAATTTGTGATCAACACAGATAAATGCTGAGGGACAGTATACAGAACTCAAAAAGCATAATCTCCACTTTGCAGAGAAGAATCATACTACGTACAGTAGGGACACCCCCTCACTCCAGGACTGCAATCATCACAGATACGAGGGAATCATCTTACTGATGAAAATCCTATTACAGAAGACACATATGTTAAGCAAAAAAAAAGTCTTAAATCTTGGGTACCTAAGGAGTCCCAAGGAAACCCTGATTTATCCTCTTTGAAATATACCTCATTTTTAAGCACATGAAAATTCCCTCTCCTCTACCCTCTGCCCCCATAAAATTTTTATACCACATTAGATGATCAATGATCTTCACTAAATTTGTTCAGGGTTACATACTTGAGAAACGCTTGGGGAGAATTTTATCTACAGACTCTAGATGAAGAACCCAGATAGGACAAAACTACATGAAATGTTGAGTTTTAAGACATACATGCAGCAGATAAGTACTGGGTACTTATTTAAGGCATTTATGGAAAAGAACTGAAGCTATCTGACAATATCTCTCCACAGGCACAAATCATATCTTGGGCTTTCTTCTAAGAGTACAATAGCTACAAACGTCATTGAATATACAATTTAAAATCTGGTCTCAACAAACCATTCCCCTTTCCATCCTCTCTCTTTTGATAGTATCGGGTAAGCCGCAGAGAGGTCACTGCTTCCTATCCTCATTAACTACCCAGTAAGTAGGCATTTTCCTCCAAAGAGTATGCCTCCCTTGAAAAACACGGTGGCTCTGAAATAGTTTGTTACTGTCTTAATAAAAACACCTAAAAAATTAAACTTCTTAAATTTTGATGAACAACTCAACAATGTTACACAGAGAAGAATTTCAGAAGCCAGCCCATCACATCTTTTTAGGAACAAAAATTAAGGCCCAGAGAGGTTAAGGGATGTTGACAAAAATCATTATTTAGTTAACAGCAGAGCTGGGATTGTGAAGAAGGCAGGCATAGACACCTTCTCCCACCCAGCAATGTGACCCTTCAGGCTGCTAACAAATAGGTACTAGTTTCAGTCCCCATTTCTCTGGCACAAGCCAGAGAGAGCTGTGGAAAGGAGAGAGATTGCTCACGGCAGTCACATCAAGGCACTGGCCTGTGACAAAAGGGGACTGTATGTATCTATGTTATGTGTGTGGATAACAGGGAGACAAACCTGTGTGTAATCCAACAACACTGAAAGAACAAAGGTTGGCCCAGTTTGGGGAGGAAGATTACAGATCTGTTCTGAGTATTTTCTAGAGACTTTATATTTGTAATTTTAGTAAAATTCTGGTAGAAGGAAACTGCACAGTAAAATGATGTGGTTTGGTTTAAAAAAAAATCTCTCTGAGGTTTCCCCATTACACCACATCAGGGACATGAGTATCAGGGACTCTCCTGTCCTCTGGAGTTCACATCTTTCGGCAATAAAGAATACCACAGCCATGACACATGAGGGGCAGCAGGTTTTAGTGTCATTCCAAAGCCTCCCGACACTTGCACGGAAAGATAACGTGAGCCAGTGTGTTCTTGCGTTTCACGAAGTTCCAGCAGATGCTCCGGTAAGACGGCTGCACCTTCTCTGTGACGGGATCAGAAATGACAGGGAACACTCACAAAGCTGGGGGGCTGCCCGCCATGGCAGGCTGTGCCTCATCCTAAGAAGAGACAAATCACCTTCAACAGCATTCGAGAGCCTGGGGGTATTCACCCACTCTTACACTGATCAAAATGCATGAGCTGTCCAGCCGAGTTACACGATTATCATTCTGCTCAGCAGTATAAGGACAACGGAGAACATCTCACTGATCAAAACACACAGAGAGGAGGCACATCTTCGTAAGACACTCCGCTTTGGAGGAGGACACAAAGCAAGATGATAAAAAGGAAGTTAGAGAGGTAGCTGGGAGCATGGAGAAGGTAGAAACAAACATGCATATGACCTTTTGACTTGAAGAACAAATAGCGGATAAACTACACACAGCTTTTATTACTCACTTAATCCCTGGAAACCCACAGATTTCCTTGGAATCTCTCCTTGCCAAGTTCTAACATGTTTCATGCTCACGCTCAGCATCGGCCCACTGGGCCTGCCAAATACCAATAAGCTGTGGATAGTGAGGTGAGTATCAAGAATCCACATCTACACACTTTCTGCCTCCCTTGCAGGGAGGAAGGCACTCACTCTACATTAGGTGAACTTCCTCGAAAAGGCAGCAGGAATGTGGGTCCAGACATGTAAATGGAAGGTGACCAGTGTCCTTAAGAAATATTTAAAATTTTAGTATAAAAAATGTAGAGGAAACCCCTAAGGGTAATTCACATCTATGATTTGATAGGGCTCATTGTGAGTACTGCAGCAATGAATTCTTACCCTACAGGATAGTCAACAAAGTAGCTATTATATTCATACCTTAAGGCAGCCTAGAAAATAAACCTCGGGGTGGCTCTAGTCTACAACATCCTGTCGCTCTTTGAAATTGTCCTTGAATACTAAGGCCCAAAACTCTTGAGCTGAAAAATTTTGATTCCTATCGACCAGCCACCTTAGCGCCTGGGCTTCTTTCCTGGATTGTTCAAAGCTTGGTATCCACATGGCTCGCAAAGAGCTCCTGCGTGGAGCCACAGGGGAGAAAGCAAACGCTGTAGGCTCCGGGCAACTCAGGTGGGAAGCTTCTGCCTTCCAGCTTTTGGGTGGTAAGCCCTGCATTGAAAGAAGGGAGAAAAAGAATTATAAAGAAACAGTAAGGAAGCACCAGTCCTGTGTTCCTGCCCAGCAGTAATGACGCCCAGTAACACTCTCCCTAAAGCAATTATCTTCATGCCGCAGTTCACTCCCACAGTTACACTGTTGGGTAGTAGAAGGAGAAAGATAATATTTAGCACTTACTGAGACTGTTCTGTGCACTAGACACTTTTCTAGGCAACTTACATCAACTGTCTTATTATATCTTATGACAAATATATTAAATAGAGAGGTTTTTTCAGAGCTCCAAAATGTTATGTAAATTGTCACAAACAGAACACCTAAGATTGAACCTACTTCTCTCCAGATTCTAAAGCTAGCGCCTCCCTCTTGCTATTTGTTTGGGAGCTCATATATTTATTTCCTTTTCTCTTACATCCCACTGCCATTACCTTTCTCAGCAAACATTTAATGTGTTTACTACAATTCTTTCTATTCAAGTGTCTTTTTAGAAAATGTGTCCTTACTTTCTTGGCATCTTTTTAAGTTTACTTACATGTTATTACATTATGTATCTCATTCTGCTCATTATTTTCTCACAACATTGTTTTTATGTGTTTTCCTCTTGTCATGTGTACATCTAATTTCTTGTTTTTAACATATTTCCACTGCACTCAACTGTCTGTACACCAAGACATCTCCACCAGACAATTATCCCTGACATCTGCAGGGCTTTCAAATGCTTTCACATGGACCTATACTGCTAGAGCTGGGTCCAAGCCTGTCTTGCTTTATCTCCATCATCTTCTAGCTTATCTCCCCGATTCCACCCTTGATTCGCTGCAGGCTAACCTCAGCAGCTATCTGCATTGCATGTTCAAGTCAGTCCTTACAGTGAACCAGAAGACCCTTTCAGGATCTGGCCCTCCAATAAGTACTCTAAGAGAAGGAGGAAGTAAGGGAGAAAAGAAAGAAGAGAGGGAGCAAGACACATAAGCTCCAGAATGGCAGACTGGACCCAAACATCTAATTTCATTCCTTCTTGAAACACCATTAAAATGAGAGTGAAAGGACTGTTCTCAGAAGATATTGACCTGTAAGAACTAGGAGAATGGAAGAGAGCAGAAGAATAACAACATGTTGGAGATTAGAAAGCAGATGGAAAAGCAATGAGTCACTTCACAGATCTGTTTTAAAAACCAAATCCTAGGGTAGCAGGATGAGCTGGGAGTCAGTCTCTTTAATACACTGCAAAACTCCTAAAGGCTCAGCAGGCACCAGATACTCTTGGAAGTGGAGCCAGGACAATAATTAAGAAGAATTAATAGAAAGTCTGTTTGTGAAGCAGTCAGATACTCAAGATTCCTTCCTCCTGAGGACCAGTTGTCTTCCCTTCCCTTACCTGATCAAAGATGAGAGGTTTATTATCTGCAGAAGTAAAACACAGGCTCTTTGGCCTGGAGAGAATGAGGCAAAGCTGAGGGCAGTAGTGTGGTGCTGTAAACAGAAGGTGCCAGTGAGCATATGAAGACCAGAGAGGAAGACCCTCTTGCCCTCTTCCTACACCCCATTCCCACAGTGCTAGTAGCCAGGCCTCACAATCCAGTCAGGAGAATGAAGTGTCCTTCTCTGGAGAATGTGAGATGTCCAGGAGGACATAACTCAGAGTCCCTAAGGAAGCTACCCAGCTGGATCACCCTGTAATGAAGCTCACAGCCAGCATGTCCCACTTGCACAGAGCTGCCAATCAAACCACCCTAATATGAGTGGGCCACCAGGTCCACAGAGCGTCCAAAAAAAGTCACCTACATGAAAAACACAAGGCAAAAGGAAAATTTTAGAAAACTTCAAGAAAAGAAAAGAGAATGAAAGAAGATCAATGAAAAAAGAATAAGATGCTAGAAAGTAAGTATTAAAAGAACCAAAAAAAATTAAATTAGATATGAAATAGCAGAGGTGAAACAATCCATAGAAGGGTTGGAAGAGAAAGTTGAGATACATTCCATAAATTAGAGAAGAAAGATAAAGAAATAGAAAAAGCATTTGAATATTGGAACTCCAGGACTGGTTCATTTAGAGGACCCATCTCTTAAATATTAAGAATTCCAGAAAAGAGAAAGGGAAGGAAAGAAATATCAAGGGAAACAATGTAAGAACTTCTCCCCGAATTGAAGGACCAAAATTTCAGATAGACAGGCCCACTGACAGCTCAACAATTCAGTCTCTTGCCGATGTACATTTTTGTGAGATTTCAGAACACAGGATTCTACAAGCTCTGTGAGAGGAAAAGTCCAATTCTGAGGATCAGAAGTTGGGAGAGTTTTGGATTTCTTGACAGTAACACTGAAGTTAAAAAGCAATGGTGAAATTCACTGATGAATGTTTACATCAGTGGGGAAAACTTTAGGGAGAAAAACCATATTTACATAGCTTCAAAATGTCTCCCCCCAAATATTTATTGGTAATTGTGGTGGTGTTAACATATGTCCACAAATTGGTATTTCTCTGAAGGAGGTGAGGCATAATTCCCCTCCGTTTGAGTGTGGGCTGGACTTAGTGACTCACTACATAGAAAGGGAAAATCAGTAACCTCACAGTAGAAAAACCCAGGGGACATGACCTTAACCGAGTGATCAAAGTTAGTATTGCTGGTAACATGTCACGCTGATCTCATGCCTCCCCTGATATGATGTGTTGAGAAGGGCCCTTTTATCTCTGTAATATCATTTCCCAAAATCCCAAGTTTTAACCAGAGAAAACACCAGACAAACCCTATGGAAAGGCAGTCTACAAAAATACTGACCAATACTGTTTAAAAGAATAAGAGTTATTAAAAATAAGGATCAACTGTCCCAGATCAGTTAAGACTAAGTCTCCACAGGAGACTTAAGGAGACATGATAACTGATTACATCTGGTGTCCTGGATTTGCTCCTGGAAGAGCCAACGAATGTTAGTGGAAAAACTGATGAAATATGACTGAAGTCTGTAGTTCAGGTAATAGTAGTGTACCAATATTAATTTCTTAGTGTTGACAAATATACCGTGGTTATGTAAAATGTTAACATTAGAGAAAGCCAGGTGGAGGGCATACAGGAACTCTGTACTCTCTGTAACTCTTCTATCCATCTAAAATCATTTCAAAATTAAGTTGTTTTTTTAAGGCAAGGGGAAAATGCCTTCAAAATTCTGAGAAAAACTAATGTCCATTTTAATAGTTTACACTCAGAAAACCTATTGCTTAAATGTTAGAGCAGAATGAAAATATTTTCAGACATCCCTACACACCCCTTCTCTGGAAGCTATATGAAAGAATGATCCACCAAAACCAAAGAGCAGGATAAGGAAAAAGGGAGAAAAGCATACAAGAAAGCAGAGGTTTCACCACAAAAGAAAAAGACAAGAAAGGAAATTCCCAAAATGCTGGGGCAGAGAGATCTCAGGCTCATGTTCCACACTAGCGTAGAGGGCCGCCAGTACGCACAGGAGCAGCTCAGAGGGCTCCGTGAGAGACTTCCACAGCAAGATGAAGTGAACTGCATGCCTGGCGCATCTAAACGTCTTCAAGGGAGAGTTAAACAATCAACAAGGATTGAATTAGTGATAAGAACGTAGAAAAACAGGTAAAAGAGAAGACAATTATTAACTAGAGGGAAATGAAATCATCTTATACTATACGGCTCACCTTTTGATCATAGTTACACAGTCATAACACATAAATATTGAAAATCAAAAAAAATTAGTGTATAAGAATGCTATTTATAAACACTGAGTAAATACAAAAGTAAGCTAAATATGGTCATAAGTGGTTGCTTCTTGGGAGGAGGAAAAGGGAAAAATAGAAGACAGCTCTTTTTACTAACTTTGCAGAATTATTTGATACTTTCATCTATGTACACATGAATCTTTTACAAAAAAAATAACTTTTAGTGAAGATAGTGGGGTTTACAATGTGTTGGATTTTGTAATGATTAGAATCTCCATTAACCCCAAATTTAGAAAGCAAAGCAGAAAAACCAATTCAGAAATAAAATAATCTGAGTGCCTTATCTATAGTTGGATTAACCTATTTTCTTTTCCTTATAACTCCCACAGGAAATACAAGAAGATACCAGGGTGCAGCCACAAGAAGAGATGGCTTGGAGTGCACATACAGCTTGTCCTCAAGGGCCTGTAGGTAGAAGAGTGAATTAACTTGTCTGGTAGAGTGTGCAGGATAGAGTTGTCCAATTCCTCTCTTCTCTTGGGAACCCTGATAAATGGTCATAGAGTTTGGCTCCCAAGGATCTGGAACTAGAGTAGGGATTCTTTACCAAGAGCACTGAAAACCAGACACAAATCCAAATAGCAAACCAGGTGGAAACGCTAAGATTCAAAGTCTGGGAAGTCTCAAAATACAAAGATCAAAGGACCAAAGGTAGACTCAAAATTGGGTTATGTTAGCCAGAGTTCATAGCCCGGTGAAGACTATATCTGGAGCAAAGCAGAACAGAATCAAGTTAAGAAGGGCCCAAAGTGATATAAAACAGGTTTGAGAGGCCACTGCTCACCTTTATTGACTGACAGGTACAGATGCAAGGCTGTATCCTGCCGAACTGAAGAGTCAGAAGCAAGTAGCTTCCATTAACGATTCACATACAACCACTTAATTATTTGGTGAAACTAAATACTCTCAACAAATATAGCTGTTTGTTAATAGTAAACTCTGCAATTTTATGCTCTCTTACATTAAAGATTTGTACTACTACCCTTAAATTTCCCTTTAAGTTTCTTTTTTTTTTGACTGAGGTATAATTGATATATATTATATTAGTTTCAGGTGTACAACATAATGCTTCAATACTTGTATATTGTGAAATGATCACAATAAATCTAGTTAATATCTATCACCATACAGAATTACAGACTACTTTAGTGTGTGAAATGACAACTTTTAAAAACTACTCTCTTGGCAACCTTAAATATGCAATATGGTACTATTAACCATAGTCACCATGCTATACTATACACCACAAACCCAGGACCCATTTATTTTAAATTTCAAAGTTTGTACCCCACTATTCCCTTCACCCATTTTGCACACCAACCTCTGACCACTACCAATCCATTCTCCGTATCTATGAGCTTGGGGGTTTTTTGTTGGTTTGTTTCATTTTGTTTTGTTTTAGGTTCCACATATAAACAAGATCATACAGTACCCATTCAACTGCTGATGGACCCTTAGGTTGTTTCCACATCTTGTCTATTATAAATAATTCTTCAATGAACATAGGGTTGAATATGTCATTTTGAGTCAGTGTTTTTGTTTTCTTCAAGTAAATACACAGAAATGGAATTGCTGGATCATATGGCAGTTCTACTTTTAACTTTTTGGGAAACCTCTATACTTTCCACAGTGGTTGTGTCAATGTACAATCTCACCAACAGTGTACGAGGGTCCCTTTTCTCCAAATCCTCACCAACACTTGTTATTTCTTTTCCATTCAATATTAAACATTCTAACGGATGTGAGGTGATATCTCATTGTGGTTTTGATTTGCATTTCCCTTATGATTAATGATGTTGAGCATCTTTTCATTTGTTGGTTGCTATCTGTATGTCTTCTTTGGAAAAATGTTCAGATCCTCTGCCCATTTTTTAATCAGATTGATTTTTTTTTGCTATCAAGTTATATGAATTCTTTATGCTTTAGATATTAACCCCTTATCAGATATATGATTGGCAACTATTTTTTCCCATTCAGTAGGTTACTGTTTTACTTTATTGATGGTTTCCTTTGTTATGCATAAGTTTTCTAGTTGGATGAAGTCCCACTTGTGTATTTTTGCTTTTGTTGCCTTTCTTCTTGTTAAATCCAGTCATAGGCAGGACCAAAGTCAATGACCTCATATGCTTTCTTCTAGGAATTTTATGTTTCAAGATTTATATTCAAGGCTTTAATCCATTTTGAGTTAATGTTTATGCATAGTGTAAGATAATGGTCTAGTTTCATTCATTTGCATGTGGCTGTTCAGTTTTCCCAACACCATTTATTGAAGAGCTATCCTTTCCCCACTGTATGTTCTTGGTTTCTCTGTCATTGACTATTTGACCATATATGTGTGCCTTTATTTCTGGGCTCTTAATTGTGTTCCATTGATCTATGTGTCTGTCTTTATGCCAATACCATACTGTTTTGATGAATACAGCTTTGTCATACAGTTTGAATCAGGGAGCATGACACCTCTAGCATTGTTGCTCTTTCCAAGATTGTTCTGACTATTGGGTGGTCTCAAGATAGTACATCTTGAAGCAATATCATATCCTTTGAAAAACTGCAGATACCTTTGCCACATCAGACTGAGGGATTGTCATCCCCACTGTATCTCCCATTCCCCATTTAATGGACCTTTATGACCCTTCACAAAAACAATTTAAATCATTGCAGATGGTGGGGGATTACCGTGAACTTAACCTAACAGTAGACCCAACTGCAGCTGCCTTGCTGAATTTGGTACCTATACAGGAAAGCAATACTGCTCTAATCAACATTTTATATTAATGACTGACAATAAGCATCCACTGAGATGAGGCTCACATCAAGCAGGTAAACAATCTGACTTATCCTTGGATGTTAGCCAGCCTCACTCCTTTCTCATTCCAACACTGATTCCATGGGCCCATGAACCAAGACATCTTACCAATGATAGAGGCTATACATGGAACCCAAAAGCTCTGGCTGAATTCATTACTGTCACTGTTGAATACTGAACCTACCAGTGGCAATCGTCAATGCTGAGGCTTCTGATATGGCACCATTCCTTGAGGAGACCATCTAGCCACTAAGACAGGCTGAATACACTGAAACCTTTTAACCCTGGAAAGACTAGCAATTTTCTCTTAGTGAAGATGACATTTACTCTAGATACATGTTTGACATCCTTTTCCCTCATATCTCTACCCAGCAACATTATCCAGGGTTTGCAGAATGCCTTCTTTAGCAACATGATCTCTTCAACCACACACTCAGACCTAGTGACACATTGTAGGGTGAAAGAGGTATTGAAATGGACAAACGACACTATGACAATGGACAAAGTGGGCACAGGATTTACTAGTTTTACTATGTACCCCATCACTAAAAGACCTATGGAAAAGCCTGTTAAAGGCTCAACTCAAGCACCAGCTCAGGGACAATACTCCATGGAGTATTTAAACCTGTGATCCAAATATGGGACTGTACTACAAACAGTTGAACTAGACGGTTATGGAAACCAAGGAGTATAAGTAGGTTTGACTAATCTCACTGTCATCCCAAGTGACACATTTGCCCATTTTGTGCTTCTCATCCCTGCAATCTTGACACAGGCTTCGGCGCTAAGGAGTCATTCTCTGGGCACTGCGCACGGCTTGGAATCCTGACTCGGCAAAGGTTCCATTCAACAGAGAGCCCAGGCCATACCAACATGCCCCATGAGTTACTGAGATGTGACAAGGCAGTGTGTGAAAAAAGCCCCCGAAGCCTGACGGAAGTAAAGATAGGCTGGGCATACAGAGAGCCATGGGCCAAACCACAGTCCGAGAGTCAACCGTCTGCGAATGGGAGGAAAACCCACGGTAGATGATGTTGCCTCTGCAGTGATACAGAAGCGCACTACTTGCAGCGGAGATCATGGATGGAAAGACAACTTTGCTGCTGCCAAAATCCTCTATTAAATATGTGAACTGAAAAAAAAAAAAGGCTTTCTTAGGTCCCTGGTTCCTGGCTAGTGAGGAGAGAGAGAATCTCTTCCACTAGTGGCATAGGAAGGCTCTCACTAAACTTGATTACATGCAACTTTAAATACTGCATACTGGCAGGCTCAGCTTTCTCCTTCTCCCTTAGCAAACAAACATTACAACCAAGCCAAGCACCTTCCAGGCAGGAAATTAGAAGAACAAAATGATAAATAAGTCAATTCATCAAAAGCACACAACAATATTAGATACTTTTATATATAATAACAGAGCTTGAAAATACTTGAAGCAAAGTTGATAGAACTGACAGAAGAAATAGACAAATCCAAAATTAAGGTTGGAGATTTTAATACTCCTCTCAATGACTAACAGAAGTAAACAGAAAATCACAAAGGATATAGAAGATTTGAACACCATCAACCAAGTTGACCAAACTGACATTTATAAAACACTCTCCCCAACAACTGCAGAGCACACATTCTTCCAAGTGCACAAAAAACTTTACCATGATAGATCATATTCTGGCCATACAATAATAAACTTAAAGTGATTCAATAAAGTATTTCTTACAACACAAGGGGAAAAAATCAACATCAGAAAGATTTCTGGAAAATCTCCAAAGATACAAAATCTAAAAAACAGACTAATAAATAATGCATGGGTCAAAGAAGAAATCAAAATGGAAAATTTAAACTGAATTAGTATTTTAGCTGAGTTAATATTTTAAACTGAATTAATATTAACAGAATAATCTGAATTTGTAGAAGTAACTAAGGTAGTGATTAGAGGGAAATTTATAGCATTAAACATGTATATTCGAAAAGTATGAAGGTTTAAAATCAATGACCCAGATTTCCACTGTAAATTTGTAAATTAAACCACAGTGAGCTATACCAACCAGAAAGGAAAAAATTTAAAGACTGACCATGCCAACTATTAATGGAACTCTCATACAATGGTGGTGGGAATTTAAGATAGAATACCTTGGAAAACAGTTTGGTAGATTCTCAAAACGTTATAAACATACATCCACTCTACAAGCTAGCCATTCCACTTCCAGGTATGTACAGAAGAAAAATGAAAGCCTATGTCTGTACAAAGACTTCTACATGAATGTTCACAGCAGCTTTATTTGTAATAGCCAAAAACTGGAAACAACTCAAATGTCCATCAACAGACGGATGGATGAGGAAATTTTGGTATGTCCAAACTTCAGCAATAAAGAGAAACAGACTATTGATACACACAATTGTGGATGAATATCAACATTATCATGCAGAATGAAAGAAGCCAGACACAAAATGTACAATACTTGATTCTATTTATATAAAATTCTAGAAAACTACTTTAGTTTCTTTGACAGAAGTCACAAAAGGCAGGTGGGTGACTGCTTGAGGAAGAAGATGGAGAGGGGATGGATTACAAAAGGACATGAGGAAACCTTTGAGAGGATGGCAGAAATGTTTGTCATCTTGAGCATAGCCATAGTTTCACAGCTTTGTATCATAATTAGTCAAACTGTACACTTAAAAATGTACATTTTATTGTACTTAAATTATACCTCATAAAAGCTAACTTTTTAAAAGCTTATCCCAATTCCATGAAGTTGTATTTCTGATGATTATATGTAGTCTCCACTATTACAGCCTCTTTGAGGACAGGATCATTATCAATAAATGCTCTTTAACTTAATAAAATTAATTCATGAGATGGCTTCCTCAATACTGACTTCCCCTAAAGTATGCAACACATAGAACAAGCCTACTCAGATGTGGGAGGTGTCACAGACAGACTCAAGACGGTGTCCACAATCCTGCCTCCTGGCATTTGTGCCCCTGTATAATCCTCTCCCCTTGAGCAAGGGTATTATTACTTGTCACTTGCTTCTAACCATAGAATGTGGCAAAGGTGAGAGAATGTAGGTGATTACATGTACCTGATTACACATATAAGACTGTAGTCCTGGTCTTGCTGAAATTTCCTACTCCCTGACTGGTTTTGAGGAAGTAAGAAGCCATGCTTGAGCATCCACACAAGACAAGGAACTGTGGGTGGCCTCTAGAAGCTAAGGGCAGCCTACAGCCTACATCCAGCAAGAAACTGAAGCCCTCAGAAACTATAACCTCAAGAAACTGAATCTGCTAACAAGAATATGAATTTAGAAGCCAACCTGTCCCCAGGTGAGCCACCAGATGAGAAGCCAGCCCTGACTGGCACTTTGCTAAGCGACCTAGCTAAGCCATGACCTAACTCCAAGAAACTGTGAGGTAACAAATGTATGTTGTTTTAAGCCACTAAATTTGTGATAATACTGTTTACAGAACAATAAATAATTCACTGGGTCTGAATGTTTAAGATAAAGAGAAGAGAAGAGAAGCAAGGAAGAAAGGGGAAATGCATTTGATAGTCTAACAGCATTTTCTACATCTAAATATAATGATTTAAGCTATTATCAACTGCAAGGTAAATAATAATCAAAGTGAGGAGAAGTCAAATTATTTCTTTCAGCTCTTTAGCTAAAAGAAAAAATGAAGAAACTTACATTTAAGTAGCTTACTTTAAGAATACTATAAACTGTAACAATCTTAAAAAATAAATGCCAATGAAAACAACTGGTCTAATATCCTTCATATACTTTCAAGGCATGTTTTGTCCTACTTCAGTAATGAGCACATTAGCATTTGCGAATTGTGACAAGTTCATTGAGATGCCATCAAACTCCTCTAACCATCCTCACTGACCATCTCTCTGGGAGGAATGAGAGCACATTAGAGGCAGCCTACTCTGCCTATTTTTCCTCAGAGTCCAAAGAGAAGGACATTCAGTTACATCCCTTCAGGCACACTGAAATACCAGTTAGCCATTTCTGTTGGAAATGCACAAATATATGTATTCTCCTATATCTTTTAAAAAGCTATATACCAATGTCATTATGCCTTCTCTTCCAGTCCCCAGTCATCATTCCAATAGGGTGTCTGTGAGGTGCAGAAGCTAGGGTTTCTGTAGTTCTGTCCAATTTCTGTGAATGTGATCCCCAAGCCTGGAAAGGATCATGAGAGATAGCCCAGGCAGTTCATAACCCTCAGAGTTCTGTTTTCTGCTTTGATATATTTTCAGAATAAATAATTGGTATCACACCAGCAATTAATGTGATCTCTACTTTCTCATGTTTTTGCAGTAGGATGTATATTTTGGTCTTTGCTGTAATGTGGCCCTATAAATTAGGTCATAAAGAAAGTCACTTGAAATCATGTACTCTCTGAGAAGAATGATGTAATATTTAGTGTTCCTCTTGCTGATCAAGACACTCAGCTTAAAGTAAATGGTTTTAGGAGTAAAAATGTGTTACATAGAACCAGATAAAAGAATTTAAGTTTTCACAAGAATTAAAATGAGGAAAATGTTTCAAATAGTTCGAATTTGCCTGAACATATACACATATAACATATGAAAGCCTTATATAGTATACATACAATACATAATGATAATACCACAGACTGTTTAGGTTTATATTTGACCTGAAATTAATATTCCTCTCCAATAAACATTTTAATATTTGACAAAAATTGTTTGCCTTTGGAGAATTTAGATAAAACATTATGAGTATATGAGAGTCAGAAAAGAGAATGATGGTTGACAGCCAAATGTGTGGGCCATCTCATTTTTTTTAATTTAAAAAGTAGTTGAAAGTAATCTTTCTTTTTCTTTCAATACATTATCTTTTAACAAATTCAGCTATATATAAAGTGGGACCATTCCTGATATAAATAAAGTAAGCAGATAAACCAACATTAAAAGCATCTAGAATACGGGGAAGACAAGTAGTGATTCTATAACATCCTTCCTCGCTGAAGGACAGTGACTGCAATGGGTATGTGATGGGGACTTGATAATAGGGGGAGTCTAGTAACCATAATGTTGCTAATGTAATTGTATATTAATAATAGCAAAAAAAAAGCATCTAGAAATCTGAAGACATTTCTAAGAACTTTGTTTATAATAATTTAAGAAAACAAGTATTTTAAGGATTATACTCATCATTATATTTGAATATTCTCTGTAGATTAATAAGCATGTGTCTGAGCCAGAAAGAGAAGGAAGAAGAATCAGGATTGGGGTGGGGGTAAGGAAATTAAATGATTATGCAAAATGAAAATAAGTTCCAAAATGACAGCCTGTGGAGCACGAGTGGAAGGAGTATGGCAGGAAGCGCAGCACCGGCAGAAAGGTGAAAAGACTGACCCTGTGGGTGAGAGTCGGCACCGCCTACCCTGTGCAGCATGGTGTCCTAGAAGAAACTGAGATTGGATTAAAGATGTAGGCGTGAGAGGTGAGGCTTCCTCCTAAAACCTCATATAATATGAAAATAAAGCTACTACAACTACTCTTGAAAGAGCACGGGAAAGAGGACAGCAACAAACTGCATACACCTGGAGACAAGAGCAGCCCTCACAGAAAAGGGTAACGTACTAAACCTGTGGTCCTGCGGGATCCAAGCCCTTCCTTCACCCCAGCTCACCGGGCAGGAGGAACAGGAATGGAGCATGGAGGGAGTGGAGATGTGGGACTGCTGAATACCTAACTCTGGAGATCTGCTCTGGGAGCACAAACCTACATTTCATGGTGCTTGCATGATACTCTTGTAATTACGGGTTGGAAATCTAAAACAGGCAGAATTCCTGGAGAGACTAAGATTCCAGCTGCTTGTGAAAGCAGGGATCCTTACCCAGCTGCTCGGGGACAAAAGAAAGGCGGGCAGTCTGAGAGACTTGCTAACAAAGAAGCCCTTAGCAAGAGGGCTGCTAAAGGGGCAAGGATTGCACAGAGCTTACTGCTCAGGAGAAAGGAGAGGCAGACAAAGTTGTCCAGGTGCACTCTGCCCAGCAGGTTGGGAGCTTTCAGGATCTTCAGGTGCTCCAGCTCCCTGGCTGCCTACACAGCTCCAAGAACCCCTTCTGTGACAGGCAGACTAGTGCGCCTTTCTCCTGGCCAGCCCCACCAGGGTTGCAAACTGGGAAATCCTTCCCTGGTGTCAGGCCAGCCAGAGGGAAGATCTGTCTACAGCAACTAAAAATGCAAAGGACAGAGGCTTATACCTGTGTGCTCAGCCCACTGGTTCAGGCAGTGGAGACAGGCATAGCATCCAGGAACCAGGAAACAGCCCTTTCCTCCCTGGAGGCACCAATACCACTCCGCTACAATCCCCACATTGCTTCAGGGGCTGAGCAGCTCCAGGGAGTAGAGCTTCTGGGCACTAGAGAGCCCATACACAAATATGAAACGCCAAAGGAACCTGGTCCAGAGTAAAATTATGAAGACAACGCCTGAGAAAGATTTAAATGATATGGACCTTATGACTCTCCCTGAAAGGGAGTTCAAAATAAAAATCATCAACATGCTCATGGAGGTACGGAAAGACATTCAGGAACTCAGGAATGAATTCCGGTCAGAGAGCCAATCATTGAAGAACACAATGGGCGGTATTAAAAGCAGACTGGATATGGTGGAGGAGAAAATAAATGAAATAGAAACTAGAGAAGAGGAATACAAAGAAGCTGAGGCACTGAGAGAAAAAAGGATCTCTAAGAATGAAAGAATATTGAGAGAACTGTGTAACCAATCCAAACGCAACAATATTCACATTATAGGGGTACGAGAAGAAGAAGAGAGAGAAAAAGGGATAGAAAGTGTCCTTGAGGAGGTGATTGCTGAAAACTTCCCCAATCTGGGGAAGGAGATAGTCTCTCAGGCCATGGAGGTGCGCAGATCTCCCAACACAAGGGACCCAAGGAAGACAACATCAAGGTATAGTAATTAAAATGGCAAAGATCAAGGATAAGAAAAGACTATTAAAAGCAGTCAGAGAGAGAAATAAGATCACAGACAAAGGAAAACCCATCAGGCTATCATCAGACTTCTCAGCAGAAACCTTACAGGCCAGAAGGGAGTGGCATGATGTATTTAATGCAATGAAGCAGAAGGGCCTTGAACCAAGATTACCTTATCTGGCAAGATTATCATTTAAATTTGAAGGAGGGATTAAACAGTTCCTAGATAAGCCAAAGCTGAGAGAATTTGCCTCCCACAAACCATCTCTACAGTGTATTTTGGAGGGACTGCTATAGATGGAAGTGTTCCTATGGTTTAATAGCTGTCACCAGAGGTAATAAAACCACAGTAAAGAAAATAGAACAGCTAATAACAAAGCAAATGCAAAATTAAATTAACTATCCCCAAAGTCAATCAAGGGATAGACAAACAGTACAGAATATGATACCTAATATAGAAAGAAAAAGGAGGAAACAAACAAACAAAGAACCTTTACATTGTGTTTGTAATAGCATATTAAGTTAGTTGTTACACTTTTAGACAGTAGGGAAGCTAACCTTGAACCTTTGGTAACCATGAATCTGAAGGCTGCAATGCCAATAAGTACATACCTATCAATAATCACCCTAAATGTAAACTGACTGCATGCACCAGTCAAAAGACATAGAGTCACTGAATGGATAAAAAAACAAGACCCATCTATATGCTGCCTTCAAGGGACTCACTTTAAACTCAAAGATATACACAGACTAAAAGTGAAGGGATGGAAAAAGATATTTCATGCAAACAACAAGGAGAAAAAAGCAGGTGCTGCAGTACTTGTATCAGACAAAATAGACTTCAAAACGAAGAAAGTAGCAAGAGATAAAAAAGGACATTACATAATGATAAAGGGGTCAGTCCAACAAGAGGATATAACCATTATAAATATATATGCACCCAACACAGGAGCGCCAGCATATGTGAAACAAATACTAACAGAATTAAAGGAGGAAATAGATAGCAATGCATTCATTTTAGGAGACTTCAACACACCACTCACTCCAAAGGACAGATCAACCAGACAGAGAATAAATAAAGACACAGAGGCACTGAAAAACACACTAGAACAGATGGACCTAACAGACATCTACAGAACTCTACACCCAAAAGCAACAGGATACACATTCTTCTCAAGTGCACATGGAACATTTTCCAGAATAGACCACATACTAGGCCACAAAAAGAACCTCAGTAACTTCAAAAATATTGAAATCCTACCAACCAACTTCTCAGATCACCAAGGTATAAAACTAGAAATAAATTTTAGAAAGAAATCAAAAAGGCTCACAAATACATGGAGACTTAACAACACTCTCCTAATTAATCAATGGGTTAACGACCAAATCAAAACAGAAATCAAAGAATATATGGAGACTAATGACAACAACAACACAAAGCCACAACTTCTGTGGGATGCAGCAAAGGCAGTTCTAAGAGGAAAGTATATTGCAATCTAGGCCTATTTAAAGAAGGAAGAACATTCCCAAATGAATAGTCTAAAGACACCATTACTGAAATTGGAAAAAGAAGAACAAATGAGGCCCAAAGTCACCAGAAGGAGGGACATAATAAAGATCAGAGAAGAAATAAATAAAATTGAGAAGAATAAAACAATAGAAAAAATCAATAAAACCAAGAGCTGTTTCTTTGAAAAAATAAACAAAATAGATAAACCCCTAGCCAGACTCATTAAGAGAAAAAGAGAATCTACACACATAAACAGAATGAGAAACGAGAAAGGAAAAATCATGACGGACCACACAGAAATACAAAGAATTATAAGAGAATATTATGAGAATCTATATGCTAAAAAGCTGGAAAACATAAAAGAAATGGACAACTTCTTAGGAAAATACAACCTTCCAAGACTGACCAAGCAAGAAAGAGAAAAACTAAACAAACCAATCATCAACAACGAAATTGAGTCAGTAATCAAAAAACTACCCAAGAACAAAACCGCTGGACCAGATGGATTCACCTCTGAATTCTACCAGACATATAGAGAAGAAATAACACCCATTCTCCTTAAAGTTTTTCAAAAAATAGAAGAGGAGGGAATACTTCCAAACTCATTCTATGAAGCCAGCATCACTCTAATAACAAAACCTGGCAAAGACCTCACCAAAAAAGAAAATTACAGACCAATATCCCTGATGAACGTAGATGCAAAAATACTCAACAAAATATTAGCAAACCGAATTCAAAAATACATCAAGAGTTTCATACACCATGATCAAGTGGGATTCATCCCAGGGATGCAAGGATGGTACAACATTCGAAAATCCATCAACACCATCCACCACATCAACAAAAAGAAGAACAAAAACCACATGATCATCTCCATAGATGCTGAAAAAGCATTTGACAAAATTCAGCATCCATTCATTATAAAAACTCTCAACAAAATGGGTATAGACGGCAAGTACCTCAACATCATAAAGGCCATATATGACAAATCCACAGGTAACATCATACTTAACAGCGAAAAGCTGAAAGCTTTTCATCTAAGATTGGGGACAAGACAGGGATGCCCACTCTCTCCATTGTTATTCAACATAGTACTGGAGGTCCTAGCAACGGCAATCAGACAAAACAAAGACATACAAGGCATCCAGACTGGTAAAGAAGAAGTCAAATTGTCACTATTTGCAGATGACATGATACTGTACATAAAAAACCCTAAAGACTCCACTCCAAAACTACTAGAACTAATATCTGAATTCAGCAAAGTTGCAGGTTACAAAATTAACACACAGAAATCTGTTGCTTTCCTATACACTAACGATGAACTAACAGAAAGAGAAATCAGAAAAACAACTCCATTCACAATTGCATCAAAAAGAATAAAATACCTAGGAGTAAACCTAACGAAGGAAGTGAAAGACCTGTACTCTGAAAACTACAAGACACTCCTAAGAGAAATTAAAGAGGACACTAACAAATGGAAATGCATCCCATGCTCTTGGCTAGGAAGAATAAATATTGTCAAAATGGCTATACTACCTAAAGCAATCTACAGATTCAACACAATCCCTATCAAACTACCAACAGCTTTCTTCAATGAACTGGAACAAATCATTCTAAAATTCATATGGAACCACAAAAGACCCCGACTAGCCAAAGTAATCCTGAGAAGGAGGAATAAAACAGGGGGAATTACACTCCCTGACTTCAAGCTCTACTACAAAGCCACAGTAATCAAGACAATTTGGTATTGGCACAAAACAGACCCACAGACCAGTGGAACAGAATAGAAAATCCAAACATTAACCCAAACATATACAGTCAATTAATATTTGATAAAGGAGCCTTGGATATACAATGGGGAGATGACAGCCTCTTCAGCAGCTGGTGTTGGAAAAACTGGACAGCTACATGTAAGAGAATGAAACTGGACTACTGTCTAGCCCCATACACAAAGGTAAACTCAAGGTGGATCAAAGACCTGAATGTAAGTCATGAAACCATAAAACTCTTAGAAAAAAACATAGGCAAAAATCTCTTAGACATAAACATGAGTGACTTCTTCATGAACATATCTCCACGGGCAAGGGAAACAAAAGCAAAAATGAACAAGTGGGACTATATCAAGCTGAAAAGCTTCTGTACAGCAAAGGACACTATCAGTAGAACAAAAAGGGATCCTACAGTATGGGAGAATATATTCATAAATGACGTATCTGATAAGGGGTTGACATCCAAAATATATAAAGAACTCATGCACCTTAACAAACAAAAAACAAATAATCCAATTAAGAAATGGGCAGAGGACATGAATAGACACTTCTCTAAAGAAGAAATTCAGATGGCCAACAGGCACATGAAAAGATGCTCCACATCGCTAATCATCAGAGAAATGCAGATTAAAACCACAATGAGATATCACCTCACACCAGTGAGGATGGCCAACATCCAAAACACAAACAACAACAAATGTTGGCGAGGATGTGGAGAAAAGGGAACCCTCCTACACTGCTGGTGGGACTGCAAGTTAGTTCAACCATTATGGAAAGCAGTATGGAGGTTCCTCAAAAAACTCAAAATAGAAATACCATTTGACCCAGGAATTCCACTCCTAGGAATTTACCCTAAGAATGCAGCAGCCCAGTTTGAAAAAGACAGATGCACCCCTATGTTTATTGCAGCACTATTTACAATAGCCAAGAAATGGAAGCAACCTTAGTGTCCATCAGTAGATGAACGGATTAAGAAGATGTGGTACATATACACAATGGAATATTATTCAGCCATAAGAAGAAAACAAATCCTACCATTTGCAACAACATGGATCGAGCTAGAGGGTATTATACTCAGTGAAATAAGCCAAGCCAAAAAGGCAAGTATCAAATGATTTCACTCATATGTGGAGTATAAGAACAAAGAAAAAAACTGAAGGAACAAAACAGCAGCAGACTCACAGAACCCAAGAACGGACTAATAGTTACCAAAGGGAAAGGGACTGGGGAAAATGGGCGGGAAGGGAGGGATAAGAGGGAAAAAGGGGCATTACGACTAGCAGATGTAATGTTGGTGGGGCATGTGGAGGGCTGTACAACTCAGAGAAGACAAGTAGTGATTCTATAGTATCTCACTACGCTGATGGACAGTGACTGTAATGCGGTTGGTGGGGGGCACCTGATGAAGGGGGTAGTTTAATAACCATAATATTGCACATGTAATTATAGATTAATGATAGCAAAATAAATTATATTAAAAAAAAAAGAAGGAATGAGTAACCATCTGTGTCAAATGCCACAGCTAGGATGCATAAGATGAGGACTAAGAGATGACCACTGTAACTGGCAACAGGGAAGTCATCAGTGACATCGATAAGAATTTTCAGTGGAGCATTGCGGACAAGAATGAGAAGAGAGGCTGTGGAGACAACTCTGAATTCCTGGTAAGTAGAAATCATTCCAGCAATTTAACTTCCACCCTTCCTATCACAGCTCCAAGCACTCTGAAGGTCACGAGGGTAATCAGAAACTGAACCAGCTCTAGCTCCCCTTCCACAAGTGTCTGAGCAACCCTGTGGTCTCTCCTCTCCTGGGTTCCCCAGACTTCAGAGCCCAGGGCTCCCTGCAGCTCTGCCTCTGCCCTGTTGACTCCCAAGGCTGCTCTCAAGGACTGCCTGGCAGGTTAAGCAGCCAGGCCTGATTCTCCAGGATCATAATCAGCGCTGCTGCTAACGATGTTTGGCCCCTGTGGAAGAGCGTCCAGGGAAATCCTGGTACTTCCAATTTTCACCCTCAGTGCTTTCCCCAGTGCAATTTCCCAGCCAGTGCCTGTGGTCCAGCTGTGGGCTCTCGCTGCCTCCTCACCAGGGAGAATTAAGGCTGGGCCTCGGTTGCCATTCCAAAGCACCCAATCAGGTAGTTGACATAATCTCCTGGCTCCTATCATGGTATTACCATATTAAAACAGGCACATTTTGGGTAGGGCAGGGGGGTTGCTATGAGGAAGGGAGGGGCAGCACGTCAGCCCCACAGAGCACACAAGGAACACTGTAGCGTCATGACTGGGAAACGGGGGAGCTACAGAGAAAGGAGAGCTCCTCTGGGAGCTCTGGAATTTCCAGCAGAGAGGCAGCTCAACCTGCCACTCTCACCCATAACCCTGAGGAGGAGGCCCCGCAGTGCTCCTCTCTCCAGGAGAGAGAGCCTCAGAGCCCTGGACACGTCCTGTGGCCTGGCATCCTGAGACAGGTCCCGGTCAAATCTCAGACCCAGCTCCCTTCTGCCCCAGCAGCCTCAAGTCCTGGCCTCTGGTCCTGGGAAGTGCTCAGCTAATTGCAACCCTGATATCCTAGGTCCGGGGGGCTCTACTGCATTGTCCTCGTGGGTCTCCAGCTCTCTAGGGCAGGGGTCTGTGGTGGGCCCCATACCTCGGGGTCTTGGATGAAAGGCCAGAAGTTTGCTTTCAGTTAAGGACACTAGGATTGACTAGGCCTTGGCTTTTGCTACAGGGATGAAGACAGAAACCAGCACTTATGGGACACCAACGTAAAGTCTTTTTTTTAGCATAAAATTTACACAACATAAAACTTACCATTTTTAAGTGTATAGTTCAATGGCATTAAGTACATTCACATTGTTGCTGCAACCATTACCACTATTCCTCTCCAGAACGTTTCCATCTTACCCAACTTAAACCCTGCGCCTATTAAATCCAACCCCCCCCACCCCACCCAGTGTCAAGTCTTGCATATTTATTTTTTGTAATCCTTATTGTGAGGTAGGAATTATCCCCGTTTTTACCAATGAGAACACTAAGAAACTGAAGGGGAAAGTAATGCTGCTTTTGTCAGGGACAGAGAAGCAGGAAGAGGATTTGAATCCCAGCCTGCTCAATTCGAAAGCTCTTTGTAGTTCCCCCTCTAGGCTGCCAAAGTCTAGGGCCATTATGGGAAAGGCATTGCTGAGTGACACCTTTCTCTAAAGCTGACCACGTTCATTCCCAGGATGTTGGGCCGTTGACACCACTCAGGGACTCCCCTGAGACTGTGCAGTCAGGTGGGCTTGAGTTTGGATTCTGACTCTATCACTGTATAACCACTGGAGTCCAGGAGACCTCCTCAAGTTAGCTCAAGGATAGCAAGTTGGTGTCAGAACGCATACAAGCCACAGGGGGTCTCTCAGGACACGACAGGGGCAGACCCTATAGTTGGGAAGCAATCTAGATTCAAGACTCATGTTGAAGATTTTGACCTTCATCTTGAGAGCTATGGAAGACCCCTGAAGGGCTTAAGCAGGGTTTTGGCATGATCAGCTATATGAGGAGGATAAACCGGAGGGGGACTGCTGGGGTAATGCCAGCAAAAAAATAACAGTATCTCTGACTTTGATAAGGGTGGTGGTGGTGGAGACAGAGTTATGGACTAAAAAGATATTTAGGAGGTGAAATTAACAGGACTTTGTGATTGGTTATGGATATGGGGGAAGGCAAACGTGGTGAGGACGAGGATTCCAGCTTTTATAACTGGATAGAAGACAACAGGGAAGAAGAACACAAGTGAAGTCTTAGACACACGGCCCTTGAGGAGACTCTGAGGCATCTATTGCTGGAGACTCTGAGGCATCTATTGCTGTTGCTGACTTGGCAGTGAGATACATGGGTGCAGGACTCCAGGGAGAGGCCAGGGCCAGAGGTAACAGCTGTGTGGGCCACTTCCTCAGGGGAAGTTCAAAGGCAGTAACCTGAGCTCACCTACAGAGAGAGTAGAGAATGAGAAAAAAGGACCTAGGTCAAACCCCAAGGAACATGTCATTGAGGACAGTGGTTGTCAAACTGTGATCCACAGGCCCCTGAGATGTCACCAAGACTAAAAGCCCACAAGATCAAAATTATTCTCCTAACACTAGTAAGACATTCTTTGCCCTTTTCACTGTGTTGATATTTGCACTGATGGTGCAAAAGCAATAATGCGTAAAACAACTTGCATCACAGCACAAATCAAAGCAGTGTGCTAAATTGTACTAATAGTCCTTGTGCTCTTTGTTGCAACATACATGCAGCAAAAAAATTTCACTGTTGCATAGAAATGTCCTTGATAAAACAGTAAAAATTATTAATATTTACTAAATGCCAATCCTTGGGTACATCTTTTTAATATTCTGTCTGACAAAATAGAAAATACATATAAAGCACTTTTCTTGTATCTCAAATACAATGGTTGTCTCCAGGAAAAGCACCTCTGCAATTATCTGAGTTTCAAGCTGAACTAGCCTCTTTTTTCATGGAACATCATTTTTACTTGAAAGAATGACTGAAAGACAAACTAAGATTATTCAGATTTGAGTGTCTGGCAGTTTCCCAAAAAATGAACAAAGCAAGCCTGTCATTTCAAGAAAAACAACTGACAGCATTTGTTGTCAATGATAAAATTCAAGCTTTCAAGAGAAAATTAGAATTTTGGAATACTTGTATCTGCCACCATGAACTTGACAGCTTCCCAATGCTTAAAGAGTTCTCTGATGAGATTGGTGGTGATATAATGAATGTGGTTTTTCAAAAATGTTTTACAATGAAATGTATCGACATTCAAAAGATCTGTGTAACTCAGAGGATCTCTATTTTCCAAATGACCAATGCATGATGTTACAAAATCTATTCAAAGTATAAGATAAGCCAATGGAATTTAATGTGTAATAGAGTAGAAACTGATTGATGTTTTCAGATTCCACATTGCAACTAACCTTTGAAGAAATTACATATGTCGAGTTTTGGTGTAGTATCAAAGAAAAATATACACAATTTTTTGAAAGCTAAAGTACACCTTCTTTTTCCAACTCTCTGAGGCCATATTTTCTTCATATACTTCAACCAAAACAACATATTGAAACCAATTAAATGCAGAAGCCAAAATGACAATCCAGGTGTCTTCTATTAAGCTAGGTATTAAAGAGATTTGCAAAAATGCAAAACATGCCAATCTTACCATGATTTGTTGTTGTTTAGGAACATACAGTTCTTTTTTCACCAAAATATATTTATTTTTGTTAACATATGGCGGTTTACTGTTATTTTTAAATGGATCAATAAATATTCTTTTAATTTCTAAAAAAAAGAAGAAGAAGAAGAAGAAACTGGGAGAACTGAAGGCCTTCAGGAACAAGGACATATCCAGTAAACTTCACAACAATCCTTAAAGGATAGTAATCCTCAACCCCCCTGCAGAGCCTGACTCTCTGATGGGAATGTAGAGCTCTGGCGCGGCAGCTGCAAGAGGAGGATGCAGAAGGGCAGAGCCCATCAGGACGGCCATCCCAGTGCCTCTGTCCCAAACACAGACTCACTTACCTTTTCCTGGCGTCTACTATTATCCCACACCTTGTTGCACACCATACACTCAAAGGCATCGATGTAGTTGTCCTGGGTGACGTCCTGCACTCCCCATTTCCGCTCCCTGAGAGCTGTGAGAAGTCGCTGATTAGAGATCTCACCCTTCAGCTTCCATTCTATGTAGGCCTCGTACTGTCTGTCATCATAATCCAGGTGTCTGATGTAACGTGCCAGTTCTCTAGGGTGAGAAAATTCTGATACAAGAATAGCACTTCTATTACTCGGAAGCCAGTCTGTGATGCTGGGGGATCCGTAGTACACAGGGACGACCCCTAGCCTGAGAGGTCTCCAGAACTTCTCAGTGATGTAGTCTTCACAAACCGCATTCTCAAAAGCAAGGATGAACTTATACTGTGCAATGATCCTATAAAAGCCATCGGCATCCATGGAGGCTGGATTTTTCAGCTTCTGAGGGAGATCTTTGTTTCGTAAACACTCACCATAGGAATCGACCTCGATGTGAGTCATCAGCTCTTGAACATAGCTGTCCCTATCTGATGGTGGGTCACAGTCTGACTGTACATACACCAGGGGAGCAAGTCTTTTTCGGAGGCTGTTTTTGGACTGCAAAGGGACTAGGTATTGGAGTGACTTCAGGACTTCTATGCCCTCCAAGTGTTGGGTAGTTAGTGGCAAGTGAGAATGCCGGCTGAACGTGGCAGTGTAGTTGAACAAGGTGATTACTGGCTTGTGAAAGAGCTTATAATTGTTTTTCGGAGACTCTTCGTGAAAAAGGGCCCAGTCATGATGGGCTTTCCGAGGCAGAGGTAAGCTATCTATGTTAAAGTCAGTCCCTAGGAGAAGAAAAAAATATTAGTATGTCCAAAAGAATTTTGGTGTTTTGAGTCCACGTAGTAGGATCAGAATACAGAAGAATTTGAAGCTCTAAACAAGATGCATGTTGCAGCGTCTGCAAAGTGCTTGGCAAGCAGTAATGAAGCTTTCAACCTAGAAACTCCTCAGGGAGAGGGCCATCAAGGACAGGGAACCTCCTTCTCACTTTATGGAAAGGGAAATGGGAGCAGGGTCTGGCCTGGCTCTAAAAGGAGCATTTATTCCACTGCCTCCTGCAATTGGCTTTTCTTCTCAGAGGTGTTGTCTAAGAGAGGGCAGGAGAAATAAAGAAATAGATAGTTCTTTAAAAAGAAAAGAGCAAGAGAAAGGAAGCCAAAAGAGGAAAAGTAACCAATTTGGCAGATTGATTAACTGAAAAAAAGTGATATTGTGCAAAAGTAGCCAGAACAAATATACAGGATAGATTTTTTTTAATCCAAAATGATCGATTTCAACAAAATATAGTGAATCAATCTTAGTCAAAATGGGAGACAAAAGGCTTTTAAAGACAAAAAGAGCAGATGATAGCACTATGTCACAGACCATGGCAGGATGAACATGAATTAACAAGCACATCAAGAAATAAAGAGGCATAACAGGATTATAATTATGAGTGATTCTAGCTTCCACAGGATTAACCTTCCATAGGAAGCCTTTGAAACTTGATAATGTGCAGACAAAGTGATGGATGTGGTATGCAATTGTTTCCTGACTGTGGGTAGAGACCCAATCAGGAAGAAGTTCTTTCTATAACTGAGAAAGAAGAATTAGATCAATATAATACAGCATTTCTAAAGTGTTCCTGAGGCTGGACTTTTGGGGCCTCCTGATTTGGCCGTTAAATGTAAAGAAACAGCAAACAAACAAACAAAAAAACATTTACAGTATCCACTGGGGAAAAATAAAGCATATTCTCTGGAAGAATTCATAAAAATTAATTATTTGATGCCAGTGCACACTTTCTCAGATAATATGCTTTGGTACCAAAAATACATCACTAAAAATCAATTAATCAAGAGAGGCTTTTAAACAATTAAAGATCAAATTAGATTTGATCTAATTTGATCTAATTCTATGGTGGACATATACTGAGCACAGAGAAATTGCTGAAGAAAGTACTACTGTTTGGATAACAGGTTATATTTTCAATGACCAGGAATGAAAGACTGACATAGAAAAATGGTTATATGTTTGTTTACTTTGGCATATGCTATATTTGACCTGCAGGGTCAGAAGAATACTCATCCACACACCTGAAGTTTAACAGCATATAGTGCTGGATGGTCAGCAAAGGTAAACAGACAAACATGAGGACATAAAAGAGAATTTGAGAAGAAAGGCAATTTATAGCACTGAAGTGGCTGCTCCTCAAAAAGGTTCTAGACTGGTCAAGGGGCCAATGATGGAAACTGGAACCCATAAATGAGTTAGAAAATAAAGTCTCCACCAAGGTCATGACAAAATCAAGGCCATTTGCATGGGACAGAGAAGTGGAGACCAATCCATAGCAGTCAGAGGCAGCAATCAAAATGTAAGATTAGAGATTGGAGGGGATACGAATAAAACAAAAATGGGTCTAGAATTCAGTGGGGGATCAGGTACAGGTGTCTTGAGGTAGTGACTCAAACACCAGTGGCTGCCTGCTGCTAACTACTATGGGGTACCTGGGTGACCTCCAATCTGCCCCACCCTGGGTGCATGATAGCAAAGATCCAAAATGCAGAGCGGGGAAGCAGAAAGACTGCCTGCCTCTGGTGCTTCGGAGAATGGAAGGGGCCTGAGCTTCACCTCTGCTTGCCATCAGTCAAGTATAAGGGGAACTAAAAATAGGTAGGTCTGGGCCTTTTCATGCCAATATCTAGGCCTGCTCAGCTTGTACCGGTATTAGGAATGGGACTTAAAACTGGTACCAGTTGCAGTGAGCCTTTCATTCATTTTAACTAGGAGATAAGGGCTTGCAGGCTCATTACACCTTTAGCCGAGCTGCTACTAGAACCTTGATGTTTGAAGGAAGGGGAGAAGGGCATGCGGTCCTTTACGTATGTAGTCTATGGGAGAAAAAAATGCCTGCAGAATCTAGGCAAGGAATACTAATTTAGATTTACATATGTGTATATATTAATATTTAATTTATAGTCATGCTCTAAAAAGCAACACAGCTTTTAAAAATGAGAGCAGGAGGTTCTCATACATCCATCTAAGTTCTGTTTAGTTTGTAGGAAGGTAGCCCTCTTTAATAGACAGGAAAGTTTAAGGGGCTTAACTGTCCAGAAACATTTCCCATTATCTTCTACCTTAAAAAGTAATTCCTAATTACTTCCCCTAGGATACACACACAACACACAGACACATACATGAGATCATATTAAAATAGGTTTTTTTCCTTTCAGAATCTTTCAAACCAAAATTCTCTGGAAAAGATTAAAAAATATACATCATTAGAAATCAGTGACATGATAGCAGTTTTATTCATTGGTATTACTGAGGACTTGATAATTGAACTTTGTGCCCTTCAGTGAGTAGTGTAGGTAGGTTAAGGGACTCCCACATGGAGAAAAAAGCAAAGGTAAAATCTTAACTGAAGTATATATATTTCCTAGATTGAATATGATGGGTTAATAGCATAGGTTATGGCAGAAGCAAAGAATCAGACAAGCTAAATATCTCAGAAATCTATGTGAACCACAGCCATAGGGTGAGGATACCTGCCCAGATGTTTTCTTCTGGCTGAAATGTGGAAGGCCATTAAACATTTTTGGTCCTAGATGGGGGCTGAAACTTGGAGAACCTTTCTCTCAAGTACTCTTAAATTTTGAGAAATCTGTACAGGGCCCTCTAAGTTCTTAAAGGACTCACTAGAGGCTCTGCATAGAACTGATAATTAGCAATTAGAAAAATGACTGGAGGCAGGCTTTTTTCAATGAGGTTGAATATCCAGGTTACAGTACTGCTTTTTATTTTCACCTCTTCTCTGGCTTATACTTCTTTTTCCATTTCCATGTGCTCTTTATTTCTATATATCGGTAACCTTATTTTTTTTTAATTTAATGTTAGTTTTTATGGTATATGATCCAATTATAATAATTAATGTCATTTATTAGAATTATATTATTAGTATTCATAATGTGTATTATGCAAATGCATTACATTTTACTTTTATCTTTGTGCTTTGTTAAATAAATCTTGCTCAAATAAAAAAAAAATATATACATCATTTTGCACAGTGAGCTCCCCCACTAAATTTAGAGCTTCAATGGTAAACACCCAAGAATCCTGAAATTCGAACCATGGCAGACCTAAGAAACTTTACTGCAGACACATGTCATGGCCTTGAATATAAGTGGTGATGTTGAGCCATTTCTAAAAGGTATTGGATGTGGCTCAGGAAATAACTGAGTTATTTAGCTCTCTCCAACTCCAGGGCAATGCCCACTGTAACAATTGCTGGAACTGGGGTCTTTAAAAGAAATGAAAATCAATTAAACTATGGTAAATCCATGAAAAATGTGACTAACATGCATGTGATTGCTTCACTAGTTTTATACAGTCATCTTCACTGGCTCGGAGAGTTAACAAAATTTTCATTTCTCTGGGTTATTTTGTGTTTACTGAATATTGACAATTTATTCCTTTAAATAACAGCTGACAAACAGATCTTAAGCACTAAAGTGTACTGTAAAGGGAATTGCAACTTGGCATATAAATGGAGTAAAATTATTGCTGGCAAATGATGCCAGATCGCGGACTATGGAGACTGAATTTGAAACAGCAGCCAAGCAGAAGAGTGACAATACTTCATATATTTTCATGTGCTCCTTTTCCTCTGCAGAGGCTTATACTCTTCTTTTATTATTCCCACACAAACTGGTGAAAACAGAAGGCATCACAGATAACCCCACTCTACTAACAAAGGTTGAGTCATTTCTCTGGAGCAGAAAATCCCTGGTGGTGACCAGAACTTTCAAACGGGTCATGGTAAAGGAGCAGAAAGATCACTACAGTTACTATAATGTTGATTCTGTTGAATAACTTACTCTGGGCACCCCCAAGTACACCCACAAAAATATTACCCAGCTTGAACCCAGTCCGCTCAGGGTGACCGCATGCATTAATTCAGAAAGGAGAAATGCTCCCACAAAATGTCCTCCAAAGGCAATCTCTGTTTTTAGAAAGAACTTGTACCATATAACTGTGTATCCCATAAAATAGGCCTCCCCCAAGAATACCCCACAGAGGGAACTAAAACATTCAAGGATAAACAATTGAGGCCAAGGGGCTGCCTCAGCTATTATCATCAGTCACTTGCATATAGCTCATTGCTATTTTTAAAGCCATTTCACATGAATTTTCCCCACTTACCCACACAACCCTTAAGGTCATTTAGTTACTTTCTTTACGTTCTGAAGGTTAACTAAAAATGGGAAAGAATGGTGCTGGTAACTGGGAAAGACCCATCTGACCCCAGGCTAAATTCTAATAAAGCCTTACATGCACCTCTGCAGAGAGCCGGCTCTGGCCAATACAAGGGACATTAGTAGGGTACTGGACTCAAAAGGCTCTCATAGTAACTTCTAGACCCATAATTCCTCCCTCTGCTCCCATCATCTGTCTTCATGAATCCTCTTACTTGCCTCTTCATCAATTCTCTCTCAATTATACATGTTCAATTAGGCATCTGTCCATTCTACCCCTGGGCATGGAAATTTCTCACCCCCCTTATTGAGCCTGTGCTGCAGGCCAGTCAGTAATTTACTTAGCAGTTCCCTTCTTAACAGTGCAGGGCCTGAGGCAAGAGGACAAACAGGGTCCCATGTACCATAGGCCTAAATATTTAAAGGCTATAAATCGACTTAACAAGCTATTAAATGTTTTATTCTTCTACCTTAACATATTTACATTCACAAGTTTTTTTCAATGTGCAAAGCTACATACAGTTCACACCAAATCTGGATAACACATATTCAGAATATCATTTTCTGCCACAAATCATGATTCTCTCTGGGCTTGGCACACGGTGCACAGGGAGGGGAGAGGAATCTCCCTCACTCAGTCCCTCAAACCTTCCCTTCCCTTTCCCCAGGACCACCCCAGGTGAAACACCTATCTTCTCTTCCTCTGTGGAGTGAGGGTAGAGGTTCACTCACGGCCTCTGCCAGGTCTTGCCCTCCCTGACCCCACTGCAGATGCACCTCCCAGAGCACCTGAGATGCTGTCTCTAAGGTTTCTCCCTAGCTGAAAGTGTCCCCACCAGGCAATCTCTGCCCCATCCCTGCCAGCATCAGCCTTTCAAGTCCCTCCCAACAATGACAACCTGTGGCTGGAAAGCCAGGGTTGAATTTAGAGATCTCAGGTTCCTCTGAGTTCCCAGCTAGAATGCACTGGTGCCTGGCCCCCTTTTCCTTCCACCCTACACTGTGTCCGTGGACATGGATGTTTCCACTTGCACGCCCAAGTTCTGTCCTGAAGGAGACTCCCTCTCATCAAACTTTAATCAGGCTCCTCTGATCCCTCTTCTCACTACGCCTCAGCCTTGGCCTGCCAGCCTGCCCTTGGATACCAGAGCCCAGTTTCAGCAAAGAATCCCTCTACCTTTGATAGCTGATCAAGTTCCTCATCCTCCACACCTGATGTCTAAGTCCTTGACCTTTAGCAAGAATCCTGTTAGACCAGTTCAGCAAGAAACTTCCTGGCCTTGACTCTTAGTAATTTTCCATCCACTAACTCCCTCAATCTGCTTTTTGGCTATACAACCCCAGTTGTCTTTGCTGTATTCAGAACTGAGCTCAGTTCTATACTGAAATCTCTCTCCTCTACTACAACAGCTCAAATAAAATCTATCTTCCCATTTTTAACAAGTGTCCAGTCCAAAATTTTCCTTTTACACTTCACACCTTCAAGCCCGGAAGTACATACCAACAGCCCAGTTTGTTGGGAGGATAAACCAGGGAAGCAACCAGTGCAGGCTCTGGAAGTGGGGCAACTTTGGCCTTTGGGGTCCTTTGGGTTCTGGGATCCTGGTACATGGAGTGTGATGTCTAAGGGGAAGGCATGGGCTCTGTGGCCATAGAGATGGGCATGTGACCTTGGCCTATGGACTCCTTACCCTGTAGGAAGGGGCACAGCTGGTAGAAGGCCAGAAGAGAATCAAAGAGTTCCATTGTCTGAATTTAATTTGCCAATCATCCTCTCCAAGCACAGTTACTTGGAGGTTCAAATTCACGCTCTGAACTAAACAAGGTCCTGATGTACCTTTTGTGATTCCTTAAAATCAAGGGCAAAAATTCAGATTTAAGACCTCTGAACAATGGCATTGCATATGGTTGAACAGGTAGAGGGGCAGGAGGGATGATACCTTCTTTTTAGCACACTGCCCCCAAATGACTCCTTTTCAATTACTTACTCTAAAACATGTCAACACGACTGTTGTTCCACCCCCACTCAGGTTTTAACTAAACCTAGTTACTGATGGATCCTAAATTTATACTCTACCCAGACTGTTCTCCTGAAATTCAACCAGATATCTGATGGCACGCTAGAAATGTCCACTTGGATAGCCCCAAGACAATTACCAATTACCGTGCCCTGACTAAACTAGCCGTGTTCTCCTAAAACCCACTCTTTTTCATGTCTTCCTTTTCTCTATTGATATCACTACCAAGGTTGGTCTGAACCTCTTAGAGTAAGCTAGGTGCTCTCTACCTTTGAGCATAATTCTTTGTTTCTTCTTTTCTAAAAAAGATCTCAAGTGCACAGAATTGGGGTAATCATAATCTTTGGAACAGGACATACCCACTTCAATGAGCCAAGTATAAACCTACAGAAACTCTATGTCACAGGTATTTGGAATCTTAATTCCAACATACTTCAGAATACTTAGAAGAGCTGCTGCTCAGAGCACACTGCCCCAGAGATCTGAGCAGACCCTAAAGTTTTCACATGCTGAACCAATACCATATGCAAACAGATAAAGTTGCTTTTATGTTCATTTTACTCCTGGAGTAACTTGAAAGGCACCAATTCCAAATTTCTATAAAGAACAAAACATCATGTGCACGGAAGATTTTCCCCTTTAAAATTTTTTAAACAACTTCCACCAAAATGGAATCCACAGGTTAATGCTTTATATAAATCCATTATGAAAGCAGAGAATTTAAAGCAGAAACCCCTCCTCTCTGGTGGCAACTAATTTCTTCCAGATACACCAATATCCCCCAACACCTTCTTTTAGGACTTCAAACACCAGCCTTAGTATTACTATAGTTTTTGGTCCAGGATTACAGTCCTCTCAGCTAAACCTGGCTTCATGAAGAACGCAGAGAGACTTGAGCTTTTCTATAAAAGGAGGTTGCTTTAGTCATTGGCTTAGCTTCTCAGCTCCAGTCCCATCTTTGTATGTTATGCTTTATATTGTATGGGTTGAGACACTATAAACTTCAGTTCTCAGGATCCCTTGCCAACTAGCTTGCAAAAGGTTCCATCATGGCAGCACTGCAGGGACACTGGACGGTGGGGTGGGGAGAAGGAACCCCTTCCTAAAGGCTTTCCGTGTAGCAGAAAGAGCAGCAGCCCCGGACAGTGAGCACATCAGCCATAGTGGAGATACCAGCCCTGCCGACAGAGGTGAGAGCCACAGCGGCAGGGGCAGTGGCCTGAGAGTCCAGCTCGCGGGTTCCGGCTCACTTCCGACAGCAGAGCCTCCCAGCCATGCTGCCACTTTGGGCAAAGAGATTTCCCTGCTGTGTTTCTCCAGCCCAGGGGTGGTAGCAGTTTCCTGTCATTCATTTTGCATAACCTCCCCCTTCCTTCTTTTGTTTCACCAGCCCTTCAACCCCTTGTAACCAATTCCTATAATAAACTTCCACTGTTTGAAACACCTAGAATATTGTTTTCCTATCAGACTGATTAATACAGAAGCCCATTTCAAAGGCATGTGTCTTCCATTTGATTGCAACTTAGGATTCCAAGTTCTGTTGCAAGTTCTCTCTTTCTCCTTGATTTTTCTAATACTATTTGCTTCACAACTCTCCCCTCGTGTTACCCCCATCCCAGGCTTCTATTTTTCCCTCAGAGATTCATCTTTGTGCTTATCTCTCTCTTAGACCATCTGGTGAGAACGCGGAAGCAGAAAAATTTTTGCCATCTATTCAAGAAGAGAAAATATAAAAATCACAAAATGAGATTCCCTTTAAGAAAGAAATCACTGAATTACTTGAAACCAATAGCACATCCCTCATTCAGGTCCCATGCTGTAAAATCCTTGTGTGAGTTGCTTATTAAAATATACAGAATGCTGACAGCCCAGGTAGCCACGAAGAATGATGAGGTAGAAGTGAAGGTCTCCTGTAAAACTGTCTCTGACCACATTCTAGTTTTATCACAAATTACAAATCCACTCCACTGTGTTTATTGACATTATATATAAAAAAGAGATAAAGACTTTCTCAATTGCTGTAAGATTTTACTACAGAGCCTTTTACCCAACAGAATTGAAAACCTCTGGCCAAAAAATGTTAAAGCCTATGAACCAATGGGCAAAACACAATTGTGGGAGATAGCAATGGTTCATAAATAACACCTATTATTAATCACCTCAGCCATAGCTAAACTCACAGTGACCTTCCTGAGTTTATTCTCATTTCCCACCTTGGATTAAATCATTGATTTCACAAAGCTCAAACAACTTTCAGCATTCGAGATAACTATTACATTACTACTTCCCTGGTACAGCAAGCAGTCTGCGGTAAGATTAACAGCAAATTAAATACTTGAGAGTTTTTGAAATCTAAACACAAAAGGAAATTCAGTTTCTTCCGCAGTAATAATTAGAAAAAGTGAATATTACGTGTTGTGAAGACCAGGAAGAAACCAGAGCAAGAGGAACCGTTTCCTGTACAGCCTAAGGCCCTGCCCTCCCCTGGGGAGACAGGAGCTCATGTCATCAAGGGCTTGTTAGCAAAGCCACTTCAGAGAGTCCTAGAATGTTCCACCAAATTCCAACATGAAACTTTCATGGCAAGGCTACATAACCTTGGATTGGGGTTTGTAATATCTCTCTTAAGGAATGTGAAGAATTTGTTCTTCCTCATTAAAAGCCGCATTAAGGTGTTTCTACATCTCACATTCTGATTCTCTAGTGCAGCCAACATAGCTGGAGACAGGATACACCACCACTCAGAGAAGCACAGCTACTCTTAAAAAGCAAGGTTTTACTGAGTCCTATTTGGAAAGCATTAAGCTGGGAGCTCTGGGGCTTCAAAGATGAACAAAATAAGCCCCAAGGATCGTATGATTATGAATGTAAATGTTCAACCTTAAGCTGAAATTCAAAGCAGAATATCACAAATGCAAATAGCTCTGGCAGAAGAAAGAAAGGAATAATTATACCTGACTTGTCTAAGAGTATGGGGCTGAATTTCTAAATAACTTAAAAAAAAAGCAATTAAAAAAATAAGACTCAATTATTAACTCAGGGCAAACAAGAAAAGTAATCAGTGCACTATCTGGTTCATCTGTGAATATCATTTGCATAGTCATAAAAATGCAGAAAGAATATTGAGCTATCAAAAGTGCTAAGTGGAAGGAAGGTGAGTGTGTGTTGAGAAAGAGAGGGTAAAAGAATACATCCTCATCTTCTAAGACAGTCACTAGATAATTCTTAACACTGAAAAAGTCGTGAAATAGTAGTATCACCATGCTATGTAGAGAGCTCATGATATCAACATGAAGTCAGAGAAAAGTCAGGAATGGTAACCTCAGGAGATAACTATTTGCTTTGTAAACTGGGAGTATATATGTTAGGTAGAACAATAGTCAGGAGCAGCCCGGGAAGGGGAGTATAAGCTTCAAGGAAAAAACCATGCAGGTAGAGGGTCCCACGTGAAGACAAGGAAGACTTTGTAGGGAAATAACTTCCTTGCCTATTGGGACCAGGTCGAACCAGTCCCAACCACATCCCAATGCAGTCACATTGAACAAAACTGGGACCCACTCAAATCTCATTAAAATAAAATAGTGGTTTTGCATTGCCTCCCACCACCACCCTTCCCCCATGTGTCCCTGTGGCCTTTTCTGTGTGCATTTTGGGAAAAGACATGTACACCAAGAAGAATGGGTGTATAAGTAGAGCTGTCAATCAAATGACCTTACCCTGTCAATCAAAGAGGCGCCTCCCAGCTAGGACATGATAAACAGACCCTCCCCTAAAAGTTCGGTGCCTTTTTCTACCTTGACTCTGGTGTACTCCTACCTTGGAGTGTATTCAAAGAAAACTTTCACTTATTTCATTTTCTTGGTTTTGGCAGGTACAAGAACCAAAGAGGACAAGCTTGACCCAAACATATATAGTTTTGATAAAAATTAAAGTGAACAAAAGATTATATGGGAAAAGTGACTCCCTCCCCCATGTACCAGAAACCCAGGTCCCTCCCCTCTGTTAACAGTATCTTCTATGTCCTGCATTTTTTTTTAAATGGGTGAATGTAGGGATGGAAGGAAGGGAGGGAAGGAGGGATGATACCACATTAATTGAATCTAGGAAAAAAAAATTTTAAGATACGCCATTATTTTCTGTGTCACCAAGAAAAGTATTTCCAATTAAACTTTATATCTAAGCAAGATACAGTGCTTGCTTAGAATTTTTTATACTTAGAGAGCTCTTAGATTTTTGCTTATCACTCTTGCAAATACATAGAAAAAATATGTAAGTTAAATTCGTTAAAGTATCTAAAATGTCTTCACAGAGTCCAACTCTTCTGAATTGCTTTTTAATCTCTGATGTCTGTGTTTTTCTATACATTGCTCTGTGCCATTAAGACTCTTAGCAATACAGTACTGCTTAAAAGAATGTTCCACCATCATTTCTGAATTTTCTTCCAAACCACTGACACTCTTCCCTAATTTTGGTGCTGATGCTTTCTTGACATTACCAGAAGTTTTCAGACACCAGCTTGATTCATGTTCTTTCCTCAAATGGTCCTTAAATGCTTTGTTGATGGAAACATCAAAGGGCTGCATTTGTGTCACTGTACCAGATGGAAGGACAACCTGGTTCATGCCCACCCAGGCAATCACAACTGCTGCTGACCCTTGAACAATTCAGAGGTTTGGGGTACTGATCCCCCAGGCAGTCAAAAACCCACATATAACTTTTGACTCCCCCAAAACTTAACTACTAGTAGCCCACTGTTGGCCAGTCGATTAACACATATTTTGCTTGTCATACATATTATTACTTTATTCTTTAATAAAGTAAACTAGATATATAATTATGTTTTTTCAAATTGTCCCAAATCTCCAAAAAAATTTTCCAGTATGTTTATTGAAAAAAAAAAACATGTTTAAGAGGACCTGTGCAGTTCAAACCCATATTGTTCAAGGGTCAACAGTCCTGGCTGACAATGACAGAAAGGAGGCCATCAACTGCAAAATACATAGTGACTTCAGAGAGCCTAAAATTTAACAAGGAAAAAAACCTTTTTTAGAATTAAGGAGATTTTTTTCACATAAATGAAAACATACAAACAGTTGTGAAACTGGCATTATCCATGAATACTACCATAGAGATATTTTCATGTCAGTGCATAAAATGCTGTCTTATTCTCTTTAAGGATCACATAGGATTATTTTATTGAGTACATGTAGTCATTCCAATATTCTCCTAATTTTTCCACTTTGTGGGACAAAAATCTAAACTCTGAAAAGTGGGTCTAAAAACACCAGTTTTCATAAGCTGGGTGAACTGTATCCTAGGGCATTTGATATGCTGATGACATCTTCAACAGCAGGTAAAATTTCAGTGTACACTATCCAAATGTCTTAGACTCCTGGTAGGAGGAACATTTTACAGAAGTCAATCCTGAATACATCCATCTCTAGGCTAATTATATCCTCTGAAACCAATGAGTAAGACAACTGAGGGCTTTTCCCAAAGCAAGTTTATCTACCAGGCAGATACGGAACGGCCAAATCGTGTTATTCCACTTAGCCTTTAGGTCACAACTGACCGGGAAGCTCTGACTTAGAAAAATAAACTCTCCTTATTCTCAAAAACTCCAGTGCCGGGGGGATTCAAGATGGTGGGGTGAAAGGTAAGACAAAGAACTCCTCCCAAGACCACAGATAGTGTGAAATTATAGTTAATACTAACTAGCCCTAAAACAGCAACAGGTAAGAAGGCTGCACCAGACTGCATGCAGACCTCACAAACAGAGCAGACCTCACGAAACATGGTAACGTACGAAAGCCTTGATCCGGCGGGACCCAAGCCCTTCCCCCATCCCAGTTCACGGGCAGGAGGAAGAGAAACGGAGAGGGGAGGGCGTGGAAGCCTAGAATTGCTGAACACGTAGCACTGGAGGTCTGCTTTGCACCATAGACCTACATTGTGTGGTGCTCTGGAGGTTGCTGGGGTTGGGGAGCTGGGGCAGGCAGAGTGCTTGAGAGACTGAGATTCCAGCTGTTTGTGGAGGATGGGGATCCACATCAGGCCGCTCTGGGACAGAGGAAAGGCAGGCGGTCTGAGAGGCTTCCTAGCAGCGAGAGGGCTGCTGAAGGCACAGGGTTTGCATGAGCTTGCTACGGGGGAGAAGGGATAGGTGGACAAGGTTGTCTGGGAGCACTCAACCCAGTGGGTTGGGAACTTTGAGGAGCTTCAGGTGCCCCATCCCCCTGGCTGCCTACTCAGCTCTGAGGCCCTCCACTGTGACACGCACCCTGCTGCACCTTCCTCCTGACCTGCCTGCACCTAGTCACAAACCAGCAGTCACTGCACTGGCGTCAGGCCAGCCAGAGGCTGCCTACAACAGCTAGAGACACCAAGCACAGAGGCTTACACCTGTGTGCTCGGCCCACTGGCACTGATACTGGAGACAGGCACTGCAGCCAGAAATCAGGAAACAGCTCTTTCCTACCCCAAGGCACCAGCACTGCTCCTTATGACCAGCAACCTCACTATAGGGACTGACAGCTCCAGAGACTAGAGCTTCTGGGCACTAGAGGGCACCACATACAATTATAAAACATCAAAGAAACCTGGTTAAGACCAAAATATTACAAACACCAGAAAAAGGACCAAACGAAAATGAACTCATCAATCTTCCTGAAAGAGAGTTTAAAATAAAAATCATAAACATGCTCATGGAGGTACAGAAAAATATTCAAGAACTCAGGGACAAATTTAAGATGGAGATTCAATCATTAAGAAATTCCATATCTGGGGACTTCCGGGAAGATGGCGGTGTGAGCAGGGCGGCAGAAATCTCCTCCCAACACTATATTTATCTACGAAAACACAGAAAATACATCTATTCCTAAAAGAGAGATGAGAATACACAGGAAAGCGCACAGCGTGCAGCTACACCCGAGAGGACTCGGCACCCCAAGAGGCGGGTAAGATCCGGAGCCGCGACCCGGCGGGACCCGAGCCCTCCCCCACCCCAGCGCACCGGCGGGAGGAGAGGATTCAGAGCCGGGAGGGAGTGGAAGTACACCCCGCGAAGTAGCCAGCCCCGGTGATCTGCGCGGGGAGCGCTGACCCACATTGCGCAGTGCAGCGGAGATTGGAGAGACAGAGGGGCAGGATCTGAGCGGGGAACGCGCCAGGGGGCTTGCAGCCGGCTCCGGGAAGGAAAAAAAAAAAGCGCGCGCTTTCTTCAGCGGTCTTAAAGAGACAGGAGCCCAGCGGAGGAGCCGGATCGCCCCAGCACACTCAGCCCAGCAGGCTGGGAGTCCTGGGGAGTTTCAGACGCCTTAGCTGGCGACTGAGGAAGCGTAGCCATACTTAACACTTCTCACTGAGATCAACAGCCTCCTATTCATTCCCACCCCTGCCAGAGCGATAAAGGGCCCTGCGGAGCGGCACAGTCACAGCTGTGGAATAGTGGGGCAATAGCGCCACCTAGAGCATTCCCACAGAATCTATGTCCGGTGGGCATTTTTTTTGTTTTTTCTTTGTTTTTTGTTTTGTTTTTGTTTTTTCTTTTCTTTCTTTTGTTTCTTTTTTTCTTTCTTTTTTTCCTTTTTTTTCTTTTTTTCTCTTTTTTTTTCTTCTCTTTTTAAAGTCTTAAAGAGCCCAGCTGACATACGTGGCAACTATCAGTGACCAAATTATACAGCCATGAAAAGACAGAGGAATATGGTTCAGACCAAAATCAACCAGACAACCCCAGAGAGGGAGTCTGAAGGGATGGAAATGCACAGCCTCCCTGAAAAAGAATTCAGAATAAAAGTCATAACCATGCTGAAGGACCTACAGAGAAATGTGCAAGAGCTGAGGGAGGAAGTGAGGGAACTGAGGAAAGACAATACAGAAATCAGACAAGCGATCGACGGGCTTAACAGCAGAATGGATGAGATGCAAGAGACTGTTAATGGAATAGAAAACAGAGAACAGGAGTACAGAGCAGCTGAGGCAGAGAGAGATAAAAGGATTTCTAGGAATGAAAGAATATTAAGAGAACTGTGTGACCAATCCAAACGGAACAATATTCGCATTATAGGAGTACCAGAGGAAGAAGAGAGAGAAAAAGGGATAGAAAGTGTCTTTGAAGAAATAATTGCTGAAAACTTTCCCTCGCTGGGGAAGGAAGTAGTCTCGCAGTCCACCGAAGCTCATAGATCTCCCAACACAAGGGACCCAAGGAAGACAACACCAAGACACATAATTATTAAGATGGCAAAGATCAAAGATAAAGACAGGGTATTAAAGGCAGCTAGAGAGAGAAAAAAGATCACCTACAAAGGAAAACCCATCAGACTATCATCAGACTTCTCAACAGAAACCTTACAGGCCAGAAGAGAATGGCATGATATATTTAACGTTATGAAACAGAAGGGCCTCGAACCAAGAATATTGTATCCAGCACGATTATCATTTAAATATGATGGAGGGATTAAACAATTTCCAGACAAACGAAAGTTGAGAGAGTTTGCCTCTCATAAACCACCACTACAGGATATCTTAAATGGACTGCTCTAGATGGAAGCACACCTAAGGCTAAAAAGATGTCACCAGAGAAAATAAAATCATAGCAAAGAAAGCAGACCATCCAAATACCAACTAAAGGCAAAGAATAAAACACCTATTATAGAAAGAATGGAGGAGGAGGAATAAGAAGGGAGAGAAAGAAAGAAACATCAGACTGTGTTTACAATAACTTAACAAGAAAGTTAAGTTAGATTGTTAGATAGTAAAGAAGCAACCCTTGAACCCTTGGTAACCACGAATCTAAAGCCAGCAATGGCAATAAGTACATACCTATCAATAATCACCCTAAATGTAAATGGACTGAATGCACCAATCAAAAGACACAGAGTAACAGAATGGATAAAAAAGCAAGACCCATCTATATGCTGCCTACAAGAAACTCACCTCAAATCCAAAGATATACACAGACTAAAAGTGAAGGGATGGAAAAAGATATTTCATGCAAACAACAAAGAGAAAAAAGCAGGTGTTGCAGTACTTGTATCAGACAAAATAGACTTCAAAACGAAGAAAGTAGCAAAAGATAAAGAAGGACATTACATAATGATAAAGGGGTCAGTCCAACAAGAAGATATAACCATTATAAATATATATGCACCCAACACAGGAGCGCCAGCATATGTGAGACAAATACTAACAGAATTAAAGGAGGAAATAGACAGCAATGCATTCATCTTAGGAGACTTCAACACACCACTCACTCCAGAGGACAGATCAACCAGACAGAAAATAAGTAAAGACACAGAGGCACTGAACAACACACTAGAACAGATGGACCTAACAGACATCTACAGAACTCTACACCCAAAAGCAACAGGATACACATTCTTCTCAAGTGCACATGGAACATTTTCCAGAATAGACCACATACTAGGCCACAAAAAGAACCTCAGTAATTTCAAAAATATTGAAATCCTACCAACCAACTTCTCAGATCACCAAGGTATAAAACTAGAAATAAATTTTAGAAAGAAATCAAAAAGGCTCACAAATACATGGAGACTTAACAACACTCTCCTAATTAATCAATGGGTTAACGACCAAATCAAAACAGAAATCAAAGAATATATGGAGACTAATGACAACAACAACACAAAGCCACAACTTCTGTGGGACGCAGCAAAGGCAGTTCTAAGAGGAAAGTATATTGCAATCCAGGCCTATTTAAAGAAGGAAGAACATTCCCAAATGAATAGTCTAAAGACACAATTACTGAAATTGGAAAAAGAAGAACAAATGAGGCCCAAAGTCACCAGAAGGAGGGACATAATAAAGATTAGAGAAGAAATAAATAAAATTGAGAAGAATAAAACAATAGAAAAAATCAATAAAACCAAGAGCTGGTTCTTTGAAAAAATAAACAAAATAGATAAACCCCTAGCCAGACTCATTAAGAGAAAAAGAGAATCTACACACATAAACACAATCAGAAATGAGAAAGGAAAAATCACGACGGACCCCACAGAAATACAAAGAATCATAAGAGAATATTATGAGAATCTATATGCTAACAAGCTGGAAAACATAGAAGAAATGGACAACTTCTTAGAAAAATACAACCTTCCAAGACTGACCAAGCAAGAAACAGAAAAACTAAACAGACCAATCACCAGTGACGAAATCGAATTGGTAATCAAAAAACTACCCAAGAACAAAACCCCTGGGCCTGATGGATTCACCTCTGAATTCTACCAGACATATAGAGAAGAAATAACACCCATTCTCCTTAAACTTTTCCAAAAAATAGAAGAGGAGGGAATAGTTCCAAACTCATTCTATGAAGCCAGCATCACTCTAATACCAAAACCTGGAAAAGACCTCACCAGAAAAGAAAATTACAGACCAATATCCCTGATGAACGTAGATGCAAAAATACTCAACAAAATATTAGCAAACCGAATTCAAAAATACATCAAGAGGATCATACAACATGATCAAGTGGGATTCATCCCAGGGATGCAAGGATGGTACAACATTCGAAAATCCATCAACATCATCCACCACATCAACAAAAAGAAGAACAAAAACCACATGATCATCTCCATAGATGCTGAAAAAGCATTTGACAAAATTCAGCATCCATTCCTGATTAAAACTCTCAACAAAATGGGTATAGAGGGCAAGTACCTCAACAGCATAAAGGCTATATATGACAAACCCACAGCTAACATCATACTTAACGGCGAGACGCTGAAAGCTTTTCATCTAAGATCGGGAACAAGACAGGGATGCCCACTCTCTCCACTGTTATTCAACATAGTACTGGAGGTCCTAGCCACAGCAATCAGACAAAACAAAGACATACAAGGCATCCAGATTGGTAAAGAAGAAGTCAAATTGTCACTATTTGCAGATGACATGATACTGTACATAAAAAACCCTAAAGATTCCATTCCAAAACTACTAGAACTAATATCTGAATTCAGCAAAGTTGCAGGATACAAAGTTAACACACAGAAATCTGTTGCTTTCCTATACACTAATGATGAACTAACAGAAAGAGAAATCAGAAAAACAATTCCATTCACAATTGCATCAAAAAGAATAAAATACCTAGGAATAAACCTAACGAAGGAAGGGAAAGACCTGTACTCTGAAAACTACAAGACACTCCTAAGAGAAATTAAAGAGGACACTAACAAATGGAAATGCATCCCATGCTCTTGGCTAGGAAGAATAAATATTGTCAAAATGGCTATACTACCTAAAGCAATCTACAGATTCAATGCAATCCCTAACAAACTACCAACAGCTTTCTTCAATGAACTGAAACAAACAATTCTAAAATTCATATGGAACCACAAAAGACCCCGAATAGCCAAAGCAATCCTGAGAAGGAGGAATAAAACAGGGGGAATTACACTCCCTGACTTCAAGCTCTACTACAAAGCCACAGTAACCAAGACAATTTGGTATTGGCACAAAAACAGACCGACAGAACAGTGGAATAGAATCAAAAATCCAAAAATCAATCCAAACATATACAGTCAATTAATATTTGATAAAAGTGCCTTGGATATACAATGGGGATTTGACAGCCTGTTCAGCAGCTGGTGCTGGAAAAACTGGACAGCTACATGTAAGAGAATGAAACTGGACTACTGTCTAGCCCCATACACAAAGGTAAACTCAAGGTGGATCAAAGACTTGAATGTAAGTCATGAAACCATAAAACTCTTAGAAAAAAACATAGGCAAAAATCTCTTGGACATAAACATGAGCAACTTCTTCATGAACATATCTCCCCGGGCAAGGGAAACAAAAGCAAAAATGAACAAGTGGGACTATATCAAGCTGAAAAGCTTCTGTACAGCAAAGGACACCATCAGTAGAACAAAAAGACATCCTACAGTATGGGAGAATATATTCATAAAAAACGTATCTGATAAAGTGTTGACACCCAAAATATATAAAGAACTCATGCACCTTAACAAACAGAAAGCAAATAATCCAATTAAGAAATTGGCAGAGGACATGAATAGACACTTCTCCAAAGAAGAAATTCAGATGGCCAACAGGCACATGAAAAGATGCTCCACATCGCTAATCATCAGAGAAATGCAGATTAAAACCACAATGAGATATCACCTCACACCAGTGAGGATGGCCAACATCCAAAACACAAACAACAACAAATGTTGGCGAGGATGTGGAGAAAAGGGAACCCTCCTACACTGCTGGTGGGACTGCAAATTAGTTCAACCATTGTGGAAAGCAGTATGGAGGTTCCGCAAAAAACTCAAGATGGAAATACCATTTGACCCAGGAATTCCACTCCTAGGAATTTACCCTAAGAATGCAGCAGCCCAATTTGAAAAGGACAGATGCACCCCTATGTTTATTGCAGCACTATTTACAATAGCCAAGAAATGGAAGCAACCTAAGTGTCCATCAGTAGATGAATGGATAAAGAAGATGTGGTACATATACACAATGGAATATTATTCAGCCATAAGAAGAAAACAAATCCTACCATTTGCAACAACATGGATGGAGCTAGAGGGTATTATGCTCAGTGAAATAAGCCAAGCCGAAAAAGACAAGTAACAAATGATTTCACTCATATGTGGAGTATAAGAACAAAGAAAAAATACTGAAGGAACAAAACAGCAGCAGACTCACAGAACCCAAGAACGGACTAATAGTTACCAAAGGGAAAGGGACTGGGGAAAATGGGCGGGAAGGGAGGGATAAGAGGGAAAAAGGGGCATTACGATTAGCAGATGTAATGTTGGGGGGGCACGGGGAGGGCAGTACAACTCAGAGAAGACAAGTAGTGATTCTATAGCATCTCACTACGCTGATGGACAGTGACTGTAATGGGGTTGGTGGGGGGGACCTGATGAAGGGGTAGTTTAATAATCGTAATATTGCACATGTAATTGTAAATTAATGATAATAAAATTAATTATATTAAAAATAAAAAAAAGAAACTCTCTGCACTTAGGAAACTTAAAAGTCAAGTCACTGAAATTGCTTATATAGATTAAATGTATCCTATCAGAACTGTTTTCATTATAAAAGAAAAGAAGAGAAGAAAAATCTCTGTGCTCTCTTATACATCTTTGCATTCAGGAATTTACCATGTGCATAAGGAAATTAGGTGATCATTAAATTCTGAGAGGGGGAGAAGAGAGAGAGAGGAAGCAGAAAAAGAAGAGAAGGGAGAGAAAGGGGAAATCCTAGGTAGTAATGCAAAAAAAAAAATGCCCAGCATTTTTATTTCTTATAAACGTTAATTACTATTAATCACATAGCTGAAAAAAAGTAAAGAAGCATCAGGTAAACACATGGAAGAAAAACATCAAATTCATACAGCTGTACACCTAACAACAATCCATGTATATCTGAAGACTCATTTTCTCATTTCTGATAGACATATGGTTCCAGATTGCTTTTCATATAAATCTGAGAAAAGTCATGTGGCATGTGAACATTGCCCATCTGGAGGATTGTTCATAAAATTCATTTTCTGTGATTTACTGAAACTAAAAATCCACCAGCAAGAACAGTTTTAGCTTTGTATTCAAATGTTGGTAGGTGTTACAATCACTTTTATGTTCCATAATATTTTCCTAATTTTACAAATTATGGATCTATGAATCAAAGATAAAAAACCTGGTGCTATAACCTTGAATATCAACTCTTTGCAATATATTTCTAATAAATGTACATTTTAATACTTTTCAAACCTCTTCCTCTATATATCTTCCCCTCTTCCTCAAACCCCATTGCTTATGAAATTTACTAGCTCAAAAATCTGAATCTCTTAGAAAAATGATTATGTAGTTTGCTGGAAGCTGTTGCTGGCCCTGAATAAAATGAAGCTTAGATATATGATGCAAATGTACCAAAACAAATGATACTTTTGGAATTAAATTAGAATTTTATTGCTTTCTCTGTTCGTTTTGGAAACCATTCTATAATAAAAAATTATTACTATCCATGCATGTGCTGTAGAATGTCTCCAAATGCATACATCAGAGCAGAAATTGTCCAATGGAAACTACTCAGAAAAAATCAAAATTAAAAATTTCCTGAAAAATATTAATGGTAACCTGAAAAAATAAATATTTTCATTTTCATAAAAATAAGCTAAAAGCCTACTTCAGTCAATTTTATAGGTGTTTTTGAAATAAACAAATTAATGTAATATGGTCCATGATCCCCCCAGATTTTACAATATTTTCTAGAACTATGTGATCTATAAACTTACCTCCTTGGCAAAAATTTATGAGACATAATTTAAGACACTAATATGCAATTGTTTTTGTTCTCTCTTCCTTTACAGGCTGCTCAATTTAATGAAATAAACACATTTAACAGAAAATCTGAACTTTAATACATCTAGATTTATAAATAAGAAGAACATGGTGAGAACTACCATATATTCTAATTCTGATAAAGATAAGTAATACAGAATAGTTATGTATAGTATGAGTTGACATTAACTAGAATGTTCACCCTTTTGATTGATGTTTTTTCTTATCAATACTTTACAAATATTATCTAAGTTACATTAAAGGAATATAGACCATTTATTGATTGCATACCCACTCACATGTTAGTTATAAAGATAATAATTAAAATGGAACTAGAACTATGTTTTCAAATATGGTGACTGTTAGCCACAGGTGGCTAATAAGAATTTGAAATGTTTCTAGTCTGAATTGGATGCACTGTTAAGTATAACACTCATACTGGATTTTGAAGATTCAGTGTGAAAAAATACATGTAGTATATCCCATGAATTCTTTTAAGAAGTCTCTATCTTCTTTATAAATCATTATTTTCCTGAATTGAAAAATACACAGGTGTTTTGTTTTCTAACCAGTGCTCATATGTACCTTTATGAGTGATTAGGACTTGTTAGTCCATTTTGCTATGTTTTGAAGATGAGCCTGAAATTATGATAAAGAAAGGAAAAGAATGAAAGTGTGTAACCATGTATTTGTGATTGTACTTCCTTGTTTTCTGGGTGTGCTTAATTTGTTGATGTACAATGTATTAATAAAGAGATTTGGGGTTTTATTGAAATACATGGCATTATATTTGAGTGGGTGGAATTGGGTGAGGCAAAAAAGAAATAAAATTTACCTCTTGTCTATGACAGATTAATTTATCATATGCCAACAGATTCAGAGGAAATAATTAGAAAAAACAAGAAAAGTGGGGCTCAATTAAAACAGTGTTTGAAGGCATTTAAGGCTACCAAGTCAGCCCGGGCTTAAGGAACCAAAAATTCCAGGAAGAAAGAAAGCTCTATGAGGTTGGTTACAAGTCAGTCAGCAATGCTTTGTGTCTTGAGGTATAACTCTGTGTATGCTATCCATTTTATTTTTCAAAGGAGAGAGCAAAGGTTATTAAAGAAATGGAAAATTCTAAATGTAAGTTCTTAATTATATTAGAGAAAAACAAAATAACTTATTGGGGAATGGATATTCTCAATTTTGCAAATATACTTTTATTAAAATATAATTCACTTTTTGCTTGTGATTTCAAACATACAATTGTTTCAAATATTGCTCTACAAATTGAAGGAGCATATTGAATGGAAAATCACAAGCTTTGGATATTACTAATGTTATATAGATAAGGAATTTAATTGCATTTTTACATTTTATTTTACATAATTCTGTCTCCCAATGAGAAACTACACAATAGTTGTTTTATGTTAATAAAGACACAAAATCAATGCTTAATCAAATACAATGTTTAAAAGATAACATATTTTGATAAATTCTAAGATGTGTGGAATTTTACTGCAAAAGCAATAGGTTGTTTTGATTAGATCTGCTGTTGGTGATTTCAGTGGTTTAGAGTACCCATGACACTTACGTTCTTTGGGCAGACATCTGCCAAGAATTACTGCCCTGTGCTCTATCGTCTTCGCAGCCAAGCCACTCTAGAGTTGTCTTCATATAAAGCTACTATTTTGTTATTTCCCGGTCAATCTTTAACCCATTCCAGCAGAGAAACTGCATCTGCTACTACCACTCAACCAAAATTCTTAAAATCACCATTGATTTTCACTATACTGAAGCGAAGGGAAACTGTACACTTCTCACTTTGCCATACTTGACTAGATTTATTGCCAGCATTTATTTCTGTCCTGTACTAACATCATTTTTCCATATTGCAACACCACATCCCCTTTTTCTTTACTTCCATACTCAATTCTCTCTCTCCCTTTGTCTCTCTATCCTTTCCCCTTTATAGTAAAATATTTCTCCTTTCTCAGTGTCTTTTATCACTTTCTCCCTCTTTAAATCGAATGCTGGCTGGTGTCCTTTGGGACTCAAGCTGGGCCCCTTTCTGTTGCCAGTCTTTCTATAGGTAGGATAGTGCGGGGCTGCAATAAAATTCTAAGTGATTGACACTTACTAGGCACTTTGTGTTTATGAAATATATTTAAAAAATAAGTAATCTTATTTTGTAACCTTGATTTTAAAGAACATTGCTATAGGAAAAGAATAGCAACTTCATTCCAGCCTTTTATCCCAACCTCGCATTTTTTATTATTGTCTCGACATTTCTTTGATGTCTCATGAGCCTCTAGTATTCTCTTTCCAAAACTGAACTTGGTTTGTTTCTTTCCATCCCCTACAAATTCGGTGTTTTGTTTGTTTGTTCGTTTGTTTCCCCTTACAGGCCCTGGCATACAATAGGCGTTACTGATCATAAAGATCAAATCATCTATTCAATCTCTTTTTAAGCAGAATTGGGTATTTTTTTTCATCTTAGGAATTACATTATTTGTAATCATACACATTTGCAAAAACACACACACACATATACATACAGTTTTGAAATGAACTGTAACTATCATTAATAAAAAATTGCATCTATTTAATTTACTATTTTATACTCAACCTTTAGCACAATATGTGCCATATATTTGGCAATTAGTGTATACTTGAGAATAAATGAATTAATAGACTTAAACTCTCGGGTACTAGCATTTTCTTTTATTAGCTAATTATGAGTATGGTTTCTTCTGTGCCCTATTTTCTTTAGAATTCATAACACCCTAATTTGTTTTGTAATTATTTCTCATCTGTAATGAAGTTTAAAACTTTAAATATGGAACATAATAATAGATGTTAAATATGATTGAATTAGTGAATAAATAATATTAGTAAAACATTATTAGTGAGAAATTAAAGCAATCTGTCTTGCAATATTTTGAAGGCTATTTCATTATTTCCCTATACATTAAGTATGCAATTTGTTCATCTACTGAAAAGGAATTTTCCTAAGAAATCACAATTCTCTGATACTTTAATTTGTATTTGCTTATGTGAAATAATTTCAGATAATTTCTTAGACATATAAATCATCTATATCTAAATTTAAAGCATAATTTAAATTGTGCAGATAGTTCTATTAAAATTACAAAAAGTACATTTCTGAAATCTATTTCTGTCAATAGTATTATGTTTCTAATGAAGAATAGAATACTGATTTTGAAAAGGATTTCTTGCCGGTGCCTGTCCCACATCTGAATCTCTCTGTCCAATAGCATGAACTTGCTTGAGAACAGGAATTTTTAGATTTAATTTTAGAAACAAAAATACATTCCTACATTTCACTGACATCAAAACTCAGGACCTGAGAATATTAGTGTTTTCCCTAAGGTCTGAACACCTGTGAAAGTTTGCTGAATATAGAGAACTCTTACATATTCTGTTTTCTCACATTTACACTCAGTACCACCATTTGGTCTCATCATCCTCCTTCCACATGCTCCAGGGGAAAAAGAGGTTCATCCTCAGTTCCTTGCACCATTTGGATTCCTATTGCCCAAACTCTACTACATTTCATTGTCTTTCTCATCACTTGGCTAGGAGAGTGAAAAGGGTGGAAACAGTGGAGTAGAAACTGGTAAACATTGTGGAAAAAACAAGTCAATTAAAGCCGACTCAATTAAATATATATATATGTATATACACATACATATATGTGTGCATTCTAATTGAAATATATATGTATTCTCCTTCCCTTCCCCCCTTCTCCTCCCTGCTGGATCCCCCCACCTTCACCTTCTCCTCTTTCTCCTCCTCCTCCTCCTTCTTCTTTTTCTAATGTTTTTTTCCTTGAAATATTTCAGGCACTTGGAACAAGTTCTGTTAGAGATACTCAACAAATACTTGTTGACTAAATGAAGCCTTTAGTTCATCGCCTCTTTCTATGAAATTATTTAGAACAAACTTCCCCATTACAGTTAAAGAAGAATTTAGTATTCCTTGAAAGAGATAAAAAATTAACACAGCTGAATTTGGCCTTAAATCTTCACTGTCTTATAGGCATTCATCTTATTATTGTACATTGGTGACTTTTTACAGCTATTCTACTCAAGTTCTCAACATTGCCGTCCTAAAATAAGATTGGTGGCATTTGACCAGAGTGAAAACAATTAAGTTATAATCAGAATAACTCTTAACAGAAATGCCCTCTTCCCCATCCACACTTTTTATTTATTTATTTATTTTAAACGTTGTTTTAGAAATATCAGCTTATTTTGTTTTAGGTAACCAAGTTTAATAGGATACAGAAAATTGCGATGCTTTTCTTGTTTTTCTTTTATTCTTTATTTCTCAACTGCTTCTTTCCCATTCTCCTCTTAACTTTAAATGATGGTGCATTTCCTTAACTAGAAAGAAACTTATTTTGATTCATCCATCTTTAGGACTACTACAAAAAATCTAGAAGGCAATTTTTGAGACAAACAGCGCAGGTTCAAATCCTAGATGTGGCACAAATTAACTGCTTGGGAATGCTACACTATTTCTCTGTGCTTCAGTTTCCTCATGTGTCAAATTAAGAAAATATGATTATTTTAGAGTTTTTGTAGAAAGTAAATTATTTTACAGATTCAATGTTTATGAAACTGTATTTTGCACATGCTAAACAATTAATATTATTCCTCTTTCATTCTTGCATTCATAATTCTGGAAGATATAAATAGAAGTTCTCAGTACATGGGAAATGTGTTTAAATTAGTATTTGGACAATTAGAATTAAATGACAGTATTTAAAAACTCATTTTCTTCTGTATTTGTTCACACAAAATAATCCTTACATTTGGTAGTTTAGGTCATCTGTTGAATTAAGAGTACTATATTTTACAATGAGCTGTCAGTTTGGAAATTTCTTTTGATCTGGCAACTCATTTTTATTTAAAAAACCTTTTTTGTTGTTCATGTTTGTCCGCTATTTGTTAGTCAGAAGGAAAATATAAGCTTTCTTTTTCTGATTCTAGCTTTTATATTTCTTCAGATGCATTTTGCTTATTTCTATTTCCTTTAGATTACAAGGTTATTCTGTGACCTTGAAAGTTGAAATATTTTCTTCAAATTTTCTTTGACTGTCATGGTTTTTTTTTTTTCATTATAAAAGTGTTCTGTGAAAAAGGGGTTTCTTTTTGAAATGAAATTCACCTGTGAAGGTGTTTGACAGCATCCATTATTTGCCTTTGCTGAGAGTTCATCAGAGACAACATGTGATGAGGAAAGATCTCCAGTCACAGAGTATACACTCAGTTCCAGCTGCTGCATTTCATCTTTCAATTTAAAGGGGGCTCAATATCATCTAAAACTGCTCGTGCATTTGGGAAGACTTGAAAACCATTAAGATTTATGGCATCTAGCTTGTTACAGGATTCCTTCCAACTTTAGTGTCCAGCAGGAAGGAGCATTCACAAATATGCTGGCACCTGCTTTCTAGCTGCAACAAGCAGGGAATTAACATCTGCAAGGAGGAGATTACACTCATGCATCATATTGAGATTTTTCACACACTTCAGTTATTGCTTCAAAAATACCTCCCTTATGACATATTCCATGAAGAAGCTAACAAATCTGCAGGCAGCAGACAACCTTGAAACATTGCCACTGCTGTTGAAAAGTAATTAATGATAATATCTTCTCCTCACCACTATTCTTGCCTTTTTTTTTTTTTTTGTAGTTCTTGACTAGGGCACTTCTGTATTATTTTTTTTAATTAGAAGTATCCATTCATATTATCCCTAAACCACTTTATTTTTGTAATTAACTCCAAAGCATCTAATAGATTGTCAAAGTAGAAAGTGTTTGTATATATGAAGAAAGAAGAAACTAAGATAGCCTTTTACTGTACATAAATAACATTCATGCTTATTAAGCTTTTCCTTTAAGAACATGTGACTTCATATATCTTTTAGTAATTTTTAAAATTTCTCTGTGATTCTTCACCTGACAGCTATTTATTCTGGGAGATGTTAGTTTTAGGGCATGTGTGTGTGTGTGTGTGTGTGTGTGTGTGTGTGTATGTGTGTGTGTGCGCATATGTGTGTGTGTGTGAAAATAAGCTGATATCAAGACAACCTGGTAATTTCTTGATTACTTAGTCATGTCACTCTATTATACAAAAATTATGTATCTTGGATGCATTTGCCATGTTGATGGAAAATAAACAGTTTTTGCCACCCAGTATATCAGAAAGAGGTTGTATACTTTTATTTTTATAGGCAAAATCTCTTTTGTTTGGGGTCAAAGTTCAAAAGCCCAGGTAATCCTAAGTGGTAGATGGAATTAGACATATTTCTGAAATGTATTATTTGTCAAATTGGTATACCTCTATTTGCCCATTGCAAATGTGTTAAGTTCATTTTGAATATCATATACAAAAAGATTATGGATTTCTACTAACATAATTATTAGACAGCCAACTTTCACTGATTGTTTATTAGGTGTCGGGCAGTATGTCAATCATTTTACATTTGTGCTCATGCAATTTTCCCATCAGTCTCAGAAGGTGAGTGCCATAATTATTCCTATTTTACAGTGCAGGAAATTGAAGTTCAGAGAGGTTAAATAAATTGCTCAAAGTCATAAAATAAATAAGCAGTAGACTCTGGATTCAGTCCCAGGAAATTTACTGAAATTCCAGCAACTTTTTAAATTGTCATATTTAAGTTTCTTTTCAAGCAATAATAACCATAAACATGCACCTAAAGTAATTTCCACATAGATAAAAATGTTGCAAATTTTTAATCTTCTTTTCTTTTCTCAGTGGATCTTTTTAAGCCCCTTATTATTCTAGTGTGTGGATTTGCTGAGGATTTTTTAACTTGTTCAATTCATTGTGTCTTTGTTTTTGTTAATCAATATAATTAAAATACTATACTTAAAAAGGAGGGGAAAGTCAATACAGATAATGAAACTATTTTCATATTCATTTATATAGAGTTTGAATATAGGCTTATGATTGTACAAAATAGTAATTTAATAAATAAGCAACTGTATTTAAATTTAAATTAAAAGTAATTTACATAAAACATTATCAATCTTTATGCCACAAAAGAAAAGCCCTTACACTGTAAAGAAGAATTACTGATATATTTAGTCTGAGTTCTTTGCATTAAAAGACACTTAGAGAAAACAAAATTTAACATATATAAGTTTTTGATTCTGGAAATTAAGTATAGATTATTGCTTCCTGATATAGATTCTGAATATAGCCATGAATTAAACTATTCAGACTAGGTAACTTTTAGCCTGTAGCCATTAATCTGATAAACCGGCTGTATAAATGCAAAGCAAATTTCCTTATGTTGTAGTTGCTGTGAACTCAATCTTTGTGTATTTTACTTTCTCATGGAAAAGCAGGTCTTTGATGACTTTTATTAGCACAATCTATGTTATTCATCAAGTGAAGTTAAATGACAATTGATTCACAAATTGTATTAATGTGCTCAGGCTGCCGTGATAAAATAACACAGACTAGATGGTTTTAACAACAGGAATTTATTTTCTCTAAATTCTGGAGGCCCCAAGATCAGGATGCCAACTGGGTTGGTATCTGGTGAGAAGTCTTTTCCTAGCTGCCTTCTCTTTGTGACTTTACGCAGCGTTTCCTCTGTGAATGTGGACAGAGAGAGAGAGAGGTGAAGTATGGGTATGGTTTGGGGAAGAGACAGATGATTATGTAAGAGATTGCTTAAGGAGTGAAAGTTCACATGAGAACTGAAGAACAAAGCCGAGAGCCAAGCAGTTTCAGAAAGAGGCAGAGAAAAAGTTGGCTAACTCAACACCCTCTCCCACAAGACTCCTTTGTCAACTTTACTCCAGAGATTGGAGAGGCCCCGTAAGTGCCTCCCTATCTCCATTGCTGCTAGGAATGACCAATAAAACAATTTTGCAGTACAGAAAAGCAAAACTGCTGGGTATCTTCAAGGAATGCTTTTACTCTCCTGATATAAGATAATGGTTTTACTGGTGTCATCTTTTTCCCCCTTCTTCCTGTGTTGAATATGAATAAATTGACTGAGGTTGCAGGATAGGCGTTGTGGAAAAAGCCACAGAAATCACAAGATGTTGCACTCCTGGCTCTGAATCACTCAGTTATACAAGATGAGTAAGTTCTAGAGATCTGCGATACAACACAGTGTCTATGTTATAGTTAACTGTATGGTGCACTCCTCTGGAAAAGAAGGGAGGGCATGAGGAACGTTTTGGAGGTGATTGCTATGTTTATTACCTTGACTGTACTATATAACCCTTCTGTTTAAGCTAGTTAGCAAAGTTCTCAAACTCTTAAAAGAAGGATGTATTCTATATCCACAAAGAAGTAGTTTGTAAAGTGAGGAAGGGAAACTCAGAAAGTCAAAATATTACTATCCATTATTAAATTCATACCAAGAATAAATTAAGAAAAAAAAATGTTAATTTCTCTTGGCGAAAATTAGTTCCAAATTGCTAATATAAAGAGCAAAACATAATTTAATTTGTAAACATTTGACTTTATGATAAAATTTAGAAAACCTGTATTAATAGGAATAAATTACTGATAGATACCCCCAGTTATTAAATGTTTTCCAACCACTTTAAAAATTAGTATTCAGAATATTTAGGTCAATTTTGCATAGATCAATCATTCAATGGACATTATTTTTAAGGTTAAAAGGTGTTCATTTATTGGAAATAGACCCTTTGAGTTGTAAAAAATAATGTATGTTCATCAGAAAAAAAAATCAGATATTATAGATAAGTGTAAAAAAGTTGGTGAAAAGTACCTAGTACTCCTACTACCAAAAGAAAACTGTCCATATTGTAATATCTAAACTTGCAGTTTTTCTTTTGGTTTATTGACTATTTAATATATGCCAACATATCCTGGCACAGACATGGTATGAAGAAATTAATGGAAAACATGTCTAATAAAATTTCATAGACAGATGTTTTTATTATATAACCAGCACAGAGAGTATTAGCTTTATATTTACTTTATTCACTCATTGATTATTTATTAAATTTGTCTTATTTCTATTAATATATTTGGGAAATAAGGGTCCTTATATTTTGGCTCCTATGACTGAAAGGGGTATATGTGCTAAAACTCATTTAGTATGCATTAAATAACATCAAGTTAAATAAAATGATCAAACAAAAATAAACCCTGATAACTATGAATAGATTAACTTTGGAGAAGAAATTCTACAACCCCCAAAGCCAAAATAAAGAAGTGTGATTTTTATTGTTTTATTTCTTTTGATTACCACTGATATACATTTACCTTAGTAATTGGTTATTTACAGTTTTCATTTTACTATGGTTCAAATGGCATTATGGTTTTATTAAAATGGTAAGAGATAACACAAACAGAATTACATACAGTGTGTACTAAAGAATTTGAAATATAACAAATTAAAAATGAGGCTAATCTATATATTTCATAATTTGTCTTTAGTGTTTTTAAACCTTAAATTTGGAGCCATATAATGTGCACTCATTTAACATTTGTGCACCTATGTCTCTTAGTTTATCATAATAATGGAACAGTAAATATAGATCCAAGTTTCAGCTCTATGACTATTTAATCTTGTATTTTATAGACCTATCTTAATTAAATAAGTTATTGCTCAATTAACATGAAACTTTATTTACCTTGTCAAGAGATGAGCTAGGCATTTTCGTGGCTTTAATTTTCAAAGGCTGATAGAGTTTATTTTAGTTTACTGTATCACAAGTGATATATTTCGTTAACAGTCTCTTTTTTTGCATTGCTTCTTTTGGTGTTAGAAGCACTTTTTTATGCTAGTAGCACATTTGTTTAAGCAAAATAAGTAAGTGAAAATTATCATTTGGAGATTTCTCTCAGTTTAACAGTTCTGGTATCAAATTCTTTATTTTTCTTTATGTATTTGCTTATAGTCTGATTTAACAAAATATTGACATAAATTTCCACTTTTTGAGAGTATGCAGGTTTTGTGAGTAAATAGAATTTGTTTATAAAGCGCTACATGGTTTTAAATTCTGGACTTGCCCTATTAAGTACTATCAGAATCTAGACACAACTAACTCAATTTTTAGGAGTATCTCATTTATAAAACACAAACAGAAAACACCACCCTTTGATTTCATGGTGATTACTAGATAAATAGCACATGGAAAGTAAAAACAAACTAGAGTAAGTAGTAATATCTCATTTCAAAAAATTTTTTACATACATGGCACTTAGAATGTTAATAACAAAATAAGAGTAGACAGTTAGCAACAATCTACATACGAGGTATTTAAATAAATCAGCCAAAGTAGAGCATCTGGTCACCTTTGCTTAGAAACTATTACTTGAGTTAATGCCTTTCCATTTCTAATATACATACGTAACCTGCAAGTCCATTTGTTGTCAAAATAATTCCTCTCTCCCTAGCTGTGGTGCTGAATAAGTGTTCGTCTTTGCTCTTTCTACTGCTGTGTTTACAGATAATATATTGACACATAAAACTTTGGTTCACCAAAGCCACATCTTGAAGCAATATGACATCAGCAATCCTAGATGAGAGCACTTGTGTTTTCTCATTATAAGAAGTGGATTTCTTTTACTGGTTTAGAAAAGTCTGGATATTGTTGCCCAACCTGAGAGGCACTAAGCAGGCATAAAACAGCAGAAGGGATGCCAAAAGCAAAAGCAGATATTTTCACAACTGCCTAGCTTCTTCTGGTCAGTCATTCAAATATGTTGTAGTTAAACCAGCATTCAATATAAGGGCCCATCAGGTTTATGAGAACCAAGAAAGATCAAGTTTCTGGTTTAAAACAATGTGTTTCCTTGTGGCTTGAAATCTATTTTGGGGGTCTAAAGGACATTTAATGTATTCAAACAGTTAAATAAGAGAGATTAAGTCATTATACTCAAAGTCTAAAGGGCTTTGCTCAAATTTCAGGCTATTAAAGAAATCTGAAACAAAATTTGATGGAAGTGGGGAAACTGGCTCTGCCACTAACAATTTGAATACAGTCTTAAAAAGTCCACCAATACTCTCGATGCTTTAGAGAAATATATTTTTGCCCAGGAAGGATGAAGTTAAACTTTGCTGAATTTCTTTGGTGTTCATTATTTGATCTATCCTCTGAGCTATCTTTTGGGGACAAAGATATATGAGATAAGCTATTGCCTTTGATACCTACATTGTATCTACAATGCACCTATTAGCTTTTACTCTGCTTTTCTAACCAATTTCATTGTGTGTTTCTTCTCTCCCCGGAAATGTTGTATGTACTTTTAAGACTCATTTTATTGTTTTCTTGGTACCAAAAATTCCAGATATTTGAATTTTATGCATTTAGCTCAAATCAGGATGTATGTTAGGCACTCTGCAGCTCCTTAATGAATTAGTGTGCCAAACCTCTTCTCTTGCTTATTTACACCCATTAAGATATAGAATACTTTATTTTAGCAGAAATCTAGGCTTTGTTTATTCCTGGAGGTATAAATTGAAATAAACATAATCATCACAATCACCATTTATTGCATGCTTTGCTCTACTCGACACTGTTCTTGTCTTACATTTTCATGATATGATTTAATATTCATTCACAGCAATTGATATATCTGCAAATTTGTAAAGACATGCTCAATAATGATGTGACAGAAGAAGAGGAGCGATTAATAATCTGAACCCACCACTTATGGTATGTGAGACAATGGCTACTTTGAATATATCAACATATTTACTACTCAGAACAATTTTGTTAAATAGCTAATATTCCTATTTTAAAGATAAACTGAGAAACGGCTTACGTTTCCTACCTAAAGTTACAGAGCTATTAAACTGCCCAACTAAAATTTTAATGCAGACATATATGCTCCACTGTGATGTAATTATTCCCATGTTAGAATTGTTATCTGCACTTTACGTGTAAGTAAAGTAAAACACAAGCTAAATAATTTACCACACACATTACTATATTAATAAATTTGAAAAATAGGATGGGAATTAGAAATGTCTAAATTCCATTTCTCTGTTACCCAATACTGTCTTCTATTAGTTTTACCATCCTTACTACACTAAGAGCCCTTCTCAAGTTTAGTTGCTTTATCAGTTCTGAAACACACACATGACTGAATATATTTGCATGGGAAGGTATAGAAGTACATAAAGTTCATTGTCTATTCTTTATTTCCCAAAATATGTTTTATAACATGATATTTATACCAATTAACATTGCTGCATAAGAAAACATACAAAAACATAGTGGCTTAAAACATTAGTCAATTATTTTGGCTCCTGTCTATATTTTGAGCCTGACTTAGCTGGGTGGTTTTTCTGATGTGTACACAGCTTGACTGATCTTGACTGAGCTTACTTATGTGTCTGTGATTATTTGGGGGATTGGCTGGGCAGACTGGTTTATAATAATCTCATCTGGGATTTGGTCTTTTTCCACAAGGTCTCTCATTCTCCAGCAGATTAGCCTGGCTGTTTTCACCTGGTGGAAGCAGTGAATATGCATCAATACTGTAAGGCTCAGGGACCCAGATTATATATTTCTGCTTCCGATGGAATTACTTTGCCCCATTGGCCAAAACAAGTCACATAGGCAAGCCTAGAGTCAGAGTAGGAAAGGGCTGCATGGATAGAGAAGAGCAGGAAAAAACTGGGAGTAAAAACTGCAGTAACTGAGTTGTTACTTCAGCAATACACCATGATATCTAATTTTGGTTCTTTAAAATAACAGGGAATATCTTGTGTTTCAAAATTACTCTAGAACAAGAAAAGAAGTGCATTTTTTGGTATATATCTTCTGTATTTTTAGAACTATAATGTTTAGTCTAATCTGCAAAATTAATACCAGAGTGCATTTCCCGATTTTCTTCCATGATTTATTTAGAGTTTATTCAGCGTGAAATTCAGCTGATTGCTAACAAGGAACAAGTTTATGTTAGTATTACAGAATTAAATTTAAAATATTGATGTTATCTTTTTTTCAGAGTAAATGAAATTTTAAAAAGTGATATACCTGATGTAGAGTCTATGTTATTACAGTTTTTTCAATTGTCATCTGTACATTTTAGCTTTTTTGTATAGTGATTTTAACTTATTTTCTTAGGTTTTGGCAGTTTTCCCCACTGTAGAATATAATTGTTAACTCCTATTTACTGGAAATATATGCTGACCTTTCTAAAGAGTTGTAAAATATTTAAATTTTTATACAATCTACTAGTTCAATTTCTGGCTTATTTCATCATCTAGTAAATACGATGTTAACATATTCAGAGATTTGATTCATTATATAGAATTCAGGGTCCAAATCAAAGCAAACAAAGCTCAAGAAAGAATTTGCATTAGGAGATTTAAATCATTTTTATAAACATTACTTTTCTCCACAGGTTTAGGGTTTTTGTTTCAATATTCATACTAGCATTTAATGGGTTCATAAATTGTCCATGGGAAATTAAAATGCTGATTTCACTATGGTTATTAAACAAAGGTTTTCTGAATTATCCAGGAGACACTGTGGAATAGCACTGAGTCAAAAGTCTAATGCAAGGTAAAGAGACTAACTAGCATTTTTACCCACATGCTCTTGCATATGACCATAGTGAAGAGGAAGTCAGAAAGAAGAGCAAATATTTTGCATAGTCAGTGTTTATTTGGTCTGCTTTCTAGTGAGCCTTAACTGTTCTATATCACCATAGCATTGTTTTATCATGTTCAGACTCTATTTTATTTTTATGTTTAGACTCTATTAAATTCAGACTGTATGGGTGTTATATATATTTTATTTTTCTTCAAACTAATGATAATGAATTCTGTTAGGAACATTTCTGTTGAGCTTCTTGGAAAAAAGTAAACTTAAAATACAGATGGTTGGTTTGTGCATTGGAGGTAGTGCTATGAATTCACCCACTGATAATCATTTTTACTGCAAATGTATTACAATAATAGATAGTACATAAAATGAAAGTTATCAAATCAGGATCACAAAAAAAGATGACTATCTACAACTAAAAAACAATGACAACAATTAAAAAAAATAATGAGTGTACTTGATGTCATTGTCTAAAGGGGATTCAGTCCCATTGATACCGGGGTTCTTGTTCATGGAGTTGAAGAATGAACTTTGCAAATGCTCAAGGTAGGCAAGCAGGAAAAAAGGCTCTTACACAGAGAGAGGAAAGTACAGAACTCTCAGTGCACTCCGGGAGGGGCAAGGCTTCCTCTATGGGCTCAGGTCTAGGGGTTTTATGCCTGTTGCATTGGTGAGGGAGTCAAACTATCTGCTGTCTATAGGTTTACTCCAGAATGCTATCTATGTTTTAACTAATCTTGTTAAAGGTCACTTTTATTTTAAACTCATACGTCTGTATGACTATGGTCAGCAAACTGTTCCATATCACTGGGTTTTGGGTGGAATTTCCCTATACATTGTTACATTGTTTCAACCACAAGCATCCTATTTTGCTTTACATCCCTGAAGTCTCAGGAAGGTTTTGTCCTTTTTCATGGGCCTGTGTCCTACTCTAACTGGACAGGGGCTGTCCCCTGTCACTTCCCTGTCTCATTCCCTCACTACAGCTGGAGACTGTAACTGCTGTTAGGGCATTGGGTGATGACTGCTCTAACTGATTCACGCTGAGAAGGGGCAAAATGAAGGGTGCAGTTAGGTCTCCATCATTGGCCAATCAAGAGGGTCCCAGAAAATGGACATTTCCATCCAGGCTTTCATTTCCATCACCATCTGTAGTTTTATGGCTTCTAGGTGAAACAGAACAAATTGTGCCACTAGTTCAAGCAAACAAGGTCCAAACACTAGTATAAGAATAATGATGAGCCCAATAAGTAGGATAGATTTCCATCAAAAAGACTTAGAAAATCAGTTCCATATTCCAGTGGCCCACAGGACATCAGAATCTGACATGGCTTAGACCTTTTTTTTGGAGATCTTGGAATGAATCACAAACATTTTGTGAATAATCTGGAATATATACACAACACTCAACTTTAATTATGGCACGTGTTCCTCTTTGTGCTGCCATTAAGATATCTAATGCCATCCTGTTCTGTATAACAGCTTGATGCATTAATCTACAATATTAAGAAAAGAAATTCCTTGGATAGTATCATTCAAGACCTTCTGAGTAAAGTTAGTTAAGGACTCAGTATGCCAGATTACCTCTTCTAGACCAAGAGATCACATAAAAGTAGAGGCTAGGTGGTCATGCCAATGAAAAACACTCCTAGTCCATTGGTGTTGGAGGACTGGGAAGTTTGCAGGGCATGGGATATCTTTGACCCAACTTCGCTGTGACCAAGGGAATCTCAATGTGCATCTCCCTGTCCATCCTGGAGGGAGCCATGGCCAAAGGTTAGTCCCACATAGTCAGTGAATGCTTTCTGGGGCAGGCCAATGGGTTCCTGGGTGGTATGGCCAATATGTGGCAAATCAGTCTGTATTGTAGCTTGTAAGGTTATTATGTGTGAACAATGGTCCTTGAGGATTCAACCCAGATATTGGGTGTAGTTTGGGTAATTTTTAGAGTGGTTTCTTTGTTCCCAACACAGAGGGGCCTTTTGGTTCAGGTGTCCCACAGTTGCAGTGACCCAAATAAACTCATCCCAGATTTGAAAAAAAAACATTTTCGTATCTGTGATTATTCATGTTACCCTGGAAGCATTCTGTAGTTGGTGTAGTACTAGAATGGTGGTTAGATTCTTTGTAACATTATGCACAAGGGAAAATTGTATCCTTTGTTTGGTAAGATATTACCACTGGGCCAGGAGCCCACATTCCAATTGGTTAGTCCTGCAAAAAATCTGCTCTTGGCAGTGCATGTGTCATTTACAGAAGCTTTTAGCTGAAACCAGTCATGACTCTGAAGTGGAGACACCCACCAAGGAAGTCAGTCCTGAGGTACTAGAGACAGGAAGTGTTCCACATATCCAATGGGGTGAACTCCCATTGACTCTGGCCACTTCCTCAGCCCAATTTAAAAAGTAATTAGATTCACTCGTCCCAAAATGGACACCAGAAAGCAATAAGCAAAGGAATAGAGTAGGTCTCATGTTAATCAAACGAATCAGGGGATAACTTACTTCAAACTAAGCAGAGGCAGAGATGCTCCTGGCCTGTCGGAGGCAGTTCACAATAACACAGAGTGAAAAGGAAAGTGTGAATGCCTACACGTACAATGATGGAAAAGAGGATCCAGTGTCTGGAAGTCATGGGGTGCTTACCTAAGCGTCTGTTGTTTGAGAAGACTTCCTTTTGAAGAGTAGTTTCAGGCCTTCTAAACATTTGCAGACAAAATCAGGCTCCTGACTCTTGGCGCACTCTGCAATGGGTTCCTCTTTGTCCGTGCTGTTTGAGAGTTCTTTGAAAGAGTTTTTCCAGGTTTTTACCCTGGAGTGGTGGATCCAGGCCTTGATACCCGTGACCTTAACGGCCATAGGGGAAGAGGGTGTAATAGTGTGGGGTCCTTCCCCCACTGGATTAAGAGTTGGAGAATTAGAGGGAATTGACTTAATAGGTACTTGGTCCTCTGGTTCAAAGAGGGCTACCCCAGGGGCTCTACTTTGCCTTTCAGGCAGATTTTGAAGAAGCATCTGGAATTTGGCAAGATGTGTCCATATTGGCTTATCTCTGCAACTTCTTGGTCCATGATTAAATCAGTTCTCAGGAAAGGTCTTCCATAGAGCATTTCAAAGGGGCTCAATCCTGAAGTTTTGGGAGTATTTCTTATTCTTATCATGGCTAGTGGTAATAAGTCAGGCCAAGGCATGTAGGTTTATAATGACAACCTCCTTAAGTGCCTTTTTAAGATATCGTTGGCCTTTTCTACTTTACCTGAAGATTGCAGTCTCCAGCACAATGTAAATTATACTGAACACCAAGAGCCCAGGACACTCCTTGAGTCACAGCTGCCTTAAATGCTGGGCCATTTTCTCTCTGCCGTCCTCAGGGCATCCCAAATTGGGGAATAATTTCATGCAGAAGTAATTTCATTACTTCCCTTACCTGTTCCATTCTACAGGAGAAGGCCTCTGCGCATCCCATGAAGGCATCTACCCACACAAGGAGATACTGGAACCCTTGTGCCTTTGGCATATGTATACAGTCTGTTTGCCAGTCCTCCCCTGGGTCTCTGCCTGCTCGCTGTAACCCTGGGAGAGCAGTTCTTTTATTCAGTGGGTTATTCTTTTGAAAAATCTCACAAACTTTTCTATTCTATTGTTTTCAATAGACTTCTTTCAAAAATGCTTCTGGCCATTTGGTAGGTATTTTCTATACCTAAATGGGAAGTCTGATGTAAGATTATAAGAACTTTCCATTCTGTACTCTGAGGCAGATAGATTTTCTCATCCTCAGTCTGAAGCCAACCAGAGGGAAGGAGAGTGTTGCCTTTGGAAGGGCCATCCTGTAGCTCTTTCTCACTATAGTGGGGGATAACATCAGTCGACATTCCTGTCCATAACAGGGGGGCTTGAATAGGTGTCTTAGAAGTTTCTTGGGCTGCCTCTTTGGCCTTTGTATCTGCTTGCTTGTTCCCTTCTGTTATCTCATCCATTCTCTTCTGGTGGCCTCTGCAGTGAATAACTGCTACCTCTCTGGGCTTATGCACAACCTGTATTACCTGGTTAATTTCATCATGGTATTTGATAGGGTAACCTTCAGAGTTTGAAAAGTCTCTTTCTTTCCATATGGCTGCATGGGCATGCAGCACTAGGTAAGCATATTTAGAGGTAGGTAAGCTCTGGTGCCCTGGGAGAGGTTAAGGCATAAGTATTTCACCTGCCACTGACAGATCTGTGCTTTTCAGTAGGAGACCTTATAGTCACATTTAGCTAGAAAGTTCAGCAATCTCTGAGTATTTTCCTGGCATTCTGCCTCTGTGGTGGCACAGAGAAGTATATCATCTACATATGGGATGATCTCTGCCTCCCCTGAATCAAAGGAGGCTAGGTCTTTGATTAATTTGATTAAGACATGCCCAAATAGATGTGAGCTGTCCCTGAATCCTTGGGCAAAACTGTCCAGGTTAACTGGACTGAGGGATTTATCAGATCCTTGAAAGCAAAAAGAAACTGGGATTCAGGTGTAAGCAGGACACAAAACAAAACATCCTCTAGATCTAACACAGTAAACCATGCTGCTCTCCCAGGAATTTTGGATAACAGGGTATAGGGATTAGGTACTACTGGGTGCAGGGGCACAACTGTTCCATGAATGGCTCATAGGTCTTGCACAAGGCACCAGCTTCCGTCTGGCTTTTGTACTCCCAAGATGGGAGGGTTACAGGGACTGTTATAGGCTATCAGGAAACCTTGGATTTTTCAGGTTGTCAATGGTTGGCCTCAGGTGCTCATGAGCTTGTGGTTTCAAGGGGTACTGCCTCTTATGAGGAAAGTGTTTAGGGTCTTTGAGATGGTTCTGCACTGGTTGGGCTGACAGCCCTGCCAATAATTCCATCAATTGCCTAGACGTCAGGATTAATGCCTACTTCCACTAGAGGGAGGCATTGTTCATCTTTTTCTACATTCATACGTACAGAGGCCTGTACCTTAGAAAGCACATCACAGCCTAGGAATGGCGTTGGGCTTTCTGGGACCACTGGGAAGGCATGGGAGAATAGCACCAAGTCCTATTCACAACTTAAAGGCTAAGAAAAATATTTGGTCATTAGCTTCCCGGATAGCCTCTACCAGTAGCTGACTGGAAGGAGGGAGGATCACGATTGTGGAGGAGGACTGAATAGGTAGCTCCTATATTGAGCAAGATGGTGGTGTGGCCCCCTACAGAGAGAATCACCTGGGACCCCTGTGGAGTTATAACGGTGACAGGAGCCAGCAGGGGCAGCCCCGAGCCCTCTCAGTTCTAGCCATGCTGTTGCAAGCCCGACCCCTGTCCTCCCCTTCTGAGGGCATTTCGCTTCTAGTAGTCTCCTTGACAGAATGGGCGGGGCTTTGGCATGTTTTGGTGCCCAACCCTAGGACATTCTCACTTAAAATGCCCCTCTGTGCTACAGAGAAAACAAGCTCTGGGTCCGGTCCCTGGGGCTGGCTTTCTTTTCTCAAACCTCAGAGCCCCAAGGCTAACTCCCTGCCAGGCTGACATGAATGTCTGTCTTTCACTTGCCCCTCCTGTCTCATTCCCTCTTCTCTTCCTCATCCCGATTGTAGAAAATTGATGCGGCAACTCTCAGGAGACTTTCCAGATTTTGTTCTAGGCCAAACATCAAATTCAGCAACTTCCTCCTGATACCTGAGGCTGCCTGAATGATGAGTTTATCTCTAAGAACAATTTGGCCCTCGGGGGACTCATAGTGTGTTTCACCAGTGCTTCCCTGAGTCGCTCCAGGAAGGCCGAGGGGCTCTCCTTTTCTTCCTGTGTCATTGCTGATAGCTTGGAGTAGTTTGGGAGTTTTACTCATGCCCTTTTTAGCCCTTCCTGAATGCAGGTTATAAAATAGTTCTGGTGCCAGTGTATCGGTAACATCTGCATCTTGGCCCTACTCTGGGTCAGTGAGTGGCACTGCCTGATAGCCAACAGGGACTCGGGTTAATTTCCCTGGAGACTTGCCACTCGCATTTACAGTGCACCATTCATCTCCAAACTCTAGGGCTCCCCTGATCATTTTTTCTTTCTCCCCTCCAGTAAGGAGTTGCTTTAATATAAGCATGACATTCTTCCAGGTTAGTTCAAAGGTCATGAAAAGTCCTTGGAAGGCTTCTATTTATTTATCTGGGTCATCTGAAAACTTACCCAGGTCCTGTTTTATTTGCCTCAGATCTTGGAGGGAGAACAGGACGTGGACTCCAACCAGTCCACATTCTCCATTGGCTATCTCTTGTAGGGACAATAAGGATGGGTATAATTGTTTTGCCATCGCCTGGGGAGCCTGGTGGGGCCATTGGCCTGTGCTTGTTGCTTTCCCATGGCCTGGCTTTCGGGGGTCTCAGTGAGTGAACCTGGATAGGGTGGGCAAGACTGGGCTGGTGAGGAGGGGCTGGAACTTGAGTAGAGTCAGGAGTTAATCCACGTTCTTTGCATACTCTTTTATCTTCTCAAAGCGCAAAGAAAGCCTGCATGTATGGGAACTCTGACCATTTCCCCTCCCTGTGCCAAAACAAATCTAGTTGCAAGATCTTATTGTATTGTATACTTCCTTAGGGGGCCAGGCCTCTCCATCCAGGAGTTTGTATTGAGACCAGGCTTGTGTGCAGAAGAATATTAGGTGCTTCTTTTTCAGAGTCTGAGGATCAAAATGCTCCCAATGCCTCAGTATACATGTCAGCAGGGTGCCTGACTTTAGGCTTGATGATGTTGTTCCCATCGGAAGAGAAAGCAGGAGCAGTTGTCCAGCACCTGGTTCTCTACCTCCCTTATAGGGGCATCCCTCTCTCTCAGCTGGGAGCCAAGGTGAACAAGGCAGTTCATCCCCTTGGGCCTATTGGACCTGAGTCACTCCCTTACCAGTGTGGCTATATCTTTACTCATCTCCTGCTTCCCACTAGGCAGAGGGTGTGGAACAGCCCTTTTACTGGGCTTATATCAGTATCGCTGCTCCTTACTGACCATCAAAACCTGTGGCAGGCAGCAAAAGAATAAATATTTAGTGTAATGCTATAGACTTTAAAGCATTTACTTAGAAATTAATAGATAAAAACAATTGATCAAAGCTATATTAACCAAAAGAAAGTGTAAAGAAAAGAATAATAAATATATGAATAGAAATAAAAAGCAAGGGAGAAAGAGAGGAGAAAGGGAAGTAAGAGAAAAAGAAACAAACAAGCTTAAATTGAAATTTTGAGGGAAAAGATCAACAGAGTTAAAATATTTCTTAAATGTTCTATCTGATCAAGAGAATAAAAGGTAGACATAAGTGGCAAATCAACAAATTCAGAAATAAAAAAATTACGTGAGTATGAATAGAAAGTGTTTAAAGTGCAGAAAGTAAAGATTGAAATAATCACTAGAGAACAGTATAAACAAAATTATGCCAAATTTTGAGTAACTAATATTTCTCTGAAAAAATAAAAATTAGAATTTCCATTTCATAAAAGAACTAGAAAACATCAAAAACCAGTTATTATAAAAACGAATTATAATTTCAAGTATCATGCAGACAAACTACAACCAGAGAGTTGTTCAAATTTGTCAAAAGCAGCCTTTAAGGAACATGTAATTCCAAATTTATATCATTTTTCAAGGAATTAATAATAAAATTCATCCAATGTATTTTAGGAGAATATAAGTGTATTCATCATCCTCTGTGTGTGTGTGTGTCTCACACACACACGTGCAAGCACAGACAGGCAGGAACTGTGTTCAGTGGTACCACTAGCGCAGCATCTGTGCTTATTTTCAGACTCAGCACTTCCCCAAATGGCATTATCTGGTAACAAGAAAAACTGTAACACGGGACTTTACAGAACGTTCTCTCTTGTAGATGAGATGATATTTGTAATAATATAGATGTAATAAAAGACAGAATGTGTAACGATGTAACAAATGTACAAGCATTCATAAATATATATATATACACATATATAAATATATAAATATATATATATATGTACACATATATAAATATATAAGGTTCAATGGAAAGAGAGAGTAGGAAGAAGTGTGAGAGTGAACATGGAAACAGTCCAGGATACTGCCTAAATTCAGACAGCAGTATGACTGGGCTCTAAGGCTTATTTATAGACTTACAATAAAATTCCAATAACACAGCCTTTCATAGTTTAGACTATTTTCCATCCAGTTAATTGAAAGTAATCTGGAAATTCAAAACAGCCTTCCTCCGGATATTTGCTCACTTACAATGCAGGCAAATTTTTATGATGTGTTTAGCTAGCAGATTAGTGAAGTGGGTCTGTCAGAAAGATTCAGCTTGCTAATTAGCGTTTTTAATGAGTTTTTGCTATGTCACTCCTCAGTAGTCTATTTGCCATTTTTCCATGCTGTAGTTTGGAAGCCAAAATCCTAGTGGGTTTCAATTAGCTCAAAATATTTCTACTAAAATAAGTTCAGTAGTAATATTTAATCAATAGCAGAGATAGTAATAATAAGGCAAGGTAGAGAGCATAAGTAGTAATAATGAGGCAAGGGGTAATAGCAAGTATATAAGTAAACACAAATATATGCCAGATCCACACATTAAAATGATAAAAATAAAAACGTGTTCATGTTGAATTAAAAAAAGAATTACCTATATTATACATGTTACTATATATACAATGACATCTATTTAAATGAAGTTTTAATGAACCTGCAGTTAAATTTAAACTCTCTTAGTTTAAAAGCTTCATAGTACATGATAGATTATTTTATTTGCAAATCCTGTGGCATTGGTAGATACAGTGTAATTTATAAGCATTGCCTGTATATCAGTTACATCGATTTATTAGTATATTACTACTCTATTTTTATACTTTTATGGTAAATCCTAGTTTGAAACATCTAATAACAAAATGAAGAAATATGTGTCTGTCTTTCAGTGAGAGTTTATAGTATAAACTAAGTCCCAGTTTAGAACATCTTAACTGTGCTATGTATTTGTTGGCTTTCATTGCATTACAATTTCACATCAGAGGGAATTTAGGGCCAGAATTCAGAATTGGTAAGTGGAAAGCTTTGTACAAAGCTCAGATTGGTTAACTCTGTCCAAGGTGAAGAGTTTTTTTTTTAACTCTCCTGGTTCTTTTTGTGGATGTAACATATATGATTGATTTCCAACAAAATCTATGTTTCTTTTTCATGTTATACAGCTTTCACTGGAAAGCAGAGCTAGAGATGACATTCCCTAGACCCGTTATATGTGGTGGTCACATCAGTTGTCTCCAGTGAAATGTAAGCAGAAGTGAGATGTGCCTAGTAATGTTACTAAGAATCAGGGGCCTTCTTTAGGCTCTCCCATCCTTTTTGAGGACTGAGGGTGGAGGACCTTTGAATTTCTGGGGGATAACAGAGCTATAGTCTGGAAGCAACTTAGTGTCTAATTAATGATACAAAGAAGACAATCCTACATTACAGACATTAGCTAGCTAAACAAGCTAGCATACCCACATTAGCTAGCTAAACAAGTGAGAAGTAAACTTCTCTTGTGTTAATTCATTGAGATTTGGGGGTTTCTTTTTTACATTATGGAGAACTACCTGAACTGCAGAAAGAGTTCAGAACTCTTCTACACTCATGAATATTTCTTTTGAAATTGTGGAGTCTCAGTGATCATTTAAATGTTTATTAATAAATTTTCATATTGGATCTTCTAATAATGACCTAGCAGATGAAATCCAACATATATATATACACACACATCAATTATGCATATTTAAAGAATGGGATAAAATTAAAAGTGGAATGCTGACATTTAGAAAACTGCCTCAAAAACAACACATACACAATTTTATTTACCCAGCTTATCAACACATTGTGGAATGAAAAAGCAAATAGGAAGATATGTTTTCTTTCTTCAGGGATTACTTCAACTCTGCTTCATCATGCTCATTGCTACAGGGACCTGGGAGGCCTATTAAAACAATTCTTAATCCTAAGGGAAAGAAACAAGCTGGTGATGCACATGGGATCTAAGTGAAGAGAATAAGCTGCAAGAAAGTTCAATGAAATCATATTACAGGAACAATATACAGAACACTGGTTTTCCCACAGAAATGTACAATTATATGAAATTAACTTTAAATCCGCTTTGTTATTATTTATTGATGGTTGGAAGCAACATAGCTAAGATATGAAAAAAGAGAAAATTCAATTAATCGAGTCTACTTTTAATAAAAATTTAATTTCTTTACCAATTATATAATTATATTAATAAAATTCCCATACGTAACTGCTAGACATTTATTTAAAGTGTGAGTATGAGCTTGACTTCAAACAGTCCTATCATGGTTTGGTCAGAATCCTTTATTTTCAGAGATACTCCACTCCACTCCATCCAGTCACACACCTAACTGGACAAGGAATGGTTACCTTACTTAACTAAGAACAAGCAGAATTTATTCTCAAGGGATTTTTAACTGTTGATGTTAGAAAGAGTTTTCTCATGGGACTTGGATGTTTAACTTATAATTTCAAAAGATCTGAATAGGCTCTTTGGCCATATGGACTCAGTTGCCTTCTCAGAGAGGAATTTGTCTCAGGTGGCCAGCAAGATAAAGGAGAAACACTGCAGATCAGCCTCTCGTGAAAGCTTGGAAGCCTTTTTGATCACTAGCTCTCCTGCTTCCATCTGCATCATTTTTCCTTGATCTGACTTCATTCATTGAAATATGAAAAAAGCTTTAATAGAAATATAAATAATAATGTTGGAAGAAGAAATTCATTTCTTATTCTGGTAACTCCTTGAATCATTTATGCGTCTTGACTTGCAGGAGAACTGCTTTAGCAAAACTGAACAGCATCACTGGCCTATACTGGGAACAGAGGAAAGAATACTACCTCCTCATTTTTCTTAAGTCTTGAATGTATTCTATCTTTGAAATCTGGGAATTTATTTCTCTTCTGTGTGTAAAAAGTTCACCTTCTCATAGTTCACCCTACAGCAGTTAGGAACATAATCTTTTTTCTATTCAAAGTGGTACCACTTGCCATCTCTTTTGGTGAAGCACAACCCAATTAGCAGAGCTGTAACTTTTACTTCCTTTTCTGATAAACACATTTATGAAATTTTATTGGCAGTAAAATCCATCATTTGATGGCTTTAAACCTCACATATTTTACCCAATTAATTGTAAAAATGTGTGAAATATAAAACTACAGATAGTAAGGTTAGATCCTGAGGTTGTATGTGTTTGGTGCTCAAAAGAAATATGTTTGACTTTAAATCTCAGGCTAGTGATCTATACATATTGTTTGAAGGTGTTCCCATAATTTACTCACTAACAAAAGTAAACATCATTTAATACAGTTTGACAAATATTGCTTTAGCTTGAGAAAAGTTGATAAGAACACTTTATTATTTTCCCTTATAAACCTTTTCATTTTGAATGGAATGTAGGAGATTCAGTTATTCTATTTATTGGACATTCACTGCATGAACAACTGCCCGAACTGGACAGGGAGGATCTAAACCACATTTAAGGGGAACTGATGGAGAGAGTCTCCCAAGCAACACACCTCACATTACTGATGGAGGAGCAGCATGAGTGTGGAGGGAATCAGGGACATTGCTGTGCCAGCAGGTGAATGGACTGTGGCTTAAGACACCAGAGAGAGAGATTGATTTGGGGCATTCTGTTTCAGGCAGACCCCATTATTGGATGGGTTCTGCAGATGAGAACTGCATGCAGGCTTCAGGCATCAATTGCCCTTGCTTGACTGAAACAGTGGCTCCCATGCACTTGAACAGAGTCAGTTCATCTTCATCACCTTCAAGTTCCATTATTTGGTAGTTTTCTCATTTCTTTGAGAACGATTCAGCAGCTAAGATTGTACAGCTGGCATGTGGTAGAACACAACATGAGTCCATGATTTTTCTCTCCTAGTCAAAAGCATCTTTTGTCCTATCCCTGGATGGCAGTGTCATTTCCTTAGAGTATGTAGGCAAAGGCTGCTTCTAGTCTTCTGCCAGCTTTCATAAGAAAACAATTTTTAATGAAACATAGTCAATTTATTTTAAATTAAAGATAAATTGCTACACAACACTTAGCCTTGGACACATGGAAATATTTTAACATTATAGACAGAAATGTGTATATTAGGTTATAATAATTCCAAAATTTAAATATTACATACTGTAGGTCCAGGAGGAAGGTGGTTCCCCACCTGGGGCAAGTTCCTTATGAATGTCCTAAGACCAAAGGAAAACAAGCATGAGAGGTTGGAGATTAAAAGTTTTATTATCATGGCTCAGCCTCTCCTCACTCTGAAACCTCAGCTGCTTTGTTCTCTTTCCCCACCTTGGCCACATGCTGGATTCCTGGCTGCCTGGCTCCCTTCCCAGCGCTGACTGTCCTCCCCTCCAGACACCCACCCCTGCCCCACTCAGCTCTCAAGCTTTGTCTTTCTGCCTGCGCTGTGCTCTCCTTCTTCCACTGCCCCTCCCCCCACCACTCTGCCCTTTGCCCCAGGAGGAACTCGGTGGGCAGGTCCCTGGTGACTGGCAGGCACATGCCCAATTAAGTACAGGAACTCAGGAGAGGACAGCCTCTCCACCCTTCACCAGGTCCAGCTGCTCTGATGACTGACTAGCTCCTCTGCCTCAGGTAAACATCCCACTGATATGCAAACAGGCTCTTGTATGTATACACAATGGTCACTGTCAAGGCCAGGAGGGAATTCTGATTAAAAACTTCCCTTTTCCACACATATAAACTCATAGTAGACAAAATACCATATCTCAATGATCTTAAATCTCTCACAATATCTTATTGACATTTTTAAAGTAAAATCATATGATTAAATATACTGTTCTACTGCTTCCAAGATTTCTAACCCCAACTACCCAGAAATAGACCAGACTGCATGGTTTTCCACAAGACTTTGTTCATGTTTGACACCTGCAGAAAATTTGGGGGTCTCTGGGCAACCCTCAGTTCTTATCAGCTTGTATAAATTCCAGGGTTCTCACCACCTCTTTAGGTTTGACAATTTGCTAGAAAAATTCACAGAATTCAGGAAGAACGATACTTATGATTAGGTTTATTATGGCAAAAGGATGCAAATCAGAACCAGCCAAAGGGAGAGACACGGAGAACAAGCTCTATGAGGATTCCAAACACAAAACTCCTGTTGTCCTCTACCTGTGGAGCCAGGCAGCTTCAAACTCCCAGCACAACATTGTGTGACTATGTACAACATTGCCAACCAGAGACATACACTCAAGCTTCAGTGTCTAGAGTTTTTGTTGTAGTTTCATTACTTAGAGATGGTTGCCTGAATTAGTGATCATGCTACTGAACTCAGTCACTAGTGCACCTCCCTTTTCCAGAGGTCTGGCTGATGTGACTCAAAGCCCTCAGCCTCACACAATTGGTCTCTCTGGCTCGGCCACCCTCCATCCAGAGTCATCTCCTTAGCACAATCTATACAGGGGCCAACTGTGAGCCACCTTAAGGCAAACCATCAAGTGTGGTTAGAGTCCACCATGAATAGCAATGACACTCTTAACATTTGTTGTTATACAGCTACCTAATCATAATAAAAAATGAATTAAAGAACATTTCTGTAGTGCTGTTGACATTCCACCATAAAAACTGAGAAAAATAAAGCTCCATTTTATGCCATCAGTGTGCATTTTTTGATAGTTCAGCAATTGTCCCATGGAGAGCACTGAGAAAGGAGTTAGAGCACATGCTTGACAGTGAAGTTGAGAAAAGGATTCTCCTTTCTCCCTTTTATGTTGTTGAATGCCTCTATGATTACTTCCAAGTAGTGAATAAGGGTATACAATTGTTTGTTTCTGGCAATTGTTGAATATGTAAGGTCTTTGTTTTAATGAATAAGATTTGTCCCAATTTGAAATCCCTCTCCACAACATAGCACAGGGAGTAGGATTCCTTTCATCCTCAATGGTCTAGAGCCAATTTTCCTGATTGCATAGTCAGTCCATTAGCTACTGTATAAGAAGTTGTATAAATTCAAACCTTACCATTGTTGTTATTATATTCTTCTGATGAAATAAGAAATATTGCTCTTAATTCTGCTTATTTAGTGGATTTTATCTTTTTTTTCTTCAGTCAAAGGAAGCTATTACAAGTTACACTGTAGCTGCCTGGATTGAATGTTGTTTTCAACCCTGAGCCATGATGTTTGTTGAGAGTCCTCTAATAACTATAGAGAATAGGCAAGAGCTTTTAACCTCTTTGAATAATGGGGTTAGGTAACTTCTAAGAGGGAATTAATGTAGGGTCCAAAGCTGTATCAGTTACCCGTTCACATATGTGATCACTACCACTAATAATCATCCCTCATGCATATCCTTAAATACATCATTTCCAGTTGATGAGGGGAGTTCTCTGTGACTTGTCCTCTCTAGTGGAATACTATTCTGATATAAACCTTGACATGATGAGTATGTCAGACTCATTAAAGCCCATAAAAGACTTATTTTGCTTTTCAAAGGGAGAAGTCCTAGAGGTGGCCTCTTTTAGAAAACTTTCTAGTTTAAAATCCCAACAATTACCATTAGATGGTACATATAGGCCTTTGTCAGAGGCTCCAGTCAGCACAGATGTATCTTTTGAGCAGCAGAATCTTATATAGTCTTGTATTATTGATCTATTGTTATGTAATAAATTATCACACACATAGCTGCTTAAAACTACATTTACTTATTTATTTTACAGTTTCTGTGGGTCAAGAATCTTAGCTGGGTTCTCTGTTTCAGGGTATGTCATTATAAGACTATGATCAAGATGTTGGGTGAGGCAGGGGTCTTAGCTGAAGTCTCAGTTGGGGAAGGATATGCTTCCATGCTCATGTTGTTAGCAAGATTCAATTCCTTGTAAACTATTAGATCCACCAGATTTCTTCAAAAACTCTACTGGACTATTAAGTAAGAAATTTTCAGCTATTCTTACATTTGTATTAATATACATTAAGACTAAAACTTCTGGATGTCTCCCAAGCAACTAACATTGTTTTGAATTAAGCATTTCAGTGAATTTAAATAATTCTTAAGTTCCTGTACAGCATAACTGACTAAAAGAGAATAAGGAGACAATTTGGATAACATTCCCTCCCTCAATGTTTGAGGATGAGAAGAGTACCCCATTTGGATATCACATACTTCAAACAATCTATTGTGGTAGATATGCCAGACTTTGGCAATATTACTGTTTATCTTAGTGCGCTCCTATCTGTGGAATATTGTTATATCTATTGTACTGATACAATATATGGAATTCAATAGGTTTCCATATTTCACATAATATATATATATAAAGGATAGAAAAGACATTATATAGTTTATCCGATGTATAGTATACTTTATACTCCTGGATTTTCAATAAAAACTCATGATAAATTTCATAGTAAATCTAAACACTTCTACTATATGTAAGAAATATAAACATTAAAAACTAACTTAAATTTCCCTGAATTAATATACTTACAATTTAAATAAACAATAAGATTTATGAATCTGCTCTTCTCAGTGCATAAGCTCAAGGATATCCTTTTCATCAGTAATACTCAAGGATGTTTTTCTCTAATTACAGAATGCCATCCACTCACCAATTTTATTCACTAATGGAACAATCAATATAGAAAAATTACTTAACATTAGTAACACTTTAAACATCCTTTTGTGTTTGTTTTGGGAAATTAATATTCTATTTTTCCATATCGTCTTAATCTGGACCTCATTATCATGTTTACTCTCAATTGCATTATTTGGCCAAGTTTCTCAACCTTTCTGACCAGTTTTGAATCATACTATATCCACTAGGGCTGCAAAAGGTTTTCACCATTTTAAGTGAGTAGGTAGAACAGTTTTCCATTTATATTAGCATTATGGCAAAATTCAACACATTCCTTTATGTGCTGTCATTAATATAATTTTCTACTAAAATTCAATACAAATATCTTTGATTTCCTTCATGTTTTCAAAGCTGCAACTAATAACTACATGTGTCAAAGTTTATAAAAAATATAATATTTTGCAAATGTTACTAGAGACCATTTCAGGAAGACATAAGAATACTGTATTTGTGAAGCTAATGTTTTATAACAAAATGAGAATTAGTTTGGTTTCTGGGTGTATCATTATTATCAAAGGCTAATTTCCTCTTATGCATAATAAAAAACCTACCTCATTTCTCAAATGTTTACATATTAACATAAATGCCTTTGAAAACACAGTGAAATCATAAAAATGAATAAAATTCTTTATGCTCTTCCTTAACAATCCCTTAAATATTTTCAAATGATGATCTTCTGTCATCAGTGTGAATACAGATCTGTCCATGAATCTATTCATACATTCTTATAATTATTGTAATTGTACAGTATTACATTATATTAGAATTGTTTTTATAAATAAATTGTATCCATTAAACTTCACTTGCATCAAAAGTGAACATTTTTCAGTATTTCATGATATAATAAATATGGTAACAAATATGGGAAACATGCCCAAATATGGGCAGATGACTAGTTCGCTGTGACAGCTGCTGGCTTGACAACCTCATTATGTCTTATACCAAATTTTTTCCTGTATCTAACTTGTTATAACGAAACTTCATTAACATTTTAGGAAATATGAGCTTTTCTCCATCTGGCCCATGGCTTTTAAAACTCATTTGCTGTAATTTAGAAAATCTGCAAACAGCTGGCAAAAAATGTATTTTTATTAAGTTTTTTAGCATCCTATTTGAAAGATATGTAGCTTTGCCTACATTCTTAAAAACCCAGAATATTCTCTTCATTTTCAACTCTGTAATCTCCCCAGTTTTTTTTCTAAATCTAAGAGGTAACATGGCTTGGTCTTTAATTTTCAATCTGTACATTAATTACTCATATTTAAATTTTATATGTAGATAATTTAACTGGTCGTTGACTTTGAAAATATTAAAAGCATGAGAAGCTCCATTTTTGTTTGTTTTTACAACAAGGAGTTCAGACTGTGCCTCTTGATTCATATCACTGATGGAATTATTAGTATGTTTCTATTTTTAGTTTTCCTTCTTACATATATTACACACCATATATATCTCCTTCTATTACTAAAAATCAGCTCATATCCATAGTCGTATCTTTCTGATTTTCTGACAACCGTTCATATTAAACAGTATTATTGGTAATTTATAGGGATTTAAGGATGTCCCTAGAAAGTTTAAATAGTGGAATATATATGTTTTATATAGACATATATAATCTCATAAGCACACAGTTGATAAAAGTTAGGAAAAACTGTAATAAGATATTCAATAACGGTTGATAGCAATAACTATAAACTATTTAAATAAATAAAATGGAGTTCCAATTATAGTAGGTGGCTAAGTATCTAGAAAACAACTAAAGATGTAGCAATTAGGAGTACGTAAACTATTTATAAAAATATCCTAAAACTCATTGAAGAGTTAACTAGAATATCTAAGTGAAGGGGAGAACCCAGTGTTTGAGACAGTTTTGTTCTGGGACATTACCACAAAAATGAACTTGACAAGCCTCGGTTCACCCAGGCTCACTGGGCCAGTGGATGAGGACACAGTCTCAATGACTGCCTAAGTAGAATTCAAGAACATTCTTTTATAAAACTTCTGTCCCACAGGGTTCTAGTTTTTATGAAAGTAAGAACCAAGTCTAAAACTCATTTCACTTTCTCATCTAAAGAAAATTGAAATAGAAGTTGCTCACTGTAAAGCAGGAGGTCTGGTAAATAAGGAGGAGTTCCTTGAAAAGTTATAAGAAAAAAATCCTAATGTAGATTTAAAAGCCAAGTTAACATCATATTTTCAGTCCAACAGGTAGCTCTCCTAGATGTTTACTGTAAGTAAATATACATCATCTTTGAAGTAGTTTTCCTCAATAATTTCACAAATATATTTAAGGGAAAATGAGCAAATTATGGCCAAAAAAGACCAAGTAGATAAACAGCCTATGTTTATAGAAGTTCTAAAACTATAAAGATGCCAGTTATCTCCAAATTGAGCTATAGATTCAAGAATATATAAATCAGAATTCCATAAAAAAAATATTTTGTTGATGTTACTTAACAAAGTTTTCTAAAATGTATTTGGAAAAACAAACAGCCAAGAATTGTCAAGGTACTATTAAAGAAGAATAAGAGGGGATAGACTTTTCCTAACCACAGGGCTTGTCAAAAGCCACAATGTAATTAAGACAAAATCACAAGAGTGTAGCATTAGGAAAATATATCAATGGAACAGAAAAGAGAGCTCAGGAATTTATGGACATGATATTTAATGAGATTGTACTGCAGAGCAGTGAACAAGGGATAGACGCTTAAAGTAAATGGTACTGTCTGATTGATTACCCAACTGAAAGAGGCTGGTATAATTACAGAAGTTAAAAACAGAAATCTGGAGTCAGATCAGATGCCTCCATCCAAATTTCAAATGTGCACTTGACAGGTTTGTGATCTTGAGCAGTTAATGTCTAGGTGCCTCAGTTTCTTCATCTGTATAGCAGGGATAAAATGACATTCTTTATTCAGAGAGTTCTTGAACTTAATTAATTCAAGTATTAAGTACTGAGATTAAAGTATTAAGTAAATAAGATTAAGTATTAAGATTAATGTATTCAGATTAATAGCTGACAACTAGTAAACATAACAGGCGTTAATTATTATCCATAATTACCATCATTACTTTCATCATCACCAGTATAATTATCATCATGATATGGGAAAACAAAGAAATTGGTAATTCTACTTTGTAACATGCAGAAAGTCATTTCCAGGTAGAATGAAGAACTGAATAAGAAGACAAAACTATTTCTATGTTTGAGGGGTATAAGTAGTTTTGTTGGTTAGACATGGAAGTCATTTGTATTGTGTTGTCTGAGAGCTGATAAAAGGCTTATATTTCTCATACAGTTTTCTTGTTTACAACAATGTTGTCACTGAACTGGCAGATAGTTATTTTAATGTATATTTGTGTTTTGATACATTTTACCAAAAATCCATCCCACCCCTTCTTCTCAGGTTACCTAAATAATTCTCATCTTTCAGAAGGAAAATACTCCTTTCCATTCTACATGAAAACTTTCTGGCTCTTCCAAATTCAGAGATAGTCTTTCAGTATTCCAACACTGTGCACACACTCATTTAGCACTCATCGCTTCCTTAGAGCACATTTAATCAGTTCAATGACTAATAAGGCTAAGTTTAGAGTAAAAAATATCTAAGTTTGAGAAAAAATTCTGGCAGTATTAATTGAGAGTCTGAATCTCTAAACCTCAGTTTCCCCATTTATAATATAGAAATAATAATATCTGCCTTATTAAATTTAATTGGCATGAACTTTAAACACTACACCTATCAAGGAACATCTGATTACTTTGTCATTTAAATTTTACTGTAAACATATCAGCAAAAAATATTTTGTACTCCTGTGTATATACACTTAAGCACCATTCAAAATATCTTGTACAAAAAGTTATTTAGAAAGTATCTATTGCTTGTTGTGCAAGCTAGCAGCATAAGTTAAAATTCAATCTCCCCATTTTACTGTGCGCTGCCTTTCAAAGTCCTGAGCACCCAAAATAACTTCTTCTTCCCCTGTTTTTATGCCTTTAGTGCTGCATAAAGATGTCCAGTTTTAGAGTTACTGAGAAAGGAATCGTTTTGTTTCTTCTATTGTTCCCACATAATTATAAAACAAAAATTGAAAGAGAAAGAATCAATAGAGTAATAGAATTTTTGCTCTTGTGTGTGAAGCATATCACAGCTAATGGTCTTGGTTAGTCTAGAGTGTTTTCATTAGGTGTCATTACTTTATTAAACAACATCACTTTTCTTATTCTTGTTATATTGCTTGACTTTCTAAACTCCTAATGTGCTCAACAGACTTTTGTCTTTTAAAAATGAATACTCCAGAAGAGCTTCTTTGCCAAATTAGTTTTCAGCTGATCACTGAGACTCCTGAGCATGTTTAATTATACAAGACACACTGAAAATGAATAAGCACCTCTCACCACTTTGTTACTGTAGAATGTTTCCTCCTTCTGCCTCTTTCTGTCTCTCTCTCTCTCTCTCTGTCTCCTTCTCAGAGGGCAGGGCATAATTTTATTTGTATTATGCCATAAAGAGGAAGAGATACAATCTGTGTTTACCATTATTTGAAAAGCATGATTCCAGGTGATTCATATGCACATTAAAGTTTATAAGCATTGCTTGAAAGTGTGCAATGGACTCTGACTTCCTAGTAGCTTACATTCTTCTGTGCTGAGCAATATACTACTGACGTGTGGCATTTACATTTAGGTGTAAATTATTTTAAAAGAATTGATATTAAAATTCAGTCTTCAGTAACACTAGCCACATTTCATGTGTTCAGTTATTACTCAGGAGGCTAGTGGATACTGTTTTGGATACACTGGATATATACTGGTTAAAGCTGTGTTGGAAAATGCTGATATAGAACATTTCCATCATCAGTGAAACTTCTACTAAAAGCACTGCTCTGGATCCAGGGTTCACAGTTCATCTTGTACTTGATCAAGAAGTAAATATTTTAAACTTTGTGGTCGTATATGGTCTCTGCTGCATGATCTTGCTCTTTTTTCAAACAATGCTTTTTAAAAAGCAAAAGAAATTTGTAGCTTTTGGTTATATGAAAACAGGCCATGGGTTGTTGGATTTGGCCTACAGGCTCTGGTTGATAGATCCACACTCTAGGTGGTACCTTAGAAAATTTAACAAGTGCTTGTATAAACTTACAGGAAGAGATATGTAAAGTACTAGGAGTTGACTCAAGAAGACAAAAAACCAAAAGAAAAACATACAAAGCTTCTAGATTTTATTCTCATTTAAGGTATCCCTTGATTTTAATCTGATTTTTATTTTCTATAAAAAGATTCTAAGAAAGGGCAGATGAGATTGTTCTTTCATGTACAACAACAATAAGAGAATTATATTCAGCAGTAATAGTAGTTGTGGGTAAAATTGAAATATTTCCAGCATCTCTCTCCTGGCCTTACTGTATCTCCATATCAGTAGGTGTTTCCAAGGGGTGGAGAGAAGTAGTCCATCTCCATATCAATAGGTGATTACAAAGGTTGGGGAGGAGGGCATATCTGGACCAGAGAGGGCTGGTGGGGGTCCCTTTTTTGCAGCCTGGTCACAAGAAACACAGGTGAACAGATTTGGATGATTGCTTGTAAGCAATAAATGGCTTTTTCCCACTTTATTTCTCCCTTTGAATGATTTCAGCTTCAAAGTATATTTGCCCAGGCTGGGAGCATATTTTTCCCCCAGAGTTACAGTAGTAAAAATCTGGGTTCCCGGACCTGAACCCAGTGGGTGTATATGTGTGGGAGGGGGTCTTTCCATACATAACACTAAGCAATTCTCAAACACCAGCAGGGTCCTGGAGAACTCATCTCAATTCTGACACTATCTGGCCTGAAGAGCCCCAGATTCCCCAGGATAAGGGCTCTACACTACAAGACTGTCCCTCACCTCCAGCCCAGATGCCGGTCCCAAGCCCCAGGCAGTTTATTGTGCTTGTGACCTACTGCCTGCAGTTCGGAGGTTCTCATGACCTCCCCCTTAGGTTTGATTAATTTGCTAGAGTGGCTCACAGAACTCAGGAAAACACATTTACCAGTTTAATAAAATATACTGCAAAGGATACAAGTTAATGGCCAGGTGAAGAACACACAGGGCAAGGTCCCAAATAAAGGAGCTTCTATCCTCTTGGAGCTTGGGGCTTGGCTTGGTCACACATGGAGGCATTCTGGTTCCCCAAGTGTAGAAGCTCTGTCCCAAAGAAAAGCAGGATCCCAGAAAGCAGAGAAGGATAAGCTCTTCTCAGAGCTTTCTGTGAGGGCTTCATTGAATAGTCATGATTGACTAAATTATTGGCCATTGGCTGATTCAACCTCCAGTCCCCACCCTTGGGTGGGTCCAAAAGTCTCTCATTCACATGACAAGATACCAATTCACCTTTAAGACTCTGTAGTGTTTTCAGGAACTGTGGACAAAGATGAAGTATACCTGGGAAATATATATTTAGTCACCCAAATGACCAAATATGTGTTTCTTATAACTCATTATATTGCAACAGAGATGGTTCAAAATACATCCTGAGTTCGACCCAGTGCTAGAGCAGCCCTGCAAACAGCTGCACCAAGAAGGGACTAACAGACCAGCACTCTAAACTGACAGATCACCTGATACGTGCAGCTGGAGGCACAGTATAGCAATTCCAGGGGACAACAGTGGTGATATTGTTATGGAAAAAACTGGAAAACCTGGACTGGATTTTTGACAGAAGAACCAAGCATCACTCGGAGGTCTCGGAGTGTTGAGATTTTATTTTACACTAATGGACTCAGAGGGGAGTAATCTCCCAAGGTCTGAGCCCCGAACAAAGGCAAGGGGAGCAATATATATCTTTATGCTTCTGTATCTGCAACATTTCTATGTGCACAGCAAGCAAGCAAGGGGAAAAGGGAGTTTGGGGGAGTGAGTGCCTGGTGGAGCAGGGAGTGAAGGGGAGGGGGAACCAGGAGTTTTCTTCTGACTTTGCTAAAGAAGAGAAGCAGAAAGGAGCCACCTGGACTAGATTGCTGACCTTGTAAATATTTCCCTGTCAATATCAAATTAACCAAAACAACACTTTATTTGTGCTCCCTCATTCTTATAAGTATCTCAGACTCCTATAAAGCATTAAACAGTTTCTTTGGTGAAAATCTTGAAATATTTCATTGCTCTTTGAATAAAAAGCAGGCTATCCACACCCTTTATTTACCACAGGTGTGCAAGGAAAGTCTCTTTCCTTCTGTAACCATAACCCTGAAACCCTCAAAAGCCACTATGGTGAACCCTTCTTGAAGTTCCATTAAATTATAAGGTTCCCAGGTGATGGGATAGGATGCCTTAACATGACTTCTGTGTTGTTTAAGTTTTACATGATTTCAGCTGAAACTTTATCTCAAACTGTCAGAAAATTATAGGAAAAAAAAAAAGCCCAGTGCAGACACCTGACTGTAATTTGTATTCCCTTCTATTCCATCATAGGAGAGTCTCTTCCTGCTCTAACTCTTAGAGCCTGGCCTAATCTTCCCTTTCAGTGAGTGTCTTTCTGGAAGGGTCCTCTCTTATTCTGTAACAGAAGCATTTATTGAACCTATATATTCTATTTTCCAGTGTTTCCAGACATGTCTGGGCCTACTGATAATATCCCAGATGCAGGTGATATCCCTCAAAATATACAGTAAAGAAGAAATCAAAGTTACTTTTTAAAATTCTGAATTCTTGAAAACTCACAAAAGTAAAAGCAAAATACCTTTTATAGGATATTTCTAATAGTATGTAAAAAAGCATATTATTTTATGATAAAATCAAAACATTAAAGTTCATGGTGGAACCAGAAAAACATTTCATCTCACCCTTTTGTTGACAATTTTTTACAATAGTAAAAAGTATAAAAGGAGTATAGTTTAATGCTAAAAATGTATCTTTCTAATTTTCTTGGGTTAAACACCTTGATTTCATTGATGGTGATCAAAATATTCCTAATATTTAAAATTGATCATTCTTGTGAATAGTCTCTTATTGTATGTAAGGGGCAAAAACAAACCTCTTCTATCTCAACCTCATTAAATTATTTGTCTGGTTATGTAAATTGTAAATGTTTTAATAATGGATTTACTTGAAACACACAGTGCTACTGACAGCTAATTATATTGTAAATTGTGTTATAGCATGTTTGCTATTTCAGTTTTTCTCCTTAGCTAGGAGGTATGAAATTTGTAGCTAAGTATTCAAAGTATAATTACTTTAATAAATGTTCCATTCTTTGCACATATTTTCAATATCCTGTTCACTGAAAGAATTGTAACTATGGCCCAACAACAGCAAAAATCTTGATTCTTTCACATCAGAAGATGATTGAATTTTAAAGCTGTAACATTTAAATGGAAAGGTGTTAACAGTCTTGAAAGCAAACTGACATACTTACCGAGTACACATATTTAATTAAACTCTATTTTTATGTTGTGGGTGGTCTGCACTAAAATTTCATTTGATAATTTCTCATCAGAAATATAAAACATATGGGGAATAATATTATATAAATATATGTAGTAGCTATTATTATGTTATATTATATCAATATATATATGATAGCTTTTCAGGCTGAAAACATGAAGAACTAGGTTATACACAATGGTGACTACAGACCCAACAACTCAGGGCAGAGAGGGAACCAAGGTGAAAATCTATTTTACACATTCATTGGTTGCTATCAAAGACATCGTGCCTTGGAAGTAAAGGAGTTCTGTTGCGCATAGGATGCTCTCACTAACTGATACAGCATTAGCTTTCTAAAACTCAGAAAATAAGGAGAAAATGTTCAACAAGTTGATGGAAATAAAAAGCTCAGAACTTAAATAGGCAAAATACTGTGTATCACACATTATTTGAGGATTACTTTTTTGTGTGTGTTTCATCTGTATGGTAGCATTAGTACTAGAGTATCCCCTACTAGATGCATGTTACACAAGGACAAAGCTGGGAAATTAATGCTCATAAAGCCTTACTATAGAATCTGTGACCTCTAAATGATCAGACAGTCTCCATGAACTCCAGTGGAAACATGTGCAGAACAGAGTTAACACAGAAGTCCTGAGAGGCCTACTTAGCAAATTGGACCTTGGATGGTGCCTGGGAAGTTGGTGGGTAAACAGCCTCTTATGCTAATATAACACTTTCCTCAATGATGGGACAGCTTACTGAGCTAAAACTGTGGTTTTACCCTGAACATCTGCTTTCATTCTAGGAGTCTGGCATTTGGTATGTGCCTGGTCAGGCATAATAGAGAGGCCACCTCCATATTTTGATCTTTGACTGCAGACAGCTTTTGAGTCTTGTCCCTAACCCTTACCCTGCTGGCTCACATCAGATAGGCTAAGAAGAGAGCATGGTGCTCCCTTCACTGGTGATGGCAAGAGATTTAAACTATGCAGACTTCATCCCAGTCCCATCCTCTAAATATCATGAAAATCCCAAGGCAGTCCCCATTCCGGTACCTACTTGTGTGCCACCTTGCTTTCACCTTCTTCACCCCAACCCTTTCCCCAGGCAGTCTCACTGTGGAAACCTCTTCATACTGACTTGGCATGGGTGTGGGTGTGTGTATGTGGCACCATCGGCTATGACATGCAAACCAAGTTCTGTGTGGGGGTCAGTCCTGCTCTGTAGGTTGATTACATAAGAGACAGTGCCCATACCACCAACCTCTGTATAAACGTTTGGTACTAATCAGCTTCCTGTAGATAACACTTTATATTGTTATAATCTTTTGCTGGAGAAATTGTGTGTCCTATGTGACTACCGGGTAAGAACTCTACACAGCTTATACCAAGTTCTCTCTCGACCTCGCCCTGTGTGTTTTTCCTCTGCTGATTTTGATTTGTAGAATTTGGCTATAATAAATTATGATCATATGTATAACAATTTTTTAGTACTGTGAGTCTATGAAATCACAGAACCTGGCAAGGTCTTGGGGACCCTAGAAATACCATGTTAATGTAATTTCAGGAGATTGAATTAGACTCATAAGGGTACATAGGTCTCCTTTTTTATGTCACATCCATCTCCTGGTATTATTTGTTTACAGCTAATTTATGCAACTGATCCTGATTCTGTTACCATGTTTGCTGTATGTGTAGAAAATTTCACAATCAGTCATTTCAGCTATGTATGCATAAACAAGGAGTGGATTTTCTAAAGTCTTTTCCAGCTCTAACTAATTGATTTATGATAGAAAGTTTTCCTTGTGAGAGATAGCAAAATGCATTTATCATATCACCTTAAATAAATGATGTTAAATATATCTCCTAATAAAAGTAAATGCTAGAGAAAAAGTATATACAGAGTTAGAGGAATAACTCTATTCCAAAAGCAAATCTTGAAATAAAAGTATATATGTATATTTAATAGACCTTTGGAATCTATAAAATAATTGCATTTATGGAGACAATTATAAATATACTTTAGAAAATTAAATTAGTTTTTTGGTTTATCCTGACAAAATTATTGGCCTCTGTTTAATTTGAAACATTGTTCTCATTGTGGAAGCATTTCATATTCATATTAGCCATGTAAATTGTGGGGAAAAGTCTTTAAGTTTTTGCATGTGTATGTCACAGGTTTTCTTTTCTCCCTGTATACAAATAATCTAATCAGTAAAATTTTAAAACACTATTTAGCTTTTCTACTCAAAAATATGTTATAAGCATTGTATTGTTTTGTTTTCATTTCCAAAACATGATTTTTATGATCTCCCAGCATAATTTCATATTAGTATTTCTTATTATATTAGGTTGGAAGAGGCCTGCACAGATATTCAAATAAATAGAGAGTGCATAAAATTGCAATATTTCCAGAACTTCTCACCTGGCCTTAGTGCACCTCCATATCAATAGGTGTTCCCAAGGGGTGGAGAGGAGTAGTCCATCTCCATATCAGTAGGGGATTATAAGGGGGAGCAAGGGCTTATCTGGACCAGAGTGGTTGGGTGGTATCACTTTTTTGCAGCTGTGTCGCAAGAGACATGTGTGAACAGAAGTGGATGACTGCTTGTAAAGAATAAATGAATTTCTCCCACTTTCTACTCCCTTTCACTGATTTTGGTTTGAAAGGTAATTTGCTCTGGGCTGGGGGACAGATTTTCCCCCTGCAGTTACACAGAGGATATTAAGAACAACTTTGTGCCAATTAAATTTGACATTTTGTGTAAAAGTGAAAATTTTCTAAAAACCCAATGTACCAAAACTAATAAAGGAAGCAAAAGATAATCTGCAACTCTGATGTCTACTAAAAAATAAAAGTTATTATTTAAAAATTCCTACAAAATACAATCCACAAACTTAGGCCCATGTGCCCTCCTTATAATACTTCTAAAAAAGTTAAAAGGAATTACAAATTCTCTAGAAAAAAGAAAAAGAGGAGCACATAGCAGTTATGTTTGAGGCCTCAGTAACTTTGCCATCAACATCATACAAATATATTTAAAAAAATACAGAAACATCATTTCTCACAAACACAGATTTAATGACTATAAATATTAGCAAAAGAAATCAAGCAATAAAGGGATAAGTACATCTAACAACGTTGATTGATTCTTAGAACATGAGTGATTTAGCAGCCACAAAATATTCAGGATAATTCATAACATTAACAACTGTGCTTACTTAGAAAACACAAAATACTTGTCCACAGAATTTACTTGAAAGAAATTATAGTTTCATTTGACCATAGCAGGACACTTTATACAGAAGTGTGAGAACAGAATTAAAATGACAAAAACATTCATTTCAAGATTCTTTCTATCACAATCTGTTTGCATTCTTAATGTAGAGATAATTTTTAAATTCAAAATAATCACTTTATTGTTTTTGATAAGGCATTGTAAAATGTTACTGATGTTGAAAGAAGAATCATGTAATATACATAAATAACAAAGTGGTTATTTTATGTACAGTTTGACAAGAACAGATAAATTAACTTTTTATTCTGCAGTGAAATAAAATTTCTCTAAAGTGACATATTGTTAACAGTCTTTAGAGAGATTTTATTCCTATGTTAGAAAATACTTTTTTTCTGCCACAATGAATCACTTTTCCATGTTTGTGTTGAATGTGACACTTTGGCTTCTTAGAGTCACGTTTTAATTGAACCATGAGCCAAAAGCTTAGACTTGCTTACTAACACCAGGGAAACTCTCTGAACATTTTTCATGTCATCATTATCTCATAATCCCTTTGACAATTATCAATATTATCATAGATGTTTAAAGCTTGTTAATCTATCTTGTCTTCAAACATTTTATATGAATTTAACATACATAGACGATTAAGTCAAATCCATGATAATGATGTAGTCTCTTAGCTCAACTTTTCACAGCATAGAGACTGTGTGTATAAAGGTTGTGAAGGAATTTCCCAACATTATGGCTCCCGATTCTTAATTTTCTCCACATAGGAAGTGTGCATTTAGGGAAATGTTACTCACATTGGTCTATAGCCGTCTTTCTGTGTGTTTTGTACTGTAGTCTCTAAATTAACATTGGGAGAGGTCATTAAGAAGATAGGACCCCCTCATTGACCCATGAACAAACTGGACCCCAGCAATCGGAGGGTTCTCATCCTCTTCCTTACCCTGGAATATAGATTCCTGCTCCAGAAGCTGCCCTCAAGGACATAGCCTTTAGATAGTGATGTGCTGTTGAGACCATCTGAAGAGATTTAAGATTTGTCTGCAGGGAGCAGAAATCTGCTTGTCTTGTGGCTGCCCAAAACAAGCCTCTTGGGTAAGTTCCCTTGTTTTAAACCTTCCACCTACCAATCTGGAGTGGCCTGCCTCTTTCTTTGGCCTTTCTCTGCCCTCTGCCTACAGAGGACTGGTTTCATATTTTATCTGAGAAGCTCCAGAGGACTTTTGATCTGACAACTGCTTTGCCTACAGCATGGTAAACTAATGCTACTTAGAGACATTATCACTTGTTCCTCACCCTGATGTGGGCGTTGCTATGATATCCATCCCTGATAAGCAGGCAGAGATATAACTTGAATGAAGAAGGAATCGAACGGGGGAGATATTTACTCTTAGCTGTGGATATTTGTAGAACCACCATCTAAAGTATTGCCCTATGAAGAAGAATAGAAAAAGGCCTGAAGTCCATAGTTTAAGAATGAGTAATTTTCCCTGACTTGAAAACATTTGTCTTCTACACAAACAGTAAAATTTATTCCACTTGTATGTTTCATCTCTTCAACAGCTCTTCCTGTTTATTTTCTTTCCCTTTCTTGTTTTCAGTCATGCTCTAACCATAAACGAGAGAAGATTGATGGCTAAAGTTGTCTAGTGATTTATTAGACCATCAATTCCATTTATTGTAGAAAATATCATTCCTTTATTAATATTATTTGTTAAGCAGCAGATGGCAAATGCAGTGGCTGAAACCACTTCGCTGTCCAAATCAATCCTTTAAAAATCAACTCTATGTTTAGTGTTAAATAACTTACAAAACTGGCTTCGAATGAAACTATGCTAAATGTCTAAAATCAGCTTGTAAAATAATTGACCATTGTAGCTGCAAGTTAGATTAGTATTAATTTGGCATCTTTCCATCCAATTATTTAAGACTTGAAAGTTTATCTTCTATAGGAACATTCCTAGCCTTTGTCTCTGTCACTATTTAACTTCCTTCTAGTCATCATTATCCCTTTTCTTAAAGATGTGAATGTTGAATTAATTAAAAAACTAAACTGACAAAAACAAAACTGAAATACAACTAAATATTTAACTGCGTGAATTAAGAAAATAATAATGAGAAATAAATGATTAAAGTTGTGACCATTACAAAATTTATATGCACCTACTTTTTAACATTACCCGTCATGTTTCTGTAAGTAAAGAGGGATGGAATAGTCATTATAAATCAAGATCAGTGTATTACCTTTTTTCGTAATATAAAGACAGAAATTTTAGACTGTTTAATATTTTATAATTTTGTATATAGATTGATAGTTTTAATAAATTTCAGCTTTAATCATAAGCTCAACTAATTTCATTTTATGTATTATAATAATTAAAATGCCCTCCCAGTATTTTACATTGTTGTCAATGAACTATAAAAAAATGACTCAAAATTTGAAAATAAGGCTAAAGAGTGTACACTATTATTGCAATGTCATACCGGATATTATTTAATAAGTTCCTTCTTAAGATAATTTAATTGTCTAGGAGAATGAACTATTTGCTATTTGATTAAAGCTCAGACAAGGTGAAGTGCATGCTAACATACACGTTTCTGTCCAATAGAGAAGACAACCCCAGAATATATGGTTTTATTGCCCTATAGGACATTTACTAGTTTTATACCTAACAGCCACATTATTTTAAGATGTTTTATTATTTTTAAATGACTACTAATGCCCAGTTTTTCAAAATGTTCTTTGAATCAGCTTCATTATTTTACTGATTTCCTTATTAATGAGTTCATAAATCTTTAACACATGTTCATCTCATACTTGTATAAGAGGCATGCTTTTGACTTTTTAAAATTATATTTTAACAGTATAAAATGTAGTTCCCTCCCCTATTTGTTTCTTAAGTTTTACTATGGAGCTAAATTTTATATATTCAACTACCATAATTGAAGTTGCTAATTCAAAAAACTCATTTTAAGTTTTAAGAAATGTTTAACTGTGTGGTTGACCAAAAAAAACAAAAAACAAAAAACATTTGAGATAAGCTTTGATTCCCTTGCCATTTTAAAGCTGACAAAAATGGTGCAAATAAATGTTGAATTTTCTGAAACTCTTCACTTTGATCTCAGTACAGTTTAGCTCTAGACTTACCACAGCTCAAAAACCATTTTAAGAGGCAAATTTATTCATTCACTCATGTGTCTTTATTTCTTTTTGTATGTTTATAAACCCACAACTCATTTTTATTCCATCCTTATAGTTGGCTCTTTATACTAATTGGAATTAATTTTTTTCACCCTCCTGTCCTGTGATAGTTTCCCCACAGAAATCTATAGTCAAGTGCATTTTCCTTCTATTTTTTACAATTCAACTTAGTTTATAAGAAGGATTTAGGTATGAGCTTCTCTTATCTGTAAGGAACAAAATACTCATCACATTTTCTATTGAAACTATGCAAACGTTTAACTCAAAGGCACAATAAACAAAAATTTTTAATTTAGATATTTCATCTCACAAAGTACAGTAAGCAGAGTATATTTCTTAAAGCCTTCTCTATTGAAACATGAGTAAAAGTGTCAGGGAATAGATATGCAAATATTACTTGAGTTGAGGAATTAGGTCAGGAAATTATGTCATTTGCATGGTATAAGTATTTACAGGAGGTAGGGAGAATGGAATTCATTAAAGTGATAGTCACACGGACAGCAGAGAGCAAGGAAGAATAGGAAAGAGGAAAGGGAAGCTCATTGAACTCCTGCTTGGCATAAGGCAGATCTATTGCTAACTCCTGAAGCCAGGGTCATCTGGCATCCAGTGTCTGCTTGAATCTGCAAGGTGTGGGAAATAAGCCTCTACTACCCTAGGATTTGGGGGAGCTACAGAACACTGGATTGAGTGAATTATGTTCTGAGAACTTCCCAAAGGCTAAGAAAGGAGATTTGGGGGCAGGCTACCAAGGAGCATGATCATACAGCTGCAGTCCTGTCCAGGTCACCCAGGTGATCAGAACTTACAAGCCCAAATCAGAGCTCTCAGTAGCCCCTCCCTAATTGTCAAAGGTAGGACAGAGAGAGTGAAGATTTGTGCTTAAATCTAGAAAACTGAATGAAATAGCAAAATAACAAAGAGGCTTACCACTGCAAGAGTGCAGAGACAAAACGCAATAATTTCAGTAGCGAGAAGTCTTTATTTAAGGGAAAAGCACACACTCAAAGAAAGGATTGTGGGCAAACCCATGGAGGAGGAGGACTTCAGGGCTTAGAATTCTGTCTTTTAAGGCTTTCAAAAATGGAGCAAAGGGACAGGGAAAGGGAGGCACTGTATGCTTGACATGTGGTCACATGATGTCTGTCTCCTGGGCAAGACATTGTGTCACCATCCATGGTCTGTCCTCTAGATATTCTGTGTGATATGCTTAACACAAGGAACTTCTTGATCTTGTTTGTCTCCAAGATAATGGTTACCATCAAGCAGTTGGGGACATTAGGACTGCTTGCCCTGCCTTAAGATAGGTTGTTGGCTGATTACCAGATATGTTAGGAATCTTACTTCCTAAATGCCTGGTTTTTAAAAATGGAATATTAGCCTAAAATGGAGTCCCTCCTTTTCTTACTGTACTGTTTATATCTTGGCATTTTCATCATAGACAGGAAAAATTAAACATGATATTTGTCCCATGTCCCTGCCCTACCTCAATATGATCTTAATAATTGTGAGATTGAGTTAGGCCCCCTATAGGTCTGTTGTTCTAGCATCCAGTACTAGTCCTGAAGTCAGAAGATCTGGCTATCAGGGAGGAAAGATGAACATGGATAGAGGGTATCCAGACAAATGACCCCTTAGGATGAGCTGAAATCCACTCAAATCAGCTGGAACCAATGTTTTTGTCTGATCATTTCTATCCTTCAATTTTAATGGTGCCTGTAACTTGCAGAAGAGCTGGCACACCTTGCCAAAGAACTGCATCTGAGCAATATGTAGGAATTGGGGAAGCTAAACAAGACATATGGAGGGAGTTGAAGGAATTCAAGTTGAGCTGTTATACAAAGGAGATGCGGAATTTGGAGAAGCAGAGGGCCCTGAAGCCACCATGCACCAACAGAGTGACGTAGCTGATGTGAGACAATGCACTTGAGCCATAGCAGCAGCTGTATTTCTATGTTTTTCTGTTTTACTTCCTATGGGTAAAATTGCAATATTTCCAGGATCTCTCACCTGGAATTAGTTCATCTCCATATAAATAGATGTTTCCAAGGGGTGGAGAGAAGTAGTCCATCTCCATATCAATAGGTGATTACATGGGCCAGCTAGGGCCTATCTGCACCAGAGAGGTTGGTTGGGGTCCCCTTTTGCAGTCAGGTCATTAGAGACACAGGCAAGCAGAAGTGGCCAACTGCTTGTTAGCAATAAATGGGTTTCTATGATGAAGAGTGCCTGTGTGCTCTAAAAGGGACTTACACCAAGTCCCACAGCAACATGGGAGAATAGTAAAGGGTCCAACACCCCTTTATATATAGGCCATATTGGAACTCTGCACATATCAGAAGGATATCGGTATGCCATGACCTGTGTGGACACAGATACTGGACTGTTGGTTACTTTTCCTGCATATTGTGCAGATCAGCAAACAACCAAAAGGGGCCTAGAGTGTCTCTTTGCAGCCTATGGCCGGCCACTGGTGACTGAAAGCAATCAAGGCACCCACTTTACAGGACAGGCATTACAAGAATGGGTGTAGCAATTAGGAATAAAGTGGATGTTTCATGTACCATATAACACTACCAGGACAGGCATGACAGACAGGCACAATGGTTTGTTGAAATTTGGCCTGAAGTCAGACACCAATAGTCTACAGGGCTAGTCAGTTCATTTATGGACAGTGCTATGGCGTTTGAATGAGAAGCCCTGAAAAGGATCCTTGAGCCCTGTGGACATGCTAACACATCTTGCTGCCTTTCCTATAAAACTGTACATGCAAATCAAAGAGGAATTATTGAAGCCAGGATATAAGCAGCAGAGCAACATCCTGATGCCAGCCACAACTGCTTTAAATCCTGGAGAGTCCATTGAGTGGACATGGCTGGCCCACCTGGCACCTTGGGGAAAGGCCTGGAAGTTGGCCTCCTGTGTGTTCCTGGAGTAACAGCATAGTGTCCCCCAAAGATCATGGTAGTGTACCCAAAACACCTGGAAGGTAAGAACATGTGGGGAAATTTTGTTTTATCTTTAGGGCCAGTGCAGGTACCTCCGTAGCCCCATTTATTGACCCATCTGTAACTCCCACAGCGAGGGGGTGAAAGTCTGCTATACTAGACTAGGACGAGATCCCATTCCTGCCACAGTCCTATCACAGAACCACTCTCTTGCCTGCATCCTACGTGATGAACAAGATTTGCCTATGTTGGTGTCATTAAAACATGTATCTTATTGCCATTAAGGTTATTTTCTTCTATAGTCCCTGTGGCCTAGACCCACCCCTGGCTGCAGTTACCATGTGATGATTGTTCTGAACTCCCTACCTGTTCAGCTACTGACTGCCAATGGAAGGGGAAAGCTATGGACTTAATTTGCAAAGGACTTTGAACCTAGCTGAATTTTCTGGCTTGAGGATTATCATGATTTTATTGCTGTTTTTATTGCATGTTAATTGTCTGGTTATAGTGCTCCAGTTTTCTCACACAGGGTCCATTGTGGAAGACGGGGAGTGAGTAGATTGTGAGACAAGATTCCTGGAGGGGTGGGCTGTGGGTAAGATTGCAATATTTCGAGAATCTCTTGTCTGACTTTAGTGTATCTCCATATCAATAGGTGTTTCCAAGTTGTGGAGAGAAATAGTCTTTCTCCATATCGATAGGTGATTACAAGGGTGGGAGGAGCAAGGGCATATCTGGACTCGAGAGGGTTGGCGGGGTGTCGATTTGCTGCTGTGTCTTGAGAGACAGGGGCAAGCAGAAATGGACAACAGCATGTAAACAATAAATGGGTTTCTCCCACTTTATTTCTACCTTTGACTCATTTCAGCTTTAAAGGCAATTTGCCCCAGGCTGGAAACTTATTTTCCCCCAGGAGTTACACTTCCCTTACTAAATCTTTTGCATACTTTTGTAGCTAACTAAGAAGTATGCCATCATTGTTTACTCTTTTTAAATCTAAGGCTCTCCATTAGGGATTAATTTTATTCATCTTTAATTTTTCCAGATACGGCTTGATAATATTTTTCAGGAAACTAATATGAGTAATGAGCATCAGTATTGCTATTGATGAACATCTCAGAAGTTTTGATTTCTCTTAAAAAATTCTAAGCTTTCAACAATTTTTTGTTTTTGATGATGGTGGTATTTCTGTTTTTGTTGCTGTGATTGTGTTATATTGCTACTGTTATTGTTGATGTGAGACCTCTAAGGGCACTACTTCATTTATACTTTCCCTTATATTTATTTTTTCCTCCTAAAGATGATTATAGGAGTTTATATTGATCTTTGAAATGCAACATTTTCAGTGGTATAGATACTGTCTCTTCACATTAATTTTTGCTGTAGTAATGAGCTATTTTCATCTTTTTTCTTTAGGAGAAAATTATTTGTAATTTGAAATGATATTAAGTTTCAGTCCTATTCAGCTGTTAATTAATTATATTTTGCAATTTTCATGATTATGTATATTTATTAACTTAAGGAGAATATCTTAGGTTTCAAAGGCTGTTTCACCATATTAATTATTACATTTTTCATGGTTAAGTTATACTTTTCTTCTTTGATGATAGTTTAAATTTATCTCTGTGATTATTTGCATCATTCCATTTTTCATAAATCTGATGACACCTTTATATCAATATTCATATACACATTTTCCACCCTTTAACACCTTTCCTGGCCCTATAATCCCTTACTTCACTGGACTACTTCTATGCATTTTGATTTTTATGATTTCAAAGTTGTTCAATTTTGCTTTACAACAAGGTCTTCTGTTCTTTATTCATCAGTGTAAACTAAAATTTAAAGCCCATAAACAATACACTGTCTTGACTTTGTACACATTTTTCCATGCTGAAAAATATAAATATGCTAGGATTTATGAATCCTCTTGTATGGCTCTAGTGTAAAGACTGGTTGACTAGAAGTTGAATGCCATTTTTTATATATTAATGTCAGAGATTAACTTGTTAAAAAATACCACTTTTGAAATTTATGTTTAGATCAGTTTATCATGGATTTGTCTTTCTTTCTCTCTTTTGAGTTCAAAAGTCTTTTATATTTACTATATTTATTTTATAGAGATATATTCAATATGACTATATCCAATTTCTAGCTTCCAGAAATGACACTCCCAGATTTCTCTATGTCCCTTCTTATAGAATGGGAAAGAAAACAACACTTACAGAGTTCACAGAAATTATCCATTTTGTTTGTTAGTTTTTTGTTTGAGTGTTTTTTGTTTTCTCCATTGTGTGAGACTTCAGCCTCTTATCAAGATAGTAGCTGTGTCAGCAGTTGTAAAGGGAGCCTACAGGGACCAAAGTTTGGAAGGACTGGAAATGTCTTCTGTATTGGGAGTTGTGGTTCTAAGGGGCTGGGGTCAACCCCTGCTGCCTTTCTTTTCTCACTGACGTCTCATCACTTAACCCTGGATGTGGTCTTTCTTTGTTGCTGATGTGAATGGCAGAGTGAACTAACTAAAGCTCCCCCTTATGGTTGGAAGAGAATAATGGAACCATAGGAAACAAACATTTACTGCAGAGATCAAGGAAGAGAAGAGCACAGGAAAGCAACTTTGTAAAGATGTTTATAAAGCCCCCAGCTCCCTGCTGATTTGAAAAAGAGTATAAATCAAAAATAAAATCTTTTCCCTTTAAAAAATGAGCAAAATAATCCAAAGGAGGGAAAAGAAGGGACATAATAAACATTTGCTAAGTCAGTAAAATTGAAAACAGAATTACAGTAAATAAAAACAAAATAATAGATAAATTTCAATTGGAAGAGTGCAATACAACTGATAAATGTTTAGCAAGACTGACAATAAAAAAGATAATGATGCCGGGGTTCTTATTCACGAAGCCGAAGAATGAGCTTAGCAAACAGGCAAGGTAGGAGAGCAAGGTACAAGCTTTTATTTAGAAATAAAATGATAGGACAGAGCTCCCGGCTCACGCCAGGAGGGGACAAGAGAGTCCGGTGTGCTGCGTTGTCTAGGGGTTTTATAGGCGGATGAGGATTTTTCAAGAACATGAAAAAAACGTTTAGGGGTGCAGACCTGCTAAGTGGTGTCTGAACACCCAGAATTAACTTAACACAAGGAATTTCTTGCCCCATCTCTCTCTGGGATACTGGCATCTTGGTCTAGGGGCATATCAAAAGGTGGCCTGCCTAGCCCCCAAGGTGGGCTGAGGTATTGTCTGTTTGCTAAAGAGTAAGTTAAGAATCCTGCTTCTCAAACTTCCTGGGTGTTAAAATGCAATCTTATCTTTAAGGTGGAATCTTTCCTGCCTTTTACTATGTTGTTTACAGCTGGGTCTGCATGCTAAATTAGTTGCCTGGTTTACAAAACCACCCCATCAGATCTGAAAGAGGAAAGACAGCACATAGGCCTGGGACTTTTAGCATGCTAAAGTGAATCATACAAGTGATTGGCATAATAACAACATGGGGTACTCTTCTTTGCCTGGGGAACACCCACTGATCTTACTGAAGAATGACCCTGGAGCTTAATGTTTAACACAGAGTTTTGGAAGGGGGTTTCCTTGTATGTAGTTACATTGCTCTGACTGCAAATATTCTGCCTTGCTTTTTCTGGAGGCCCTCCCCCTACTCTGACTACACCCACAGTCTCTGTCTCAATAATACACATATTATCAATATCAGGAATGAAATATGAGCTATTACTGAAGACACCAGAAACATCAAGAGAATGAGAGAAAATTATGAAGAAATCTATACACATAAATTTGATAGCATAGATGAAATAAACTGAAATCTTGAAATTTCCAAAATACTAAAATTTATTCAATGTGAAATAGCTCATCTCTGTAGTCCTATAACTATTACAAAATTGAAATTGTGATTAAAAACATTTCATAAAAGAAAACTTCATAACTGGATAGTTTTACTGGCAAATTCTACTAAATATTCAAAGAAATAACACTTATTCTACAAAATCCCTTCTAGAAAATAGAGGAGAACAGTTCTGAAACTTATTTAATGAGACCAACAAACTTTCATCCTAAAATCAGAACAAAACAGTATAAAAATAAAATAACAAATAAATATCTCTGGTGAATATTTTTACCCACCACATATTGTTCTGTTACATCAAATCTATTACATATCTATACGTGACAGGCCAAACAATACAATTATATAGGTAATTTATTTTTGTATCAGCTAAAACAAGGAAGGATAGGGCATATGCATTTATATTATCTTTTAGAATTACATAATTACCTTTAACATGCTCTTTGCTTTGTGTATGGATTTAAATTACTTCCTGTAATCACATGATTCCAGCTTGAAGAATTCCTTTACTATTTCTTATAAGGTCAACCTGATAGCAATAAATCTATCAGATTAATTTTTCTGGGGAAGTATTTTTTTAACCTTTGTTTTTGAAAGAGAGTTTTTCTGGAAATAACATTCTTGACTCTATGTATATTTTTTCTTTCTTTCTTTGAGTATGATTTATATGTAACCCTGCTGACTTCTGGACCTCATTTCTTTTTCTGATAGAAGGTAGTAGTTAATACTATTGGGGTTTCCATATAAATGAACAGTTATTTTTCTTTTGCTGTTTTCAAGACATTCTCTTTGTCTTTAGCTTTCAGTATATTTACTATGATGTGACTGGGTAAGAACATCCTTAAGTTAATACTAGTTAGCATTTATTGAGTCTCTTGACTGTACAAATTAAAATTGTTATAATTTGGAAAATTTCTTCAGATACCTTTCTACACTCTTATCTTTCTCTTTGTGCTTCCATTATTTATATGTTGGTGTAAATAAGTGTCCCACATTTTTCTGGGGCTGTGTTCATTTATCTTTAGTCTTTTTTCTCTCTCTTCAGATGGCATAATCTCTATAAATCAACAGGTTTTCTCATTCTTTTTCTTATTTTTTCTATGCCAGTTCACATCTGCTGGTTGAGCCCATCTGGTTAATTTTTCATGTCAATTATTATGCTTTTCAACTCCAGAAATTCCATCCAATCCATTTTCAATTTCTATATTTTTTTATGATAGACTCTGTTTGATGAGACATTGTCATCATACTTCCTTAACTTCTTTAAGCATGAAGAATGCTTCTCTTCATTTAGTTCTTTGAAAATTTACAATAGCTTATACCAAGATGTGGGTCCCATCATGGCAGTTTCTACTTCATTTACTGTGCATACATTGATTCTTTTTGTTATTTATTTATTATCTAATAACTTTTCATTAGAGATTGAATATTTTAGCTAATATATTGTAATAATTCTTGATTCTGACACTAATGCCACCATCAGCCTCCTCAAGCATTGCAGTACCCCACTCTTTCTACCCAGAGTTTGTTGATGTCAGTTAATTTGTTCACAGATGGGTATACTATTTTACTCCCTTTTATTTTACCAGCTTGATTCATACTCTGATTTCATTCTTCAGAGGGCACAGCCTTGAGCTTGCACATTGTGACCCTGGAGTGACATTGGTTTTCACAATGTTGCTTTTGAATATATCCATTTCTAATATATCTGTTAATCTACTTCTGCTGATATCGCATCCAGCTATTAGCCTCCACTAATTACCTGCTGATTTCTGTATTGTTTTTGACAGTTCCCTCAGGTATGAATTGTTCCTTAGTCTAATCAAATTAAATTTATTCTCTCTCTTCAAGAGCATTCTTTCAGGCCAGTCTTTGAGGTTTATTCTGACCCAAGGAAGGCTGTTATTGGCAATCTATTTCCCTGAATCTCTCTGGTAAATTTGTGGGTTATGTAGAGTTTAGCTTGCTGCCTCACGGAATAACCAGCCTAATTAGAATTTGGTACCACCAAAATTTTGATTGTATTCTAATGTGCTATTAAGTTTGATGTTTCCCAAATTTTGTCCCAAACAAAGTCAGTTCAGTTCTTTTGGGGTTTCTTCAGAAGTCCCCTGGGGTAGCAAACCCTTTGCAGCTGCTCTAGACCTGGGCCTGGACACACTGGCCCCTCTCTCTTGGAATGACACCCCTCTGTGAGAGTGAGAGAATTCAGGAAGGCCAGAAGTCTATTGGGCATTCCTCTCCATGCATGAAACCTCAACCCTACTATTGAGCTCCAGTGAGTGCACCTGAGGCCCCCATACTCTCAGTCTGCCAGAGGTTGGTGCTTCAACCCTAAGAGTGGGATTATATGGAACAAGAGATCTTCAGGTTGCTCAATGGTTCTTACCTGGCACATACCATCTGCAATTTGAAGCAACAGTGGATGAAAAATACTGGTGGCAGGCCCCTCTGAGGAGATGATCAGACACCTTAACTGATTGCTTGGGGAATAGGAAGCCTGTGATCTTGGCTGCCCATGCAAAAGTAGAAATTTCTGGCATACTTAGCTTGCTGGGTAGGAGAGAGTTGTAGCTGAAATTCCATAGATTTTCAGTTCTTACCAACATTTTATAGATTTACCTAAATAAATTCTTCTTAATTACTGTGTTACCTTAGAACAATTTCCGGAGATTTAAAAATTGAGGTAATCTGTAATTTTCACCAATTACTGTTGCTTATCTAACAGTGTATCTGCAGAGATCATTGTGCTATCATCCCAGAAGTTATGAAGTTCTCATAAGATTTTAAAATGTGTTAAAACATTTTACATAAGGGAAGGGCATTTGTTGACTTTACAACATCATGCAAAACTAGCTTTTCACTGTTCTTTATTGTTGCATCCAAAATTTCTGGTTTTTGTCAATTCTATACTAGATGGAGTGAAAGTCAGAAGATGATTCTCCTGGAAATGGTTCCTATTTTCCTATGTTGACTTTTAGATTTTTTCCTCAGCACTTTGTGAAAAAATAAGTATAATTCTACAGAATCTTCATTACCCCTAGGATGTATGAATGGTTCCCAATGAATATATAAAATGCTTATGTGAAAACATGTTAAATCTAAGAAATGAGAACAATATTATTTACTATTTTATTAAAATATTTAAGAATTGACCTTATGATACTATATCTAATATTTCTAATATTCCCAAAGTAAATCTATGAAAATAATATCAATTTAGGTTATTTAAATCCTATTTATAAGATGCAATGACTAATTCTTTGTATCTTCAGCAAAGTAGAATAATAAGGTATAATTTTGAACTATCAACAAACTTAGAGGACATAAATCTAACCACAGTATTACACTGATTGGTAAACTGTGGTTCACAAAGATGAGTTAGTTTCCCCAAAGTGGCATAACTAGTTAATAACTGAAAATATGAGCTCATGAATCTGGGTTATGTTAGTTTTCCACTTCATCATTCTGCTTTACCGAAATGTAGAACCACTTCTCTTTGCAAAGAACAAAAATAATTCTGTCATTGTTGCCTTTTAGAAAATATATAGATGGCATTTGATCTAATTTGTGAGCTATGGACAGTAATCCATCATTAAAAGAAAAGAATCATATAGCTTCATGAGACTGCACATACAGTGATCAATAGCTACTGCCTACTTTCATTCCTTCACTTTTATTAATCTGAAAATTACTGGAGAAGTCAAAGGACTGCAATTTATTGGAAGCAGAGAAGGGACACATGATTCTGCATCTGTTAGTTTATTATGCTGTACTATATGACTATGATGGGTGGGTTTGAGGGAGATTTTAGAAGTTGCAGTTAAGTGCCTATATGGCACTACCTTTGAAGGGAATCCAGAGGTAAGAACTTGGCTATAGATATACTTCCCTCATAGATCTATCTATAAAGGAAGGGATTATGTCCCTGACATAACAGGGACTGAACTGTTATGAAATTAATTGTTAAATTAAGTAGTGTATTGAACTGTTTATATAATTTAGTAAATCCATACCTTCTTCATTCTAAGAAGGGAATTCCTAATCTCTTATGTAAATTGAATTTCTAAAAATATAATAATAATAATAATAATAATTAAATTCTTCTCTCTCATATACTATGCCAATTTAGTTTTTCTCATATACATGTTTAGGCTTTTATCCTTCCAAAACCACAAATATTCAGCATTTCCTCTACTTTTTTTCCAGAACAGTTAAGTGTGTCTTCCTAGCATACCTTGTGTTCAGAATAAATGTCGAAGTTACAAATGATTCCTATTATTCTACAATGCATTATTTGAGTAAAATAATTTTTGTAACAAGAAGAACAAAATCAGCATAGTGGGTGGAAGTATTCCTGGAAGCCAGAAATGAATGTGAACTGCATAAACATGAAATATTAAAGCCAAACTCATTGTGACCTTTAGCCATCTTCCACTTATATAGATATCAAAAAGTCAATAGCCATTGCAAAACCATCTGACACCAGGAAATTGTTGATGTGGGGAAAACGTTCACAGAAAGAAACAGCAGTATTAGCTAATTGCAGATAAAATAGATAGTTTTACAAACTTTGCAAAACACACATGCCCATGTGAGTACAGGATTAGCACCACTCACGGACCCACGCAAGAGAGGAAGCTTGCTCTTCAGTTGATTCCTGCTAAACCTTTTTTTCCTGCTTCTATTTCCTCCTGACACATTGAAACATCTCTGCTCTCATCCCAACTTATCCTGTGGAGGATGGATTCTATGCTCTTTCATCTGCTCTAGGACTTTTCAATTATCTCTAATCTGACTAAATAACCATTAATTCTATTTTCCATCTTAAAAAATACATATATTATGTCACATATTCTATTATTGCCTTGATTATACTTTCTAGTCTTCCATCATTAGCTAAAAAAAAAAGGCTAAAGTCTTTCTGAGGTTACAAAGACCCTGCATGATAGGCCTCTCCTATCCCTACAACCAAATCCAAATCTACTAACCCACATATCCTTTGTTAACTATTCCACTCATATTAGCCTTGCATTCATATAAAAACTCAAACTGCAAGTGATATGTTGCTGTTTGTCTATTTCTAGATGGTGTACTCAGTTCAAAATTTTTTATTCTTCCTTACTTCATTCTAATATAATATTGAAGAGGAGTGAGATGAATAATTATCCTTGCCTTTTTTAAAACCTTACAATGAAAACCTCCAGTCATTCATGGTTACGCATGATGTTAGATGTAGGCTTTTTATAGACTCCTTTTATAGTCAACTATATTTCCTTCTAATCATTGTTTAGTGATAGTTTTTATTGTGAATGGATGTTGCATTTTTGAAAAATGTCTTTTCTGGGTCACTTAATATCATATTTATTTTTTCTTTAAACTCATAATATGGTGAATTAAAGTGATTGGTTTCCAATCATTGAACTAGACTTACATTCCTGGAAAAACCTACTACTAAACATACCATTCATTTATAAATTGTTAATTAAATTTGCTAATATTTTATTGATGAATTTTGCATGCTGTATAGGAGAAAGGAAATGATGCAACATGGTAATTCAAATCCACAAGAAGAAACAAAGAGACAAAGTGTAATTCCAGGTTGGGGAATTCCTGGGGCACAATACCTTTGAAACCAAAATCAGTCAAAGGGAGAAATAAAGTTTTAAAACTCATTTATTGCTTACAAGCAGTCGTCCTGCATCTTCTCTCCTGCTGCGGCAGAAGTGAGCAAATACTCCCCCCAGCCTCTCTGGTCCAGATAAGCCCTGCTCACCCAGGTAATTACCAATTGATATGGAGATAGACTACTTTTCTCCACCCCTTGGAAGCACCTCTTGATATGGAGATACACTAAAGCCAGGCAAGAGATTCTGGAAATATTGCAATTTTACCCACACCAAGAAATGGTTAATAAATTAATATCACAAACTCTTAAATATGTACTTGCTTTCCTTTACTTTCTAAGCATCTTTAAAAGACATAAAAATGTATAAGATTATAATTAAAACTGTTTTGGTGTATGTAACATAAATTCACATTACATGTATAACAATATTAACACAGAAAGGGGAAGAAGGCACTGAGCTACAAGAAGGAAGATTCCTATATCTTAAAGGAATTAGGTTAGTATAAATTTGAAGGTGAGTATGATAAGTTAAGATGTTCATGGCAAGCCTAGAAAAACTATTAAGAAAGTAACTTAGAAAACTAGAGTTTTAGGAATTAGAATGGAGGAATAAAGAAACAAATAAGACATGAATATTTGAAAATGAAAACAGAATGGCATATGTAAAACAAAATAAATTAAAAATGAGATTACATGTGAGTGGATTAACAACCCAATCAAAAAACAAAGATTGACATACTGGATTATAAAAACAAGATTGAACTCCACGTCTACTGGAAACACATGAATGAATTATACCAATCAGTTAAAAGCCAAAGGACAGAAAAATCTTCATCATGCAAACAGGAAACCAGAGGGACTATAACAGTATCTAACAAAATAGACTTCAAAATAAAAACAAAAAAATGTTACTAGCGATAAGAGATTATTGGATGATAAAAATGAATGAAGTATTGACACACATTACCTTGTAGATGAACCTTGAAAACAGTATGTTAAGGGAAAGAAGTCGGTCCTCAAAAGACCACATTTGTACAATTCCACTTATATGACTTAACTGACAAATTGTGAAATAATGTCTTCACTGTTGCGTATGCACCTCCAAACAAGAGGTACAAACACAGCTTTGTCATAGAACATCCATCATGCTAGCTGTATAAAAGTGCCACTCATACAGAAGCATAGCTCTGCACCAAACTACAAATATTTATAAATTGTTACCATCTAGAACGTCGTAAAAAAATAGGAATACCAATTTAAGACAAAAAAAAAATCAAGAAGGCATTCTTTTTTTATCTTCTCCTGGTATACTGAAATCTTTTCAGAGTGGTATTTTAAAAATAAATTTCTAATAAGTTCAATAGAAAGTTTACAGATACTTAACACATAGATTCTGCTCCACTTTAGTTGAATACTGAGCTTGCTCTGAAGTACCACGTTGATGCGTCGCCAAAGCCTTTCAATTAATTAAGTCACTATATTTGGCTCTGACCCTGGTGGGTTTACTGCTTATCCCAAGCAGGTGTTGGTGGATTAAAACATTTCTTTCTGGATGATTCCTGATTACATTTGGACAAAGAACCTGGCAGCTGTCATGTCTCTGTGTCCTGTAATTCTTTTCTCAAATCCAAAAGCACCCGGCTTAACATGAGAAAAGTGCAGTGAGCCATCTTGTGCAGATAACTCTAAAAGTGAGCAAGAAGCAAGAAAAAATGCATTATTTTAATTACCACTTTCTCAGCCATAACGTGCATTGAAATTGCATGAGAGCAGGAAATTGTAAAAGCGTAATTTATTGTGTGTAATTTAAATAAGAATGTAGTGTTCTTTTTCCATTATCCCTATTCTTTTTCTATTAACAGGACAAAATATTCTCATTGTCTCAGACTCTCATCCTCCAGATAAATATGTTTGAGGGTGAATGTATATCTAATTCTCAGGCATTAGTGGTGACTTGGCTACACTGGATTCCTTCAAAGTCCTTTTTGTCCAGAGAACACTGAATAAAATAAGTTGGATCTCCAATCATCATCAAAACAGAAATTTTGATTGGTTCTCTTTCTCTTTATATTGTTCATATTATTTAAACACATTTTGATTTTGTAAAGGAAAATTATTTCAGAATAAAATTTTTATATGATCTTTATATTCCTTAGAGATCTGTTTCTTTGTTTTTAAAGGGCAAGCATGAAATAATGTTTATATAGTAACTGTATCTTCTTACTGCTTTTGTTTTCTGATAATTGATAGCATAATTTCCTTTGGGGCGAGGAGAATAAAAATTTATTCATCCATCCCTCTGCCTTTTATTTCCTGTGACCAGAGAAAGTACACAGTAGAACTACTTATGACATGTGAAACACGTATTGTGTATATATTATTCCTTTCCTTGATTTCACTCACCTTCTGCTTCTGTTGCTTTCTCTTTCTTCCCTGGATTAGCAGTACAGTTCACTGTGCAGATCAACATAGTTCCACCTTCTGAGGCTAGCCAGGTAAAGGTCTGGGTCTGAAATTTGGTTACAGTGTTACTCATTGCATGGAATCAGGCTTTTCAGAAGCTGCAAAAATCACCAGGTAATGCCCTCTGGCATGTGGTGCATAGTGGTGGTGATTAACTCCTCCTGAAGAAACTCTTATCAATGGGAGGGAGAAGGTGACTGATTTTTTCCTTTATTTCCTTTGGTCACTTTGGAGGTAGTTTTCTGTATGGCATCTTGGAAGACATCACATGGTAGAGAGGCACACTTGTGCAGCACCTCACTAAAGCTCTCCACAGGTTTCTGCAAAGCCAGGCAGGTGCATTTGCTTTCATCTTTCTCCACCTCTATATATGCCTTTCTCACCCTTTCTGCTCTGCAAATGCTCTACCCAAGAAATCACTTGCACGTAAACCTTGCCTTCCTTCAATCTTCAAGGAAACTGGATCCAAGACACAAAGTCAAGGAATCTTTCTTTCTCATCTGAAAAAATCTTTCTTCTCATCTTTCCTTTTGTGAAATTGTGCTATGGACACATTTAAGAGTTACCTATTCTACTGTGTCAGACAAGGCTTCTCAGAGGAAGTGACAGACCAATATTCAAAACAGGATACAACCATATTTAGCATCTATGCCAGAGGAATGATATATGGTATCCTTAAAACCAGAAAAAAAATGTAGATATGATTATGATTTGATTTTACTCCATTTACAACAATAATAACAATAGGTTTTATATTTTTCCTACCAAAAAGAGTGAAGGAAAATAGTAGAGAATATATCATATACTAAATATGAATCATCTGTTACACAGACTGTGAAATCAAAGTGATGTGGATTCAGATAACTGGATTCTTTAATTTGTTAATTTCTCTGGACTTCAGTTTTAGGTTTTATGATTATGGGAAAATGATGTTTAAATAAAATGATTTTCCAAGGACCAAATTAGATAAGACTATATGTCAGAATATAGCAAATGGGTAGATCTGACACATACTTTTTGTCCTTTTTTTTTGTCTGTGTGATAGTTGTCTTCTTATATGGTTCATTCATTCTGCAAACATTTTTTTATTAACTACTATGCCTATGATGTAGCAGTAAACCAAACAAATGGAAAGTCCTTGTCCTCTTGAAGCTTATGTTCAAGAAGATGGGTCCTTTCCTGCTTCTTTAATCTTTTCCAAGCCACTGGATCATTTTTGCCTTACCGAAAATGTGCCAGATTACTACTCATAAACAAAACATGTTTCTGTTCTCTTCTAACAATCTAACACAGTTTAAGCCAAGTTTCTGCAGTCTGCAAATATCATCATTTTTCTGACCTCCCATTAACTCCTCAACCTACTATAATAGAGCTTTTTCTACTCTCTACATTTCTAATAAAACTGTGTTTTCCCCAGTTCACATATTACCTCTTAGTTTCAAAATATAATGAATCCTTTTCAGTTCTTGTCTCACTTGACCTTGTTGCACTGTTTAATTTGTGGTCCTTTAATTTATTCTTGAAAATGGCTTTCTTAGTTTCTGTGACACTATTCTACCTAGCTTTCTTTCAGTTCCCCTGGGCCGTCAAGCTAAATATTGAATTTCAATTTCTTTGACTTTGTCTATTTGTTAAAAAGAATGTTCCTGCCTAGTACCCTCTTATCTTTTTCAATGTACTAGTCTTGCTTCTGGAATTCTCTCCCATCCCATCAAAGAACCATCCCTGAACCAGCCCCATACCGCTCCAGGCATATCTCCATCCCTTCACATCCAATTTTTGACATTTTTCTCTTTACATGTTTAGCACATCTGCACCGGAGGTCCTGTGGGCAAGGGCAGGATTTTCATCAAGTTAGTATTATTACTTTAGAACATAGTTTTGAATATATCTTAAACACTCAACAAATATGATTTTAAACATGATCTTAATTAAATGAAATAATGAATGAGTGATATTTCTCACTCCTATGGTACACATGTCCCACCTCTTCTAGTTGCTCCCATATCTGCATATGAGGCTCTTTATCAAAGAAGTCTCATATCATCACTCCCAACAGGCCCAGAATTATTATTGTAAAATGAAGTCAAATCTTGACAATTTTCTTGCTTAACTTTTCATCATATCCACATTTTTGATAAATTCTTATATCCTATAGCCACACATGGCTGAGATTTCTGAAAGCTAAACCTAAAGTTTAAACCTGTGAATGGCTAAATTACAATACAAATTGGATTTTACTTTGCAGGGTGCCTTGTGTTAAAGCAAGGACATTTACTGAGAGGAAACAGGACCCTAAAAATTATAACTGGGATATATGAGCAGATCATGATGAAGCTGAGGACATTGAACTCCCTCATTCTGACCAGTCTTTGTCTCCAGGAGCAGGCTTTTCACCTCTGCCAGGAGTTGTTAGGCCTTATTTTCCCAAGGAATCTCTTATGGCATACTCCAAAGTAATTGCCTTTCAAGGTACTGCAGATTTTCCTCAGAACCTACTTCTACCACACTTCTATGTTTCTAGACCTGTAATTACAGTCAAGTCCTAAAAAATCTCCATTGAGCAAGTTACAATGTGACCCACATAGAGATGTGTTATATATGCCAGTAGGGTTACACAACTTTTTCCCCAAATCAGATAGACAGAAATCAGGGGACTATATGTGGGACTAGATCTTAAGAGTGGGGATACTAGTGGAAGAAATATGAAGTTAAGGCAGATTGAATTTGCTGATATGGGTCTACTAAGCAGGGATTCTGTATTCAGCATTTTAGCTTTATGGATTAGAAAGGCTGCAATAATTTGAGTAGTTGGTTGTGACATGAACACAAAGGTGGCCAAACTAAGTGAAGCTGAAAAATCAGAGCTACTTTGGAATTCTATAGAAGGGGTCTAAAATTTCAGAGTTTTAGGGAAATGGAATGTTAGAACGGACTTATCATAAAAGATCTGCTCCTCCTCTTTTTCGGAGGGTCCATAGGGCACACTTCTCATCAAGGCTATGAGTAATAAGTTTACGAGAGGAACTCCCACATTTTTAAAGAATTCTCGGACCCTTTTTATTTGTAGGCAAGAAATGACAGTGGGAATTGCTATTATTGAGCTGGAATCCTAAATACAATGGGAATAATGGAACCCTGGGGTGTCAACACCAAGTAGTGGCATTTATCCATTAAAGACAAGATGGTTTTGGTTACTATAAAAGACATCAGAGCCAAAGCACTAATCAGAACAGCGTAACTCACAGAAACCCATGGCAATAGCTGTTTATGATGCTGCATCTAGGCTGGTAAAAGATGGACATATACTAAATTCTGAACTAATCTACATAACCAGAAGAGTTCTTGGTTTAATGAATAGAAGACTAACTTAAATACCCAAAACAAACTTACAGTGTCAACCTTTCCCAGCTTCTCTAAAGGGAATCACAGCCATTACCAGGATAACTGTGCACCGGGGAAAGTGAAATAGACTTTTCAGTGGTTACTGTACCATGGCTCTGAACTGACACTAACTCCTGGAGACCCAAAGCATTACAGTGGTCCACCAGACAGAGTAGGCTTACAGAAGTGATCAGTGGTGTTTTAGCTTAGGTCCCCCAGCCCATCACATGATTCTTTCTCCAGTTCTAGAATGTGTGACTGAGTATACATACTCAGCAATGGTAGAGTCCCAACCTTGGTTCCCTGACCTGCAGAGGGCTGTTATAATAGGAAATGCCAGAAGAAGCCCTTTATGCTGTCTCTATCTACAGAAGTGGTAAACTATATACACTACTGCATTCCTGGCTGGATTACAGTCCATTAAAGACTTGAAAGATGAAAGTGGTGTTGATTTCCACCATATATCCACTTAACTTGCCTATTTGGTTTGTGCAGAAAAATGAATCTTGGTGGATTGTAAATTTACTCAGGTGACTCTCAAATGCAACTGCTGTTCCAAATGTGACTTTATGGCTTGAGCAAATTAACACATCCCCAGTTACTGACATGCAAATTTTCATCTGGTGATTTTTTTTCCTATATACCTGTAAGTAAATACTGCAAGATACAGGGTTCTTTTTTTGAAGAGGCAATGTCAGCTGTGCATGTTCACTGTTCTCCCTTGACTTACATCAACTCTCTAGCCCTACCCAATAATTTAGCCCACATGGTAGCCTTTCCCTTCCAGGAGACATCACACTTGTGCATTTCATCAGTGGTATTATGCTGATTGGAATTAAAAAGCAAGATGTGGTAACTGTCTCTAGACATATTCATAAGACATTTGTGTGTTAAAAGATCACAAATAAGTGCTACAAAAATTCAGAGTCTTTTCACCTCTGTGAAATTTACTGGGGTCCCGGGATGTGGGTTATGTTGAGACATGTCCCTTTAATGCAAAGGAAAAATTGTTTCACTCCTAGTGGTTCTCTTTGGATTTTGGAGGCAACGTATCCCTCATTTGGGTGTTCTATTCTGCTCCATTTATTTACTGAGCACCCTGACAAGCTGCTAGCTTTGAATAGGGCTCAGAAAAGGAAAAGGATCTGCAACAGGCTCAGGCATGCTGCCATGCACAGTACTCACTACTTGGGCCCCATGATAAACAGCATATGCAATGATGCTTGAAGTGGCAACAGCAGATAGAGATGAGTTTGGAGCCTATGGCTGGTTGCAATAGTTGAATCATGGTGAAGGCCCTTAAAGTTTGGGGCAAAGCCCTGCCATCCTCTTCAGAAAACTGCTCTCCTTTTTGAGAAACAAGGTTTTGGCTTGCTACTGGGCCTTTGCAGAGACTCAAAGCTGATTTGCTAATCATGAACAGCATATTGTCTGATGAATGAAGTCATAAGTGAGAGCATGCACAGCAACACTCTGCTATCAAAGGGAAGTGATATAGATGAGGCAGGGCTCAATCTGGCTCTGAAGGCACAAGTGACTGGCATTTGAAAGTGGAAAAAAATACCAGTGCCACCTACATATGCTACATTATCTTTTCTTTCCCAATCTGGGCCTATGGCTTCATTAGGAATTTCCTATGCCCAGTAGGCTGCTAATGAGAATTCTTGAGGCTGGTTTACAAGTATTTCTGTACGACATGCAGGCCCCCTGTGGAAGTGGAGAGCTGCAGCACTATAGCCTCTTTATGGCATTTCCCTGGAGATGGTGGTAAAGGGAAATCCTTATACTGAGCAGAACCACCTAAGTGATTCTGAAGAAATCCATAATGCCTCAGGCAAGGTTCCTCACCCGTGAAGTACATAAAAATAACACCCATTGCACAAATACCTTTGGAAAATTATTTGAGATGACATATATATAAAGCATTTAGGATACATATTGCATTATAAGTATTTAATATGTTTGCTATTACTAATATTATCTCATAGTTTTTCTTGATTCTTCTTAAATAATGTATATTAATACTGTCAAAATTTCTAGTTTAAGAATGACAGAAAGAGCTTGTGAATTAGTAGAACTGACTACTCAAATTTCACACTAGGTAGGAACTGCAAAATTGGAACAAAATTGTTACCTAAATATTAGCCAGACATGTGATTCATAAAATTGAAGGAGAAATCCAGTGTTATATGAGTTTGCTTAAAAATGAAATATACATAGTCTAATTTTGAGAGGTTGGATATTTATAATAATAAATGATTCACCAACATTTTTTGTTTTGTATGCACAACATATATTAGCTATAGCAGCATAAAGTGTCATACAAAAATAAAGAAAAAATATAAAAAAGAGAAATGCTTGAAGATTTTAATTAAATCAAGAGAGGATAACTTAAAACTGACATCCTTTTAAAACACCATTATGAAACAAGAATTCACAACAGGAGTTAGAAATGTCAACTGCAAAGAATGAATTTCTTTGCTCTTGTCAATGTAACAAAAGGCCTAAAATATTGTTGTGAGTATATTAAATCTTTCCATATTTAAAAATACCTCAATGGTTGAAAAATTACTACTATTCTAATTTAAAAGCATATTACACATATACATTTTATGCTCTCATATTATGGGTAACCCACAGGCATTTTGCATATCTTTGTAGATTTTGACAGTCATTGTTAATAGTTGAAATAATCTGCTGGCATGAGAGCAACTTTTAAAAACTTTTCTCTGAAAAAAGGACTTGTGAAAGGAACATGTTCTCTTGTTCTATGTATTTAGATTTTCCTGTGTGAGACTGAATTTTTGAAATGGCATTGTCCATTTTATAAACATGAGAGACCAAACCTGGAAACAAGACAGTATGCTGAGGATGCCAGAGAGGAGTAATTGGTATAATCTCTTCCTTAATGGTAATGTTGAGCTCTTCATTAATTAACCCTGAAGTTGCCTTCTCTTTTAATCTTTACATTAGTTGAAATAATAAATTTGCCTTATTTTAAGATGTTTCTAGTTATTTTTGTTTTCCTGTTGACCAGAAGTATCCTAAATGACAATACTCCAGGAGATATTTAAATCTGGATAGTCTAACTCATCACCAAGTTATTATTATTCTGGTTATCTGTAATTCATGGTCTTCTAGAAGCTATGCCTAGAGAGCAGAATTGCAGCAGTCCATGAGATCGACACAGAATATACTGTGTGACATCAGCCATCAACTAGAGGAGTTGGGTAAGAAAAAGGGCAATAATTTTGTATGAGTGTCCATAATACCATATTCCTTGGAGCGTGGTGGGACTTGGTGAAGATTTTCCAGAGTTTTGGTTTTAGAAAAATAACAATGGAGATCAATGAGGCAAAACTAATAAATCTTGCTTATTTTAAACTTTGTGATGCCCTAGAAAAGAAGTACAATTTTGCAATGGACATGGCTAACTCTGCCCTGTAGAAAACAATGGCATAGTTAGCTTGATCAGACATACATATCTTGATATCCAATTCATACACAAAAATATAACCTCTATAAATGTGCGGTCCAAATATAGCCAGATATAACTTCACCTATGAGACAGGTTGATTGTTGACTATATGGACCTTTTCTCTCATGTATGGTATTTTTTGGATAATAGTTTAGTCAACCTCAAAATTACTGTAATTATGAGTCAACTTTCTTATTGGATATTTTCATATTTGATTTTCTTTTGCTAGAATATAGAAATTCAGTTAATTTTTGTATATCAACTTTGTATTAAGTAAGGTTGTGGCATTCACTTATTTGTTCTAGTAGTTGTTTATTTGATTAAGGGAAAAGTTTTTCTCTTGTTTTCCGACATATAAAGTGCTTAAGGAAAACTTTGAGGAAAATGTTAATTACTTTATGTGAATGCTAGTAGGGGTAGTTCATAATATTTGATATTCACTATAGCTTCCTTGGTAGTCTTATGATCAATTTTTTTTAAAGAGCATTTTTTCTCCTTGAAAAATGATGATTCAATTCACAAATAAAGTTTCTCCCTTTATCTTCTCCTCAATTCTTTCATTAACTCCATCAGTTGCCTTTCTCTATCATTCATGTATTTTATTGTATATATTTCCAGTTTCCTAGTAAAGAAACCAAATAATATTAGAACCAGTTAGAGAGCATCATATCACTTAATAAAATATATCTATTTTACTTTACAGTGGAATTTTCACTAAAAAAACAAGTCATTAAGGGATTCACCTTAAACTAAAATTAATTCACCAAGTTAGGTACTGTTTAACTTAGGTACTATTCTAAGATACTATAGGATGTGTTTCAGGAAGCTAACCAAAAATCCTCTTGTTTTAATAACTTAGAGGCAGAGGACTCAAGAGATGTGTGATTATGCTATATTCTTTACCATGAGTAAAAGAGGTTTATTGCATTTGTGGCATTCAATTGTAATGGGCTCTGGATGATGTCAAATGATTCTGTAACATAGCCCATCTTACCAATATGAAATGCTCACCAATATCTTGTATGAATGTTATCATTTTGAAGCATATTTAAGGTAACTGTAGGAAGTCACAAAACAAGATTGAGGATATTCCACAGATTTCACCTATTGTTAATCATTTCAGATTTGGCTGAATTTAAATCTCGTTATTTTTTTTTCTATTTCTTCCAGTTCAACCTTTTTATTACATACAACAATAATGCAATACAATTTTTCGTATTTGAGACAATTCAGTCTTTCTGCTTTAGCATTTTACAACAGGACTGAGTCACATTAAAAGCACTTCTGCCCATTTCTAAATCTAGAGCACAACATGAAGCTTTCTTTTTTCCACAATACTTTCACTACTGCAGTTTACTTTGAAATGTAAATATTTTTTATTATTTCCTCCAAATATCTTCTTCAAAGTATACAATTCTGTTGTCTGTAGTAGACTGCTTTTCTGACCAACTATGTGAAGTTAACATGTTTCTCTTCTGTATGTTGATTCATCGCCTTGGCTGATTCATCTTTATGCACAAACAGTCCCATCCAGGTGAATAATGATGAAATAGTAACGTGAAACAAGTTTTTCCTAGGTTCTACTCCTTATTTGCTTTGCTAATATTTCTTTCCTAAAATTCTAAATGCAGAGAATGTGCAAAATTTTTTTGGTGTGTATTCTTTTCTTTCTTCTGATACTGTGACTTGTAGGTCAAGATTGGCCAATATGTCCAAATCCTTTCAATGCACCTGCAAATAATAAAGCCTTTCCAAACTTTTCTTCTTTGAATTCTACATATTAACATTAAAAGTAATATAATATTTGTTTCCTTGTCATCTTTCAGTTTTGTTCAAATGATTCTGTCATAAATATAGTGTTCATTTATATGACAGGAACTTCTTGCTATTCCTATTCTCCATGTAGTTGAACATTTGTTTTAGTTTTGGAGGTGTGTTTCAGAAAAGGGTCCTTAACAAATTTTCATTATTGTCCTCTCTTCCCTGAAAAAATCTCTTGATGTAAATAGATAAAGCTTTAACTTCCTTAAGTTCTTTTCTGGCAATTTTAAGATAGGACATATCCTTTATTGGTTTATGCATAAACAAATCATAAATTAGCATGTATCTGGTGTAATTGTATGCTAAAATCAGACACAATGTAATTTTGTATATATCTCTGTATTGCATATTTAACCAACATTGTACAAAAACACAATCTCATTTTATTTTTTTCTGAAGTGATACCTCAAATTAAATTTAGTAGACCAAAAATACTGTATGTGAAAAATACTGTTCAATGTGGAATATCTATACATAACAAATGATTATAATTTAAAGGCATAATTGATGTGAGGTCATCATGTAATTATAAATGGGATGAATAATTGAATGCAGAAAATAAAGCTTGTTAATGTAATGAAACTTTTACATTACAGAAGAATAATAAACCTATCTTATTTAATAATTACTCCACTTCACCGGTACAACTATCTGAAAAAGTGAAATGTCAATGTGTCAAGATAAATGGAATATATCTACAAATAATTATGTATGATACAATATATAACCATACAAATTGATACAGCTTGTCTTTTTGTCATTTTAAATTACAATTTATATTTTCCTTCAGTAAATTATATGTGAAAGACAGAAATATATAGCCAACATAAATAACATAATTTTATCCACTGAATTGTGTGTGTGCATGTTTGTATGTAGTAGTAGTATTTGGTAATTGTTTGAAAATATCTAATTCCCTAGAGATAAGTATGTGGTCTACAGAATGAAAAGTTAGCAATATCTACCACTGTGTATGGTAATAATTTCCAATTGTTCCTTAGAAAAGAAAAAATACATCATTTTTGGCTAAATAATGAAGTAGAAAAATAATTATGGAGTTCCCTAGCCGAGGAGATGACAATGGAAGAGTCATCAAATGAAGAGAAGAGTGGAGAATAAGAGCAGATATTGTGAGGTAGAGTGTTCTAATGACCTATTCTATACGGCAATGCAACCTACAGATAAAAAATGCCACTTTAAACAATAATCACACACACACACATATACATTTCCATCTAGAAACGGCTTTCGAAATTAATTTCTCACTGAATCTAACTTACTCAATTCTGTTTATTTTTTAAGTAATCATAAACTGATTACTTCTGTTGAATCGATAGAGAACTTCAGTATAAAAAATATATAAATTATAAACTTTATTTCTAGGTCCTTTTAAAAGCAACTTGAAATTTTTGATTTTTTTCAGTGGTGGAAGTATGCTTTAGGACTCCAAGGGCACTTAATCAGTACTACATAGAAAACAGTTTATTATTCAGTAAGCATCATAATGTGGGATGACACTTAAGTATTGTAGATTGAATTATGCATACTGATTTATTATTTTGCTTTCACAACTGTTAGAAATATAAAGTGTAACAAATAACTTATTCTTACTGCCTGTTTCTCTTAGAAATAAATATTTACACAACACTTATTCATAATTCATTCTTTTTACGAGAGCAAAATGATTCTTTGAATAAGACTATGAAACCAATATACTAAGGGTTTAAACAATTTTGTTCAACAAGTATAGTAACATAACACCTCTGAAAGGGTTCTCTGTATTTTATTGTATACATGTGTTCACAAATATTTTCTTTTACTCATTAAAAGTAGTTATTTACGTTTTCTGGTAAATATTTTTTTCAATTTTTTCAATTTCCTAGTAAATATTTTTTCTCAAATTCAACTATTAATCTGCTAACAGATCTGCAAATAGCTAACCATCTCTCTCAAAGCCAAAATCCATACAATTTCCTGCAAGATACTACATAATGTAACTTTTTGCCCCTATTCCTACAACTCCAATCTTGCCTTCTGTAATTTAACAACTTTGCTTACTGAATCCAGAGATTAATCAATTGGTTGATTTTTAAGTGTCACCTTGTTAGGACCTATTTTATCCTATTTAAAACTGCACCTTCTGTCTAAGGTTCTCCTTTTCCCACTTTCATATTTTTTCTCTTTAGCACTCAAAACTATCTGTCTTATAATTTGCTTATTCATTTGTCTCTTTCCCTTTGATAAACTGCAACCTAGAGAAGAAGCATTTTACTTTGTTTTCTTTGCTGCTATATATTTAATACCTGGAAAAATCTAACACATAGTAGTCCTTCAATATGTGCTGAGTTTAATAAAGTGATCTTCTCCACCAAAAGTATAAAATAAAATATGAGGATATGAAGATTTATGTATGTCTTCTTGACCACAAAATATTTTCTTCTACATTTTCTTGCATATATTAACCCATATCTATTAAGTTCTGTATAATAATGTAAGTTCTATGTGAAACAAGTCATTTTTATGTGGTTAATACTTACTCATATCTTGTGAGACATTAGGTTTTACCATACTGAAAATAGTTTGTATATGTGATAGATTAAGATAGGCTAAAAATCTATGTTGCACAAATGCTCAGAGATTTTAAAGACATATTTTAGGTATATATTAATGTGATGAACAAAAATTAATATCCAATTACCAGAAAATGTACTACAAAGAAAAATTAAGGATTAATTCTTTCCATACATGTTGTTTTTGAATGAGAACATTTTCAAAGTGATTCAAATCAGATTTTGAATAATGATGGTAAATTGAAAAGAAACATCTAGCTTCTCTCTCTCCCCACCCAAAAAAACTAGCACTAGTATGCACCATTAACCTAGTTAATCTTAAACTTTCGAGCATCTAAATTGCATGGACTACTTCCAAGATCTGTATCTAATTTTATATTTTATTCATGTTTGTATAGATACCTTCCCTAAAGAAACTCCGTTACACTGTATAGTCTTCATTTAATCTAAACTGTAGTTGTTTTTGAGAGCAGAATAAAGGTTATTCTTTATGATAAAACCCTTACAGGAAAGGAAAAAGAATAATAAAAGCATAGCATTCAAATGTTAAAGAATGGAAAGCAAATGAATGATGATAATTAAGTTAGTAGACTATAAAAAGGTAAATTTTAATTGGTAATGCAGATAGCTAATTAGCAATTTTATTATTAATGCAGAATTTTTAAATTATTCATGAATTGGCAGCACCTGATATCTCTGCAAGGAGTGATAAGACTGGGGTCACAAAATCTTTCAAATAATTAAGTAGAACCCTCAATTCCTCCTTCAGTTTCAGCAGATTCTTCAGAAAACAGGGAAAAAGCCTATTAATTAGGGGAATTCAGAGGCTGTTGTAAGCAGAGGTATCAAAAGCGGAAATCGTAAGTATATATGCAAACTGAAAACTGAGAGCCCATCTCCACCTTCGTGCTGTGGTCCGCTAT
>JAVSCE010002854.1:0-35750 GCA_032199065.1 Smutsia gigantea
CCTGATCAAAAGGCTGCAACTGTCAAACATGATTTTAAAAAATCAAGACCCAACTTATGTGGTGGGGACTTGATAATAGGGGGAGTCTAGTAACCATAATGTTGCTCATGTAATTGTATATTAATAATAGTAAAAACAAAAAACAAAAACACCATTCTTGAAATCCTAAAAAAAAAATCAAGACCCAACTGACTATATTCTGCTTATAAGAAACCTACTTTAGATAAAGAGACAAAAATAAGTTACATTCTCACCAGCAGTGTAGGAGGGTTCCCCTTTCTCCACATCCTCACCAACATTTGTTGTTGTTTGTCTTTTGGATGTTGGCCATCCTAACTGGTGTGAGGTGATATCTCATTGTGGTTTTAATCTGCATTTCTCTGATGATTAGTGATGTGGAGCATCTTTTCATGTGCCTGTTGGCCATCTGAATTTCTTCTTTGGAGAAGTGTCTGTTCAGCTCCTCTGCCCATTTTTTAATTGGCTTATTTGCTTTTTGTTTCTTGAGATGCGTGAGCTCTTTATATAATTTGGATATCAACCCCTTATCAGATAAGTCATTTATGAATATATTCTCCCATACTGTAGGATGTCTTTTGTTCTACTGATGGTGTCCTTTGCTGTACAGAAGCTTTTCAGCTTGATATAGTCCCACTTGTTCATTTTTGCTTTTGTTTCCCTTGCCCGGGGAGATATGTTCATGAAGAAGTTGCTCATGTTTATGTCCAAGAGATTTTTGCCTATGTTTTTTTCTAAGAGTTTTATGGTTTCATGACTTACATTCAAGTCTTTGATCCACCTTGAGTTTACCTTTGTGTATGGAGCTAGACAGTAGTCCAGTTTCATTCTCTTACATGTAACTGTCCAGTTTTTCCAACACCAGCTGCTGAAGAGGCTGTCATCTCCCCATTGTATATCCAAGGCACTTTTATCAAATATTAATTGACTGTATATGTTTGGGTTAATGTTTGGATTTTCTATTCTGTTCCACTGGTCTGTGGGTCTGCTTTTGTGCCAATACCAAATTGTCTTGATTACTGTGGCTTTGTAGTAGAGCTTGAAGTCAGGGAGTGTAAATCCCCCTGTTTTATTCCTCCTTCTCAGGATTGCTTTGGCTATTCGGGGTCTTTTGTGGTTCCATATGAATTTTAGAATTATTTGTTCAGTTCATTGAAGAAAGCTGTTGGTAGTTTGATAGGGATTGCATTGAATCTGTAGATTGCTTTAGGTAGTATAGCCATTTTGACAATATTTAGTCTTCCTAGCTAAGAGCATGGGATGCATTTCCATTTGTTAGTGTCCTCTTTAATTTCTCTTAGGCGTGTCTTGTAGTTTTCAGAGTACAGGTCTTTCACTTCCTTCGTTATGTTTATTCCTAGATTTTTTATTCTTTTTGATACAGTTGTGAATGGAATTGCTTTTCTGATTTCTCTTTCTGTAAGTTCATCATTAGTGTATAGAAAAGCAACAGATTTCTGTGTGTTAATTTTGTATCCTGCAACTTTGCTGAATTCAGATATTAGTTCTAGTAGTTTTGGAGTGGAGTCTTTAGGGTTTTTTTGTACAATATCATGTCATCTGCAAATAGTGACAATTTGACTTCTTCTTTACCAATCTGGATGCCTTGTATGTGTTTGTTTTGTCTGATTGCCGTGGCTAGGACCTCCAGTACTATGTTGAATAACAGTGGAGAGAGTGGGCATCCCTGTCTTGTTCCCGATCTTAGATGAAAAGCTTTCAGCTTCTCGCCATTAAGTATGATGTTAGCTGTGGGTTTGTCATATATGGCCCTTATGATGTTGAGGTACTTGCCCTCTATACCCATTTTCTTGAGAGTTTTAATCATGAATGGATGCTGAATTTTGTCAAATGCTTTTTCAGCATCTATGGAAATGATCATGTGGTTTTTGTTCTTTTTGTTGATGTGGTGGATGATGTTGATGGATTTTCGAATGTTGTACCATCCTTGCATCCCTGGGATGAATCCCACTTGATCATGGTGTATGATCCTCTTGATGTATTTTGAATTCGGTTTGCTAATATTTTGTTGAGTATTTTTGCATCTATGTTCATCAGGGATATTGGTCTGTAATTTTCTTTTTTGGTGAGGTCTTTGGCCGGTTTTGGTATTAGAGTGATGCTGGCTTCATAGAATGAGTTTGGAAGTATTCCCTCCTCTTCTAGTTTTTGGAAACTTTAAGGAGAATGGGTGTTATTTCTTCTCTATGTATCTGGTACATTTCAGAGGTGAATCCATCTGGTCCGGGGTTTTGTTCTTGGGTAGTTTTTTGATTACCGATTCACTTTCGTTGCTGGTGATTGGTCTGTTTTAGTTTTTCTGTTTCTTGCTTGGTCAGTCTTGGAAGGTTGTATTTTTCTAAGAAGTTGTCCATTTCTTCTAGGTTTTCCAGCTTGTTAGCATATAGATTCTCATAATATTCTCTTATAATTCTTTGTATTTCTGTGTGGTCCGTCGTGATTTTTCCTTTCTCATTTCTGATTCTGTTTATGCGTGTAGATTTTCTTTTTCTCTTAATGAGTCTGGCTAGGGGTTTATCTATTTTGTTTATTTTTTCAAAGAACCAACTCTTGGTTTCATTGATTTTTTTCTATTGTTTCATTCTCAATTTTATTTATTTCTTCTCTGATCTTTATTATGTCCCTCCTTCTGGTGACTTTGGGCCTCATTTGTTCTTCTTTTTCCAATTTCAGTAATTGTGTCTTTAGACTATTCATTTGGGAATATTCTTCCTTCTTTAGATAGGCCTGGATTGCAATATACTTTCCTCTTAGAACTGCCTTTGCTGCATCCCACAGAAGTTGTGGCTTTGTGTTGTTGTTGCCATTAGTCTCCATATATTCTTTGATTTATGTTTTGATTTGTTCATTAACCAATTGATTAATTAGGAGAATGTTGTTCAGTCTCCATGTATTTGTGAGCCTTTTTGGTTTCTTCCTAAAATTTATTTCTAGTTTTATACCTTTGTGATCTGAGAAGTTGTTTGGTAGGATTTCAATATTTTTGAATTTACTGAGTTTCTTTTTGTGGCCTAGTATGTGGTCTATTCTGGAAAATGTTCCATGTGCACTTGAGAAGAATGTGTATCCTGCTGCTTTTGTGTGTAGAGTTCTGTAGATATCTGTTAGGTTCATCTTGTTGTTCAGGCCTCTGTGTCTTTAGTTATTTTCTGTCTGGTTGATCTGTCCTTTGGAGTGAGTGGTGTCTTGAAGTCTCCTAAAATGAATGCATTGCTGTCTATTTCCTCCTTTAATTCTGTTAGTATTTGTTTCACATATGCTGGCGCTTCTGTGTTGGGTGCATATATATTTATAATGGTTATATCCTCTTGTTTGACTGACCCCTTTATCATTATGTAATGTCCTTCTTTATCTCTTGCTACTTTCTTCATTTTGAAGTCTATTTTCTCTGATACAAGTACTGCAACACCTGCTGTTTTCTCTTTGTTGTTTGCATGAATTATCTTTTTCCATCCCTTCACTTTTAGTCTGTGTATATCTTTGGATTTGAGGTGAGTTTCTTGTAGGCAGCATATAGATGGGTCTTGCTTTTTTATCCATTCTGTTACCCTGTGTCTTTTGATTGGTGCATTCAGTCCATTTACATTTAGGGTGATTATTGATAGATATGTACTTATTGCCACTGCTGGCTTTAGATTCGTGGTTACCAAAGGTTCAAGGGTTGCTTCTTTACTATCTAACAATCTAACTTAACTTTCTTGTTAAGTTATTGAATACACCGTCTGATGTTTCTTTATTTCTCTCCCTTCTTATTCGTCCTCCTCCATTCCTTATATTCTAGTTGTTTTATTCCTTGCCTTTAGTTAGTGTTTGGATGCTCTGCTTTTTTTCTATGATTTTATTTTCTCTGGCGACATCTTTTTAGCTTTAGGGGTGCTTCCCTCTAGAGCAGTCCATTAAGATATCCTGTAGTGGTGGTTTATGAGAGGCAAACTCTCTCAACTTTCGTTTGTCTGGAAATTGCTTAATCCCTCCATCATATTTAAATGATAATCGTGCTGGATACAATATTCTTGGTTCGAGGCCCTTCTGTTTCATAACGTTAAATATATCATGCCATTCTCTTCTGGCCTGTAAGGTTTCTGTTGAGAAGTCTGATGATAGTCTGATGGGTTTTCCTTTGTAGGTGATCTTTTTTCTCTCTCTAGCTGCCTTTAATACCCTGTCTTTATCTTTGATCTTTGCCATTTTAATTATTTTGTGTCTTGGTGTTGTCTTCCTTGGGTCCCTTGTTTTGGGAGATCTGTGGACTTCTGTGGACTGCGAGACTATCTCCTTCCCCAGCAAGGGAAAGTTTTCAGCAATTATTTCTTCAAAGACCCTTTCTATCCCTTTTTCTCTCTCTTCTTCCTCTGGTACTCCTATAATGCGAATATTGTTCCGTTTGGATTGGTCACACAGTTCTCTTAATATTCTTTCATTCCTAGAGATCCTTTTATCTCTCTCTGCCTCAGCTTCTCTGAATTCCTGTTCCCTGATTTCTATTCCATTAACAGTCTCTTGCATCTCATCCAGTCTGCTGTTAAGCCCGTTAATCGCTTGTCTGATTTCTGCATTGTCTTTTCTCACTTCCCTCACTTCCTCCCTCAGCTCTTGCACATTTCTCTGTAGATCCATCAGCATGGTTATGACTTTTATTCTGAATTCTTATTCAGGAAGACTGTGCATTTCCATCCCTTCAGGCTCCCTCAGTGGGGTTGTCTGGTTGATCTTAGTCTGGACCGTATTCCTCTGTCTTTTCATGGCTATAAAAGTGGTCGCTTGTAGTTGCCATGTATGTCAGCTGGGCTCTTTAAGACTTTAAAAAGAAAAAAAAAGAGAAAGAAAGAAATGAAAGAAAAAAGAAAGAGAAAAAAACAAAACAAAACAAAACAAAAAACAAACCAAAAACAACGCCCACCAGGAGTAGATTCTGTGGGGATGCTGTAGGTGGTGCTGTTGCTCCATTATTCTGCAGCTGTGGCTGCGCCACCCTGCAGGGTCCTTTGTAGCTCCACCTCAAGGGGTGCCGAGTCCTCTCGGGTGTAGCTACACACTGTGCACTTTCCTGTGTGTTCTGGTCTCTCTTTTAGGAATAGTTGTATTTGCTGTATTTTCATAGATATATATAGTTTTGGGAGATTTCTGCCACCCTGTTCATGCCGCCATCTTCCCGGAAGTCTGCCGAGATAGTTAATTTTGAATAAACTTTTCAAGTTATCGTCTCTTAATATTTCAGATATTATTATTTTATTTTTTTATTAAGGTGTCATTGATATACAATCTTATGAAGGTTTCACAAGTAAAACAATGTGTTTACTACATTCACCCTCATTGTCTAGTCCCCCCACATACCCCACTGTCCATCAGTGTACTAACATATCAGAGTCCCTCCTTGCCTTCTCTGTGCTACACTGTCTTCCCCATGACCCCCCACACCATGTGCACCAATCATGATACCCCTCAATCCCCTTCTCCCACCCTCCCCACCCCCCCTCCCGACCTCTCCCCTTTGGTAACTGCTAGTCCCTTCTTGGAGTCTGTGAGTCTGCTATTTTGTTCCTTCAGTTTTGCTTTGTTGTTTTACTCCACAAATGAGGGAAATCATTTGGTACTTGTCCTTCTCTGCCTGGCTTATTTCACTGAGCATAATATCCTCCAGCTTCATCCATGTTGTTGCAAATGGTAGCATTGGTTTTTCTTATGTCTGAATAGTATTCCATTGCGTATATGTACCACATCTTCTTCATCCACTCATCTACTGATGGACACTTAGGTTGCTTCCATATCTTGACTATTGTAAATAGTGCTGTGATAAACATAGGGGTGCATGTCTTTTTGAATCTGAGAAATTAAATTATTTCGGTAAATTCCTAGGAGTGGAACTCCTGGGTCAAATGGTATTTCTATTTTTAGTTTTTTGAGGAACCTCCATACTGCTTTCCACAATGGTTGAACTAGTTTACCTTCCCACCAGCGGTGTAGGAGGGTTCCCCTTTCTCTGCATCCTCGCCAGCATTTGTTGTTCTTAGTCTTTTCGATGTTGGCCATCCTAACTGGTGTTAGGTGATATCTCATTGTGGTTTTTATTTGCATTTCCCTGATAATTAGCGATGTGGAGCATCTTTTCATGTGCCTGTTGGTCATATGAATTTCTTCTTTGGAAAATTATCTGTTCATATCCTCTCCCCATTTTTTAATAGGGTTATTTGCCTTTTGGATGTTGAGACGTGTGAGTTCTTTATATATTTTGTATGTTAACCCCTTGTTGGACATGTCATTTACAAATATATTCTCCCATATTGTAGGATCTCTTTTTGTTCTACTGATGGTGTCCTTTGCTGTACAGAAGCTTTTCAGCTTGATATAGTCCCACTTGTTCATTTTTGCTTTTGTTTCCCTTGCCTGGGGAGATATGTTCATGAAGAAGTCGCTCATGTTTATGTCCAAGAGATTTTTGCTTATGTTTTTTTCTAAGAGTTTTATGGTTTCATGACTTATATTCAGGTCTTTGATCCACTCTGAGTTTACATTTGTGTATGGGGTTAGACAATAATCCAGTTTCATTCTCTCACATGTAGCTGTCCAGTTTTCCAACACCAGTTGTTGAAGAAGTTGTCATTTCCCCATTGTATGTCCATGGCTCTTTTATCATATATTAATTGAACATATATGCTTGGGTTTATATCTGGGCTATCTAGTCTGTTTCATTGGTCTATGGGTCTGTTCTTGTGCCAGTACCAAATTGTCTTGATTACTGTGGCTTTGTAGTAGAGCTTAATCACATATTGGTATTTTATGAGCTGGATCATTCACTCATTCATATATTCAACAAATATTTATTGAGTGCCTAGTAGCCATGGCACTGTTCTAAGTGCCAGAAATACAGAGGTATACAAAACAAAATATAGAAGTAGACAAAACCTTATGGAGCTTACATTCCAGTGAGCTAAAGAGAGGTGGGTTTTTCAAGAAAATACACAATATATCAGATAATGGTAAATTCTATAGTGAAAAAGAAAGCAAGGAAAGGAGCAATGGGGAAGCAGAAAGACAAGTTAGGAAGAAATTCCAATAATGTAGGTGAGAGCTGATACATTTTAAAGATAAAAATGGGTGTCAATCCTACCATTTGCAACAACATGGATGGAGCTAGAGGGTATTATGTTCAGTGAAATAAGTTAAGCAGAGAAAGACAAATTCCAAATGATGTCCCTCATTTGTGGAGTATAGCAATGAAGCAAAACCGAAGGAACAAAACAGCAGCAGACTCACAGACTCCAAGAAATGACTAGTGGTTACCAAAAGGGAGGGGTGAGGGAGGGCAGGTGGGGAGGGAGGGAGAAGGGGATTGAGGGGTATTATGATTGGCACACATGGTGTTGAGGGATCATGGGGAAGACAGTGTAGCACAGAGAAGACAAGTAGTGACTCTGTAGCATCTTACTATACTGATGGACAGTGACTGCAATAGGGTATGGAGGGGAACTCAATAATATGGGTGAATGTGTTAGGCAGAAAGACAGAAATGAGTGGGATGGAAAGGAGAAAGGGCCCCCAAAGATGACTCAGGGAGTTGATCAGGTGGAACCAGAAAGCCAGAAATGACTCAGAGAGTTAATTAGATGAAGCCACAGGGTCCAGGGGTGACTCAGGAAATGTCCAGGGTCCCCCCAGATAAGAAACATCAGAGGCTCAAGCACAGCACAGCCCCTGTCCCCATTTCACCAATCAGAACAAGCCTAGAGAGCTGCCCACTGTCAATCAAGGACCTCTCTGCCCTGCCAAAACCACATAAAAGAAGCCTCAGAATGAGCATCCAAGCCTGCCTATCTTATCTTAGGCAGGCCCACTCTGCTACTCTATGCAGAGCGTATTAAAAATTATTTTGCTTTCTTGACTTTGGTCTCTTGTCTCACTATATTTGACTTCCCTGAGACACCGAGCCATCTTTTCCTTCCCAGCAAATGTAGTAACCACATTGGTTTTCATGTGAAACCTTCATAAGAGTGTGTATCAATGATACCTTAATAAAAAAAATGGATGTCAGACATGACTACAAGATTTTTGGCCTCAGTTACCAAAAAAAGCATGTTTCCATTTACTGAGGTAAAAAAAACTAGGGCTTTAGTTTGAGACACGTTAGGCTTGAGCTGCCCATTAGATGCCCAAGTGGAGCTATTAAGGAGGCATTTGGGTATGAGAATCTGGAGTTCAGGGGAGAATTCCAGGCTGGAGATGCATATTTAAGAGTCATTAGACATACATGGTATTTAAAGACATGAGACTAGAAGAGATCACCATGGAAATCAGTTTAAATAGAGAAGAGGCTCAAGGACTGAGCCTGGAGCACTTTGATATTTAGAGATTGTAGAGCTGAGGAAGAACCAACAAAGGGGTCTGAGGAATGACCAGTATTATCAAGAGTCAGCTCCCTGAACTGGCCTACTGCAGGGCCACTGATAAAGCTGAATTTCTGGATCCACAAAGCTAAGGAATAGACAGCAGGGACTGCCCTCACCAAGTCACTGCTGTCCTGTGAAGTCTGGCAAGTAGTCAGACTTTGTGGGTAAAGTGGGGTTCCTATGTCCAGGATCCTCACTGACCTTAAACCACCTGATGATGTAACTGGCTTGTTGCTATGCTACCACTTCCACACCTTTAGGCAATAAGCCATTATTGTGTTAATATAAAGAGTTCCGCCCAGTGCTCTGGGCACAACAGGGTGGTGGGGCTGCAAGGGGGTAGGAGAGCGGAGCAGAGGCTGAGTGGTGGCAGCGCCGAGGACAGAGGCCCAGAGAACGGCTGTGCGGGATGACTGTGCAGAGGGGCCCAGAGGTAGAGACCGGCTTGCTGCATCTGAAGCAGTAGTGATAACACAGACTTGCTCTGAGTAAACGGGATTTTAGTGATTGACCTGCCACCTGGAAATAGTTGGGTATAACCTTTTCACCCCAAGAACTCTTTGCTGTAAATTTCTTTGGTCACAGTAAATCCATAGCAAACCTGCCTGGGGCTGAAACTCATTTGCAAGACACCCTTTGACATCTTTTAAATGCAACAAACCCTGTGCAAACTATATGCAAAATAGCAGCAGCATGGCAATATTGTGGTAGTGTTAGGGAGAGCGCGGTTCGGTGATGCAGGAAAGTCTGAGTGAGACAGGGACCATGGGTGTAGTCAGAGTAGGGTGAGGGCCTCCGGAAAAAGCAAGGCAGGATATTTACAGTCAGAGCAATGTAACTACATGCAAAGAAACCCCCTACCAAAACTCTTGTGTTAAACATTCAGCTCTAGGGTCATTTTTCAGTGAGATCAGTTAATGTTCCCCATATAAAGAAGAGTAGCACATGTTTTTTTATGCTAATCATTTATAATCATGTGTAAGATTCACTTTAACATGCTAAAAGTCCCAAGCCTATGTGCTGTCTTTCCTCCTTCAGATCTGATGAAGTGATTTTGCAAACTGGGCAAACTAATTTAGCATGCAGGCCCAGCTGTAAACAACACAGTAAAAGGCAAGAAGGATTCCACCTTAAAGATAAGATTGCATTTTAATACCCAAGAAGTTAAGACGTTAGAAATTCTTAACTTACTCTTTAGCAAACAATACCTCAGCCCACCTTAGGGGCTGAGCAGGTAGCCTTGTTTCATATGCCCCCAGACCAAGATGCCGGTGTCTCAGGGAGAAATCATCAGAGCCAGAAGTTCCTTATGTTAAGTTAATTCTAGGGACTACTTAACAAGTCCACACCCCTAAGCTTTTTTTCATATTCTCAAAATTTCTCAATTGCCTATAAAACCCGTAGACAACGCACCACCCCGAACTCTTGTCCCCTCCTGGCGTGAGCCAGCTCTGTCCTTTCACTTTATCTCTAAATAAAAGCCTGTACCTTGCTCTCCTACCTTGGGTGTTTGTCAAGTTCATTCTTCAGCTTCGTGAACAAGAACCCCGGCACCAAGAGGACAAAATGAGGAAGGAATTCATTAAAGTAAGAATGTTAGGGAATGACAGAATAGAATAATAAAGGAAATTCATTGAACAGCTACTCAGCACAGGGAACGACCCCTGGTAACTCTAAGCCAGGGCCACCGGGCTTCGCAAGTCTGCTTGGATCTGCACAGCATGGGAACTGAGTCCCCACCACCCCAGGCTTTGGGGGAGCCGCAGAGCACTGGATGGAGTGAGATTATGTTCTGCGAATTTCCTATAGGTAAAGAAGGGAGACTTTCACTCAGGTTACTAAAGAACATGACTGTAAGCTGCGGTTCCCAGTCACCCAGGCGACGGTAATTTGCAAGCCCAGGTCTGAGCTCTCAGCAGCCCCTCCTTACTTGTCTGAGGTAGGACAGAGTGAAGGTTAAAGCCAGAATTTGAAGGATTAGAAGGACAAAGTGAATAAAACACTTACTACTGGAAAGGCGCAGAGACAATGTGTTTTAAGTGAGAAGTTTATTTAAGGCAAAAGGAGCACACTTGGAGAAAGGGGAGTGTGGGCTGTCCTAGAGAAGAGGCACCCCTGAAAGGCTGGGAAAAGATTAAAAGGATACCACCTAGAGAGTGTGTGCGAACCCAGAGACAGGAATGCTCCAAAAGGCCGGAGGTTCCCCCTTTTAAGGATTCTTTAGGAATGTGACTAAGGGCTGGGGGTGCAGACTTGTTAAGTGGTCTTTCAATACTTAGAATTAACTTAACACAAGGAAGTTCCGGCTCTGATTTCTCCCTGGGATACCGGCATCTTGGTCTGGGAGATCAAACAGCTTGCCTGCCTAGACCCCAAGGTGGGCTGAGTTATTGTCTGTTTGCTAAAGAGTAAGTTAAGAATCTTATATTTTTAACTTCCTGGGTATTAAAATACAATCTTTAAGATGGAATCCTTCCTGCCTTTCACTATGTTGTTTACTGTTGGGCCTGCATGCTAAATTAGTTGCCTAGGTTACAAACTATTTAATTAGAGCCAGAAGAAGAACAAAACAGCACATTGGTAAAGGTAAAAAAGTAAGCTGCGCCTGCATGATTAACACAATAAAGACATGGGCTATGCTGAGGTACCCTCCTTTATCTGGGAAATATTCAAACATTCCAGGCCAAGTTGCTCTTGGCTTTTTGAGCTTTAATTGATTAATTTTGGGTCTTTTTAGTGGACTTTCCGGCCTTTTTCTCTTTCCACCCCACTCATATCTATTTTCCTGCCTAACAGTGGGTATGCCTAGTCTCTGGTTGGGAGCATTAAATACCAGAACCATGCTTGTCACACTTGCAGGAGAAGCTCAGCCCTGTGAACCTCAACCAGGCCCTCAGGCCCAATCTTGGGGCACACCCAGAAGAGACACTGAAAACCATTCCCAGTGCCCCAGTAGCAAAGGGCAACATGGTTCAAAGCTGCTCCTGCTTTCATTGCTGCTGCCAACACCAGGTGACTTAGGAGTAAAGGAACAACAGCTGGACCTTCCCAGCAGGTTGGGATGAGGCAAGGATTTCATTTAGGGTTACAGTTCAGTTAAAGTTATAACTCCCAATCTGTGATGGGCTAAGTCCCCATAGCCTTGAACCTCTGCTCAGGATGTTCCCTCCACACCCTGCTATACCTGAAACAATCTAGAGCCTGCTGTCTGCTGATCCCTCTAAAATGCAGGCTGTTCTCTCATTTTCCTGTAGCTAAATGCCTTGGGGAGTGCCAAGAGGTGGAGTTGGGGCTCTCTTTGCTCCCCAAGGCTGAGACAGGGACCATGGGTTTAGACAGAATAGGGTGAGGGCCTCCGGAAAAAGCAAGGCAGGATATTTGCAGTCAGAGCAATATAACTACATGCAAGGAAACCCCCTACCAAAACTGCATGTTAAACATTAAGCTCTAGGGTCATTCTTCAGTGAGATCAGTTAATGTTCCCCAGACAAAGAAGAGTAGCACATGTTTTTATTATGCTAATCATTTGTAATCATGTGTAAGATTCACTTTAGCATGCTAAAAGGCCCAGGCCTATGTGCTGTCTTTCCTCCTTCACATCTGATGAAGTGATTTTGCAAACTGGGCAACTAATTTAGCATGCAGACCCAGCTGTAAACAACATAGTAAAAGGCAGGAAAGATTCCCCCTTAAGATTGCATTTTAACACCCAGGATGTTTAAGAAGCAAGATTCTTAACTTACTCTTTAGCAAACAGACAGTACCTCAGCCCACCTTGCGGGCTGGGCAGGCCGCCTTTTGATATGCTCCTAGACCAAGCCGCCAGTATCCCGGAGAGAGATCGGGGTGGGAAATGCCTTGTGTTAAGTTAATTCTGGGTGTTCAGACACCACTTAGCAGGTCCATACCCCTAAGCCTTTTTTTTCATTTTCTCGAAAAATCCTCATCTGCCTATAAAACCCCCTAGATAACGCACCACCCTGGGCTCTCTTGTCCCCTCCTGGCATGAGCCAGGAGCTCTGTCCTTTCACTTTATCTTTAAATAAAAGCCTGTACCTTGCTCTCCTACCTTGACTGTTTGTGAAGCTCAGTCTTCGGCTTCGTGAACAAGAACCCTGGCATCAAGGCTACTGATTTTTGCCCCGTCCCCCAGTTTTGAGAAACCTCTGGCTCCTCCTGGGCTCACACTGTCCCATTATTTCACCCTGGTGGTAGCCTTTTGTCACTCTTCTAGTCACTGCCCTCATTTATGAAGGCTTTAGTTCTTGACTCACTGTCTATCCTCCTCATTCCAACTCCTATCATTCTCAGTGATTTCAACATTCACATGGCCAACGGCTCAGCACCCTGGCCTCTGGTTTCCTCAATCTGCCAGTTGCCAATGATCACTGTCATTTGAAGAAGCACTTCACAACCCAGAGAGCCAGCGTGGGGCCTTGTATCTTGAAGATACATGTACGTCAATGCATTTTTTTCATCCATACATCAACATATGATTTCCAGAAGCTGGCAAACCTTTAGTACAGGAAATATGCAAAGGCATGTCTAAATTACACTGGAATTAGGCCTGTGCTTCAATCTTTCCTGTTTTCTTTTCTGCTGAACTCAACATGGATCAGCAATTACAAATAGGATTTTAAAGTTTAATAGCAGATGAAGATAAACCAACAATACAAAAATACATATGCACAAAGTATTCACTGCAACATTATCTATAATTGCAAAATATTGGAAACAATCCAAATGTCCATACATAGGAGCCTGGTTGAATAAATGATGGTATATCCATACAACAGAATACTATGTAGCTATAAAAGAGAGTGAGCAAAATCTCCATAACTGAGTTGGAGTGACTCCTAGGTTACAATATTCAGTGAGAAAAGAAAATGCCAAGGATTATATCTATAGATTGTTACCTTTTATGTAATAAAGAAAAAGATTTTCATACAAATACTTTGTATGAATGTTCACAGCAGCTTTATTCATTAAAGCCAAACACTGGAATTAACCCAAATATCCATCAACAAATGCGTGGATAAATACATTGTGCTGCATCCACACAATGGAATACTACTCAGGAATAAAAAGAACACAACTTGATGGATGAATGTCAAAGGCATGACAGCAAATGAAAGAACCCAGTCTCAAAAGGTTACATGCTGTGTGCTTCCATTTGTATGACAGTCTCAAAAGGTAAAAGTTTCTATCACTATAGTGATAGAAAACAGATCAGTGGTTGCTGTAACTCTGGGGGGGAAAATATTTTCCCAGCCCTGGGCAAATTACCTTTGAAACCAAAATCAGTCAAAGGGAGAAATAAAGTGGGATATTCCTCTCCACCCCTTGGAAACACATATTGTTATGGAGCTGCATCTATTGATATGGAGAGGCCAGGCGTGAGATTCTGAAAAATATTGCAATTTTACCCACATTGCCCAGGGCTGGGAGGCCTTGACTACAAAGTGGCAGCACATGAGAATTGATGGAGCAGTTCTGTGTCCTGATTGTAATGATGGTCTCACAAATCCGTACATGTGTTAAAACTCCTAGAACTCTACACCAAAACAAGGTAATTTTACTGTACATAAATTGCTAAAAGTGTAGAAGTGGAGTTTGTAATTAAAATGTGTTTAGTCCTTGGTCTCCAGATAGGTATAAGAGATGTATCTTACTGTTATAAAGTTACCAGCAACAAAGAAAATAAAAGTACCAGGTGACTACCATGAAAAACCATTGAAATTTGCATTACCATGACCTGGTAATGGGAGCAAATTAACTTCTGTTATGTGACGTATGTATCCCCAGCATAGTTCCTGATAGAGGAAGTATTCAGTAAATACTTATGGAATGAATAAATGAGTGAGCGAATGAATGAATAAGGCTCACACATTCAAATGTGAAACCTTCCTGCTTCAAACATCACTAATAATTTTGAAGCAGAATGGAAGGATACTTACACATGACCTAAAGTTAAATACAGTGCGCCAAAGGATAAACATGCAAAAGCTGTGGAAGCCACATTTTATGGTGGTGAATTTAATTGCAAAGGTTAGAGCCGCTGAAGTCATTGTTGACACGCTTACCAAAATTGCTGCTAAAGACATGGTAAAAATAATGATTAGGGACAAAGCAAGTCAAATATTGCAGTTCACTTTAAAATTACAGATGTGGCTAGAAACTCAAAAAGAGAAATATGCTGTTTCAATGAGGCTGATATTATTCACTGCAAATTGATGAATCCACTGATCTTGTGAATTCAGCTAATCTTTTGCTATTTATCATATATGACCTAATAAATAATTTTATGAAGACATTATGTTCTTCTAATCTTTTCCAAATTATACAACTCACAAAGAGATTTCCTTCCTCCTTTCCTTCCTTCCCCCTGCAGGGGACTTAGCTTTCTTTACTATTTCTGTACTGCTTGTCTTGGTACAACAGGTATACACTATTTTATAATTTATAAAGTTCCATAAGGTTAAAGAATAAAAGACAAATTAAAAAAGCAGGAGCCAACGAACACTGGTATAAATATAACAAGATAAACTATAATCTGAGAAACATCAGCAAGTTAAAATAAGATAATCTACTGAGAGAAGATCTCATTTAGTGGGAAGAGAAAATGAGAGCTGCAGAATTAAAAACTGCTAGCATCTCAGAAGGCCTGGCTAGGGTGACAGGTGGCTGCCTACTGGCTTTAATCAGCCAGCCATCTTTCTCCTCATGTTACACTACTACTAAGCTTTTTTTTTTTTCACTGACTGCCTCTTTTGTTTGTTGCTGTCATTGGTTTCAGCTATCATACATTTAGTTTTAACACTGCACCCAGGTTCACATCATGTGCCTTTTCCAAAGCTAGAGATCCTTTACCTGCTATGTTCTTCACAGACTTTCCACAAGTGTGCAAAAGAGGCAGTAAGGTTAGCTCGAGTCTACAAGTCACCATCCAAATATAGAACACCCCTGGGGATAGATTTACATTTAATATAAATATATATAATGTCCCCAATGCTTAGCAAATGAGTGAGACTCTCACTGAGTAAAATATTAACACACCTTGTTATGTTAGCACATTATCATGAAAAGACAGAAGGCAGCAAATATATACTTAGCGGTTACTCATTTGACTGTTCGATGTACACGTCATGAAAAAATGTACCTTTTTACCTTCCAGGTTGAAGTAGACCATCAGTTGATGATCTGTCCCGGCCCACAGCAATGAAGACTAAAATGACTCTTCTGGCCTCTGGAGCATTCAAACATTTCATTTGAGCTGAACACAATAGAATGGTAGTGCTAAAGAAAAGGGTATACCCGGTTGCCAAGGTGGGTGCAGTTGAAGCTCTCACACAAAATGCCTTAAAACAAAATGAAAACAATACAAAACTCAGCTGAGCCGATCTCCATACAGTGGGGTTATTGCATTAACTGTTCCATTCCTGGGGCAGAGCTCCCTGAAGGAGCTTTAGGATCTAGTCCTGTTATCCAACAGTTTTTTAGAACTGAACTGGTACCTGAAGGTTTCCTTATTGTACTCTCCAGATTCCAGTTCAGGCACTCTTAAAGCCCAGTGTCCTCTGGTCTTCAGACTCACAAATCTACTTTCTCCGGCCTCCCATGGCTGTGAAATTAGGTGACAGTAAGACAAGAGAATTCACAAAATATGAAAAGTCAGCATTCCCCAATCATTGAGAGCAAGCAAGGCTTCTGTAACTAAAAGTCCTCTCAGTCTAAACCCTGCAATGCCTTTAAGAAAGGCTTCCTTTTATCATCATGTGTGTTGATAAATGTAGAAACTATACAAGCCTAAAAGTAACTGTGTACTTGGGATGTCTTTAACAGACTCCTGACTGCCCTTTTCCTTTTCATTATTATTACTGATGTGACTTTTCAAAAAGACTGAAATTTGGAAAATTTTTTAACTTATCAAATCCTCCTTCGATGCTAGCCAAGTCATTCTTAGCCCTTCTTTGCCTCTCCTGTCCTCTTACCTAACAGAACCATTGAAAATGTCCTACTCTAGTTACACACTGCAGTCATAGTGGACCTGTGGTGTCACTGTTATTGGATGTTGACAAAACCGACCTAGATTTGAATCCTGACTGCCTTTAGCAGCTGCATAGCCTAGAACAAGGTAATGTCTGTCTTGGTTTCCTCTTCTGCAAAATAGTATCTAATCATAGCTAACATATATAGCGCTTACAGGTATCATTTTTCATGTAATCCTTATAACAACCCCTACTGGAAAAAAACTATAGATGAAGCAACTGAGGCAGAGAGGTTGAGTGACATCCCAAAGGTCACACAGCTCGTAAACTGCTGAGCCAAGATTCTAAGCAGGTTCCAGATTGCAGGCTCTAACCACACCTACAGCCTATCCAAATAAGGGCAATAAATGAGAACATACTTAAGAGTTGTTCTTAGGACTGCAATAATGTACATAAAGTCCAAAACTTGACAAATGTCTGATAGGTAACACTGTATGCTATAGAAGGTTTTTCCCTTCTCCACTGCAAAATCTGCAAGGGTTTTTCTTGGATCAGAACAACGGAGCTCAGAGGGAAGAGAAGCCGGGCCAGGGAAGAAACAGGGTGAGGTGGAATGTGAATAGGAAGAAAAGGGTAAACAAGAAGAGAGGCAGAAGGAGCGCTGAATACTTAGGAAAAAGAAGTCTAGCTGGCCAGGCCTTGAGAAAACTTGGTGACCCTCTCCACTGCAAAAACTCGCCAACTGCAGCGCATACATTAAACGGGCCAGGCCGCAGACCCAGGGGCGGACCTCCTCGACTCCACCCTCAGCCCCGAGGCCGGCTCGGGCGCGGTCCCAGCTTCCCGTCTGGGCCACTGACCCGCCCTCTCCGCCGAAGCCCGCCCATCCCCGGGCCAAGCCACGCGGTCTCCCAGGCGGGTCGGGGCTCGGGCCCACAGAGCGCGATGGTGACTTGGTGGCGGGACGGCCGGCTGACGGGCAGCCAACGGCTGCTGTGCGCCGGGCTGGCGGGGACGCTGAGCCTCAGCCTCACCGCGCCGCTGGAGCTCGCCACCGTGCTGGCTCAGGTCGGCGTCGTGCGGGGCCGCGCCCGGGGGCCGTGGGCCGTGGGGCTCCGGGTGTGGCGGGCCGAGGGGCCCCGGGCCCTGTGGAAGGGGAACGCGGTGGCGTGCCTGCGCCTCTTCCCCTACAGCGCCGTGCAGCTCGCCGCCTACCGCAAGTAAGAGCCGGGCTGGGCGGGGCGGGGCGGGGCCCGGGAGGCGGGAGGCGGCCGCAGGGGGCTCCGCGGCCTCCCGACTCCCAGCCCCGGGGGGCGAGCCCCAGTCCCCTTCCGGGTCGCGTGGGACCCCTCGGGACAGTTTGGCCAAAAGGCGACGCCTACCGTTCCCAAAGAGCAGTCCCCAAGTTTTTCACACTTGGGATTCCTGCCCCGCCAGGTGCAGTTTTATAGGGGCACAGCCCTGGCTCAGAGAGGCTTAGCGGGTTGCACCAGCGAGGAGGTGGAATGGTGCAAAAGAAGAGTTGGGGGGAGGGAGTGGAGGGATCTACAGAGAGATGGCTCCTGACCATTCCCACCATTCACCAACTTAGAAATTTTGCCTTGGCTGCCTGAGAAGAGAGACCCTTTTGAAGGTGTGTGTATGCAAGTGCGTCTATGTGACCAAAGCCCCTAGAACGTGCTTGGTATGGGGGAGAGGGACCAATCTATGGCCACGGATTTCTGCGGCACCGCCCCCCTCCCACCACCCCCAGTGAAACTTGTCTTTAGGGTCCAGCGCAGGCTGAAGCTTCCCCTCCCTCAGCCACAAACAGCCCCCTCAGCCTACTGCCTCACCCCATTCTTTGGGCTTTTTCACCTTCTTAAAACAGCTGCTTCTCAGGAAAGGATCTAAAGATTGCAAATACTGGATGACTCCTAAAGCTTCCTCAGAGCTCAGAGATATTTGCATTTTAACTGAAAATAAAGCCTAGTGAAATGGTAGTGCTGGCATTTCAGGAAGAGATGTTTCTGTACTTAGGGGATGGTCTCTGTGTTCCTCATTCAGTGGGCACAGCACCAACCCTGAAGACTGGCCTTGGCACTGAATCAGACAGACAGCCCACAGTCCTGACCACATACTCCAACCTTGGAGGCTAACTAACCGTCAAAGGATGGCCTTCGGCCCTGGGAGGTCAGACCTGGAAGGCTTACCTGGCAGATGGCAAGCCGGATGGGGTCACCCTGAGTCCTCTGGGACTGAGTCCTCACTCATTTCACCTAAGCCTGGGAGCAGAGTTCTTCTCTCCCTCTGGGGAGGGAATGTGGCGACATTGTGGGGCATTTCAAGGCCCTCTTTCCTCTTCAGCAACATCAGGCCTGCAGTCTGTAAACAGTTCTCTGAGTTTTAATGACTCAGTTTCTCCCCACTTCACTCTGCCCTCCAACGTGGTATGGAAATCTTCCTTTGGAATGTGTACCAAGCGAAGGGAGGCAGAACTTCAAAGGCTGGTTTAAGTATTGTGGCTTTTCTGCTAACCACCTAGTATATGTACATCACTGGATTTTCTAACAGCTTTACTGAGGAACCCTTGACATACAAAAATTGTATATAAGGTGTACAACTTGATGTTTTGATATACATAGACATTGTGAAATGATGACTACAATCAAGCTAATTAACACACCCATTACCTCGACGTAGTTACCATTTTTTGTGTGTGTACATCATTGGATTCTTACAACTCCGGCCTCCTGCCCTGTAAGGTCCATAGCATAAGAAGTATTAAGCCCATTGTACAGGTGCAAAACTGGGGTCAGATGGGCCACAACACTGTCCATAACAGAGGTGAGAGTTTCACCACCTGGTCTCTAAATCCTATTGCATCATGTTACCTTTCTCTTTGCATTCATTTGACATTAATTTAGTGAGGCTTCTTTAAATACCCTCTGTGTGCATGATGCTGGGGACAATGCAAGGATGAAGGGAGCATGGTCCCTGTACCTCAGAACTTACAGACTAATAGAAGAATAAGACTAGCGTGTCTGTAGCATGTCATTGCCATGGGTGAAGTGCTATAGAAATTTCACACTCCTGGCGAGTGATGAGGAGAAGATGTCAAGACTTCATAGAGGAAAAAAAACATCTGAGTTTGGTCTTAGGAGAATGAGTAGGAGTTTGCTGGGCAAAGATGGGGAAAAAGATATTGTAGGTAATGTCTTGAGCAAAGGCCCAGAGGTGGGAAGGTATGCAGCATGATGGGAGCATGGTGTGTCTACAGCAGTAAAGGGAAATACAGGTTGGAATCGGATCTTAGAGGGGCTGAGTTAAAGAGTTGGGACTGGGATGCAAGGGTAGCTGTGGTCTATTTTTGAGCGGGGAGTGCTGTGATTAAAGCAGTTCAACAGGAATTACTGTCACCTGGTAGCAGCATAGGATGACCAGAGAGGGGGAAGACTGGGGATGGCAGGACCAGTTAGGAACCTGTTGCACTAGTCCGTGTGGCAGCTGAGGGCACTTTTAAGTAAGCTGGTGACAGTGGGAGTGGAGAAGAGGAGATGTATGGGAGAGGAAGAACAGATAGTTATCTCTGCTAGGTTTTCTAATAATTTTTTCCTACATGATTAGTTTCCTTCTGGAAACTAGAAGTATTTCAGTGAATGGCCAGGCAGAAAGCAAAGTGGTTAATTAACCATGTTGCCACCCTTCCTACATAAAAATGATAACTTTGGTCCATCATTATACTGATTCATCTCTATTTACTGACCATGAATTGCAAAACAGTTGGCTGGGGGTAATGCTATGGCCTGTGAACATTGATATGAACAAAGTGTAAACATTCAGAATCTTCAGGGAATGGAGTGGTTAAATGACTTGTCCACCAACACAATTAATGGCAGACTCAGAGCTTGAAACCACGTCATCTGACCCCTTAGTCCAGGGCTCTGCCCACCCTTGTGATGCTGAAATGTCTGCTTACTTGGATTTATGATTGAGAACCCACTCAGTAGAGTCTGTTAGGAGCTAGATCCTTATAATAAAATAATACCTAACACAAGGGATGGCTTTCAAACGCATCAAATAGTAGACCTTCACCCAGCTTTACTCCACAGCTGCTTGTCCAACTGAATCTTGGTTTGGGTCCCTGCAGCTCTGAAATTCTTCATAACCAACACCATTTCCTTATTGTGTAACCACTTCTTGAGCTTGTGTTTGGCTGCTAACTTGTGTTAGGTTGAAGTGTTGGCAGTTCCACCTACATATATCCAGGGCGTGTGTAATATCCATGTAGCTGAAAGCAAAGGGTTACTGCTGTTCACCAGCTTATCCAGTCTTGCTGGAAAAGCTTCTGTGCCTGTAAGTATTGGGTGGGGAAGAGCAGAACGGGAACCCTGCTGCCTCAGCCAGCCAGACGAGCTTCAGATGCGGAGAGCAAGAGGACATCATTGAGCCTGTCGGGGCTGCCTGCCTTGACCCTGTGATTCTAAGGGGAAGGATCAGTGGTCCATGTCTCTATCGGACGGTAAGAGTCTGAGAGGAAAGGACTTCCTTTGGTTCATCTTTTTAATTTTGCATATTTGATAGTAAGACCCTACTTTATGAAACAAGTATAAGACAGGGTTCCTCTTCCTAGTTCATCAAGTCTTTCAGTGAACCAAGGGCCTATTTCCTTTCCTATGGTCCCTATCAAACACTTCTTTGGCAGGACTACTGAACTCTGTTATGATCTATGCCAAGTGCCAGTACAGTGTCTGGTACATTGTAAATGTTCAATAAGTGTGTAATGAATGAATAAATGCCCTGGAAGCCACCCAGTAGGATAGGGAATGAGGCAGTGAGAATGAATAGTGTTTCTTTTGGCATTTCAGCCCCCACCTTCTTCTAGGTTGGTCCAGCTTGCTGCAGACCACCCCTCCCCTCAAGCATTTCCTCTGTCTCTCCTGCCTCTCCTAAGGCTTCCTTCCCACTAGACTGGCCAAGGCAAAGAGGAGGGAGGAACAAGGAAGTGTGCAGGCAGTGAAACTGAAGCAAATGGCCCATTGGTAAATGCCAGCTTTAGTTATCTGCATCCTTAAAACGTAGCTGGTTAAACTTAAATGACTGTCTCGGTGCAGTTAAGGTAGACTGACAAAAAGTAGATTAGCAAAATGCCGTCAAGACTTCCCTATCACTTGAAGATGTTTTTAATCAATGATTGTTTACTTGGGAGCAGAGGAGCCACCTAAGAACCCCTTAAATGATTTCACCTGAACACCCACTCACCTTATCATGCAGATGGATGGCCCTGGCTTACTGCCAAACAGAAGCAGGACATGCTCTGCTCTGGAGGCTCAAAAGCCAAAGAACTGGGAATGCTCTTAATAAAAAAAAAAAAGAAAAAGAAAACACAGTATTTTTACTAGAGCCTAGCTCTGTTCACTTTCCTTTTACTCAAAACGATTGCTATCCCTCTCCCTCTCTCCCCCCTGGCAGAAAAATTATTATTTTTCTTGGTTTCCAAGCCCTTTTTTATTTTGTCCTTATCAGCAAAAAGTAAAATTCCTTTGCTTCCTGTCCAGGGAATATGTACCATGTAAATTCCCCTTATAATGATTTCTGCCATGGTAGGCCCTCATGGCTAGGGGTGCACTGCTTACAGAAAGAGGGACTGTAACAGAGTGGCTATTTTGCATTTGGAAAAGTCCATCCAAAGCTATTTTTTACTAAATTGTAAAACTGCAGAGAAACAAGAACAGTCTAGCAAACACTCATATACCCACCATCCAGAATTGGCGGCATGAAAGATAATTAGTATAGAAGATACTTTTAACAGTAGGAGTATATTTTTTTAATACAAGAAATACAGTATTACAGATAAAGCTCCTCTTTCTTCTCCTTCCCAGTCCATCCCCTCTCCACCTTCCTGGAGGTCTATTTGATACTCTTTTATATGTTTCTATATCTATCCATGAATAACATATGGTTTTGTGGGTGCATTCCTTAAACAGATAGTTATCATACAGTATAGCTCACTGCAACTTGCTTTTTTCACTCAACTTTATGCTTTTATGATTTCTCCACATTAATACATTGTTCTAAGCTCATTGATTTTAACTAAAGTGTCCACTGTATGACCATAGTACAATTTATCCATTCCCCTAGCAGTGGGCATTTAGGTTGTTGGACTTTTTCCACTTATAAACCATGCTTTCTGTGTCTTCATATGTACATATGCAAGAGTTTCTCTAGGGTACATACCTAGAAATGGTATTGTTGGAGTGAATGTAGGCATTCTTTATGTTTTACTAGGTACTGCAAAGTGGCTGCACCAACTTACACCCCTACCAGCAGTGGGTGAAAGTTCCTGTTTCCATACATCCTCACCATCACTTGATATTATCAGACTTTAATCTTTGCTAATCTGCTAAGTGAGAGATGGCATCTTGTTACTGTTTTTATTTGTCATTTCCCTGATAACTAACAGGGTGGCACATCTTCTCTTATAATTATTAAACTAGTATATTTTAAAATTCCTGGGGATTCTGAAAGTCATCATTTCAAGCAATTACATTTCTTTTAAGTTTCAACAGAACCAAGGAGCACATTCCAGTTTGGTATTTACTGTTACTTGGTTCAGAACAAGTCCTTCTGTTCCTTTACGCCCCACAGGCAAGCCAGGATTGACAGTTACACAGATAAAAGGGGAAAATGCTTAAAATGAAGGGGGAAGAACTTAGGGTAGATATAAAGACAAGAGTTGGGCATCTCTTGTAGCTAAGTAGAATTATATAAATATAGTAGAATTTGTCGTTCATAATCCTAACACATTGGTATAGTAATTTTCACTTTGTAAAGCATTTCCAAATGCTGGAAAATGTTGCAAGAAGTAGTGTGGTGCACTCTAGTTCAATCCATAGCTGATCCCCTTGGGCTTTTCCCCCTATTTTCTCCCAGGTTTGTCATGCTGTTCACTGATGACTTGGGCCATATTTCCCAGTGGAGTTCCATCATGGCTGGGAGTCTCGCAGGCATGGTTTCCACCATTGTGACATATCCTACAGACCTCATCAAAACCCGGTTGATTGTGCAGAACATGCTGGAACCATCTTACAGGGGGATCCTCCATGCTTTTTCTACTGTTTATCAACAGGAAGGATTCCTGGCCCTTTATCGAGGAGTTTCCCTTACTATTTTAGGTAAGATGAAACTTTTCACCTTGTCCAAGAAAAATCTGTGTTCTTTGATATTAATGAATGTATTGTATATCTTTGTAACCCGCTAAATCTGCTTTACTGAGTTCACGGTCATGTGAATTCAATTCATATAGAGCCAGTTAGCTTCATTCTATTCCATAGCCACACACCACACTCCTAACTTTGGCCTGTCCCATCCCAGGGAAAAGAGGAGGACAGAGAGTGGAGGTGGCTCAGCACAGACTGATGGGACGGCAGTCACACATGCTCCCCATCTGCCTGCAGGCAGGAGCACGAGCAGTGTAGCAACTGTAGTTCTCTGGTCTTTGGAAGCTTGGCCTGGTCTATACACGCACAGGTCACCTGGTACCCCTGATTGCCAAATCCAGCAGATCACCCATTATGTAATCTTTGTTGCAGCATTTGATGAGATTGATCACCCCTTCTTCTGGAAACTTGGCTTCTAGGACCCCACTGTCTCCTGGATATCCTTCCCACCTCCCTGGCAGCTCTCTTACCTGGTTCATCTGACCCTGCCAGCCTCTACATAGCACTATTCCCTTGGATCCTTCCTTAACTTTCTTTTCATCCTCCACACCCTAGGTGGCCTCATCTAAGCTAGTGGCATAAACAAGCATCATTATACTCTACTGACTCCCAATCCCATCTCTACAGTAGCAGTGACTAACATTTATTGGTGCTTGCTCTGTGCCAGGCACTGTGCTAAGCACTTTGCATAGTTTCATTTCCCATTTAAGACTCATTTTACAGACTAGGAAATAGATACTTAGGGAAGCTAAAGGTCTTGCCCAAGGTCATGTTAATAGAAAGTGGAAGAACCTAGCAATACAACCCAAGAGCCCTGTCTCTTAACCCCTGACTGCTACCAATTCCTAATGGCAGTAGGAATACCTGCTATTGGACACCTTTACCTGCTGCTCCCTGGGTATACCAAACTCAAGACTAAACACAATGGCCTCATTAGTTTAACACTTGCTGTCCTCCTGTGTTCCCTGATGAATGAGACCGCCTTTCTTTCACCCAGTGGCCTAAGCCAGAAGAAACCGATAATCACTTAACTCCTCCTCTCACTCTGCTCCCACTTTGGTCATCAAGTGCTGTCATTTGGCCTCTTTTAACCCTCAATCTGTCCCTTGTTTATCCTTCCCTCCTCTGCCCTCATTCATGCTCTCAACCTTATCTTTCCTGCAGATACTTACAAGAGGCTCCTACTTGTGCCCAGTCCCAGGTCTCCCATGCTACTGCTGCCAAGCATGGTGATCTTTCACCAGCCTCCTTCCATTGCCCTCCTTAAAAGCCTTCACTGACTCTTGAGCTGCAAGGAAAAGCCCAAATTCCTTATGGTGCACCAGGTCCTTCAGACCTGGCCTGGCCAGCCCCACCCACCCAGCCCACCTCATCTCCTGTCACACCTGCATCTGCACTCATGCTCCAGCCAAACAGAAACATGTGGTTTTCCTGGAACCACCACTCCCTTTGTACATGCTGTTCCCTCTGCCTGGACTGCCTGTCCACTCTCCCAAGGTCTGATGAACGCCTAATCATTCCTCAAGACCTAGTTGGAAAGTTCTCTCTTCTGCAAAGTCCTTCCTACTTTACCCAGGCAAAATTGATCTCTCTGACCCTCGTGTACCTAAAGCACCCCCATTATGGCACATATCTGCTGTCTGTCTCCGCTACTAGATAGTGAGTATCTCCAGGAATTAGCCTACTCCTCTTTGTATTCCTGGCACCCGGCAGAGGGCCCAGCACATAACAAACCTCCACAAAAGTTTGCTGAATAAAGGCAAATGGGGGAGTTGATGCATCATTTTTCATGTGCTTATTAAATAAATGTTATGTTTTTCTAAGATAAGCAACCCCACTGTGTTATCCCCTCTTTTAAAAGGGGATAACAGTTCCTGTGTAAACTTAAGATGGCTCCCAAAGTTTCCGGAAACTTGTGAAAGTACTACCTACTGCACTTTTGCTCACCATCTTTTTCTAGAAAGATGAGGATCTCACACAGCACAAATGGCCACGCCATTGCCAAAGGCAAGTCAAGTAAGCTCCCTCACCACTACAGCCTCACCTTGCAGTTGCCACAGAATGTTTCCTTCTCAGCTGGAGACCAGCCCCTCCTAGCCTCCAAAACCTAAGTGCCTCCCACTAACTTTTTTCTTTATGGGACTGAATTTTTCCCCAACAGTTTATGTTTTTAGATTTCAAACACCCAGAAAAGTAAAAAGAATTGGAAACACCCATATACCCACTATCTACATGCTACAGTGAACGTTTTGCTTTATCACCTATCTATCTATCCTTCTAACCATTCAGCAGTCCATCTTAAGTATTTTTTGATGATTTCCATGTTGCAAACATAAATACTCTTCACCCCTCAGTCCTTCAACATGTGTATCAACCAGAGTTCAGTATTTGTTTATGATTCTTTTTAAAGTAAAATTTACATAGGGAATCTCACAGCTGTGGATTCCCAGCAGAGTGGAGACCCTCCAAGGGCAACATGGGGAGGAGCCACAGGATAGGAATGGCAGCACATCGGCCTGGGTGTCTGAATGACTATGGAAGAGGTCGCCCCGCCAACCTGCCATACCTGCCAGCCCTGAGCAAAAAGCAGAGTTGGCCCAAAAAAGCCAGGCCAGGCCAAGACTGGGGCAGGAGAGTCATCCAAACCGCTTGGCCCCCAGTGACAACCCTGAACGGGCTGGATCATGCTCAGCTTGCAGGTGCACACAGGAGGGTGGCCCCAGAGTTGCAGGGGAAGTGAGCTGCTTGCAGTGGCCATCCCAGTTAGAGATCCATCAGGCTGCTCAGAGGATGCATTCCTATGAAACAGTCCCCCAACAGAGCTTATAAACTACAGCTGTTTCTGTGCTTGGTTTACCTATGGACCCAGAATAAAGGAATAAACTGTCAAAAAAATTTACATACTGAGACGTACATAAACCTTTAATGAACCGCTCCGTGCATTTTGACAAATGACACTACCCCTATCAAAATACAGCACATTGTCACCACCCAAGAAAGTTCCTTCCTGCTGCTCCAGTTGGAGTGCTTTTACCAAGTGCAGAGCCAGTCCTGTTTACTTCCCCTGGATTTCCCACAGGCATTTAGGTTCTCAAGCCTACGTTATGGCGATAGCAGCCTCTTCCTGGCCTTGTTTTGCAGGTGCTGTCCCCTTCTCTGCTGGCTCCCTTCTCGTTTACATGAACCTGGAGAAAATCTGGAATGCACCCCGAGATCGGTTCTCTCTCCTCCAGAACTTTGCCAATGTCTGCCTGGCTGCTGCAGTGACCCAGACCCTCTCCTTTCCCTTCGACACAGTTAAGAGAAAGATGCAGGTGAGGCGTTATGTTGGGGGGACCTCAGGTAGGGAGGATGCCTGGAAGTGTTCATGGGTGGGTAACAACAGCAAAGAACATCAGCCGTGAGTGATGCCAGTTTTCCAGGGAGCCCGTGACTGCTCCGACATACTGTGCAAACTCCCACTCCGTGGCATTTGAGCTGCTAACCTCAGGGCTTTGGCTTGAGCCCAAGCTGCCTCCCCATTCCATACTCTTGCTTTTTCAGGTCTGTTTTCAAAGCCTCCAGATGAGGCCCACTTTTCTTCCTCTCTTGCTCATAGTTGCCACCACCCATTACATCGGAGCAGCCTCCTAACTCTCCCTCCTCTCCTGTGGCTTCCACAGCGAGGACACGGCCCTCCAGCTTCTTCAGAGCTGCTCCTTCCCTCAGTGAAACAGACTCAAAAGAACCAAATGGCCCAATAGTCCCTGACTCCCTTGCTGAGGAAATAACTGCATTTGAAGTGGGTCTGGTTCTTACTGGGATTGGCCCTGCATCTCCTGTTATCTGGGAAAACATTTTCTCTGCAGACCACAGGGCAAAAGCCTGGGGCAGAGGTCCCAGAGTGAGTAATTGGCTTAGCCTAGAATCAGCCGATTTCGATAAAGCCAAGTAAGGTCACAGGTGGGTCTGCCCAGTGGGGTGAGCTCCGAGTCAAGCAGCATGAGGCTCCAAATCTGCCCTTAGCCCTGCTCACTGTCCAGTAGTCTCCCTTAAAACTCCACGTGCACAGGGAAAAAAATTTTTTTTAAATACCACCACATCCCCAGGCTTGCCTGCCTCCCTAGTCTCTTCTGGGCAAATCTTGATTTCTACAATTGATATATTCCTAAAGAGCTGCTTCGGTATTAATTTGGGGTTAGTTGAATCCAAGTTTAAATAATCAGACCCTGCTGAGTTTGTTTTTCTCCATGTCTCTAACTTGTTGATCTGTGGGCTCAGTGGCCCCCAGGCTCCCCTCACAGCTTACTGGGCTGGGCTGGGCTGGGCTTCACTTACCTCAGCACCAAAAAGCCTGCAGGTACTTATCTCAACCTATAAAGAAAAGCTGCCTTCAGAATAATACACATCACAATTACACCCAATTCTTTTGCTCCAATCCATCCAACTTTTTGTCTGTCTGGGTTATATTCCTTCTTTGTCCTTTGTCCAAAGAAATAATTGTTACATTATTGTAATGTAGATAAAAGTTTAGAGCTTTGTTAGTGCATGCTTATTTGTAAAAAACATTTTTTCCTAATTTTAAAGGTAATGCCCTTACACTTAAAAATAGTTAAAATGGTCAATTTTAGGTTGTTTTACCACAGTTAAAAAAAGTAATGCACATAGATTATAGAAAATCAGGGAAATACAGAAAAGTACAATAAGGAGAACAATAATCACTTATAAACCCAGCACTTACATGCACTACGACTAAGTTTTTCTTGTGTGTAGGCACGTATGTATGTGTGTGTGTGTGTGTGTGTGTGCATAAATATAAGCATATATAATACATGTGTAGGGAAGGTTTTTTTTTTTACAAAACTGTTCCTGCCATATATAAAAATTGGAATCCTGCTTTTTTCATTTATTATATAATGGATATTGCCCGAGGTCATCAAGTATTGAGAACATCTTCCTTCCTGGTGTCTTCCGGCTTCTCGGGGCCCTAAGTGTTCCTTGGTTTGTGGCAGCATAGCTCCAGTCTGTGCCTCCATGATGCCATAAATAACAATTTCTTAGTTTTTTAATACTTAGGCTGTTTCTAATTCTTCAATATAATAACATGGCAGTGAAAACCCTTGTATTGTTTTCACATCTGTGATGACACCCTGTGGCTGTATTCCTAGAAGTTGATTTATAGGTCACAAGATAAAAATAATTCTAAGTCTCTTAATGAAGTCTGCACCCTAGAAAGGTTTAAGTTTACACCTGCATCAGTGGTGAGTAAGAGTGGTTCATCTCAGCCGTCATCAGCAGTAATTACTATTGCTCTCTAAATACCTGTTGAACCTACAAGCTGGCAAATGCTATCACATTGTTTACATTTCAGTTTCATTGATTATAAGCAAATTTCACCATTTACCTAAATCAGCCCTTTCTGTTTCTTTGTAAATTTCACATTTATGTCCATTGCCTATTTTTCTTGGATATTCAGCTTTCTCTACCGATTGGTAAGAAGTCTTTATGTGATAACGACATCAACCCTTTGTCATACATTGCATGTACTTGCCCTATTTTGACATTTGGCCTCTAATGCTGTTTATTTGTTGTTTTGTTTGTACATATTTGTAAACTTCTATGCAGTTATATTTCTAACTTTGCTTTTCTGCATAAAGGCCAACTGTATCCCACGATCATATGACTATTCACTTATGTATTCATTAAATACTGTTACAAATTTTATGCTTAACACTTTAATGTATTTAGAATTTACCTGGGGTATATGACATGAGGTAATCACCTGACTTTTTAAAAAATACATAGTGTACCAATTGTTTAAGCGCCATTTTTTGGAATAATCTTTCTTTTCCCCACTACTTTGGGATACGACCTTGACCACATCCTAGACATTTATATATTCGACAGTCTATCTCAGGACTGTGTATTCCGTTCTGTTAATCTGTCAGTCTGTCCTTGTGCCAGCCTCACACTATTGTTGATTCTTCTAGCTTTGTAATACCTTTGATTAAAAGATGGCAGGGCGCCTCCCTCCTCATTGCTCTTCTTCTCAACATGGCCTTGGTTATTCTCATCTTTTGTCCCTAGTGAACTTGAACAAACCAAGGGACACTTAGGGCCACCAGAAGCTGTGAGACATACCTTGCGATTGTGAGTGGATTATGTTAAATCTAAAAATTCGGAATGACTTATGTAAAATCTGGGTTTTATTCAGGAACACGGTATATTTTTCCTTTAGTTTGTCTTCTTTCCTTAGATTGAGCTCTATGAAACTGCCGGTATTCTACCTTTTTGACCTACTCAAATGGCAATTTCATGTTTCAACCCTCAGAAAAGTTGATTTCTTTATATGGTAATTATGCTCTTTCCAAAGAGTTTCCGTTTAAAAAAAAAAAGCCAGGGAGAGGGTGAGTGAAAAAGATATACTTCAAGCTTTTTATTTTTATTTTTAAATCCTGGCCTTAAGAATTTCTCTTACTGTCAGGAGTGGGAATAGGCTCTTGCTTGGTTGATCACCAGATGGATGAAACATAGGATATATAGGTCACTGGCTTCCATGCTTTGAGGATCTTTTTAAAATAATAAAGCCAGAGGGATCTGTCCAGTACTTCCTACCACCTCTTATAATTTCATGATCCTTATGCATACTTCAAGGTTTGGTGAGCTGGGCTTCCTTCCCATAGTAGGTCTGCCCAAATCCAGAGCCTTGAGCCTGGAGGTAGGGGTAGTCAGAAAGGGTAAAATTCTGGTAAGATTAAGGAACCAGTTGCAATGTGTGGGAGATTTACCCACACCAGACGATTCTCTGACACTGGCTGGGTGTCTTACAATTCATTCAACTCAATTCTGACACTATCTTCCCAGAAGCCCCAGAGTCCCCAGGTTAAGGGCTCAGTCCCACAAGACTGCCCAACGCTTCAGATGCCAATCCCAAGTCCAGGAACTGTTACCTGTGCTTCTGACTGACTGGCTATAAATCAGGGGTTCCCATTACTCCATTCTTGGGTTCAGTTCATTTGCTAGAGCATCTCACAGAACTCAGGAAACCAATTCTCTCATTAGATTACTGGTTTATTATAAAGGGTATTAAAGGATACAAATAAACAGCCAGGTGAAGAAATTTATAGGGTGAGGTCCTGAATAAAGGAGCTTTGTCCCCATGGAGTTTGGGACCTGGCACTGTGACACATGGATGCATTCTGGTCATCAGCTTAGAAGCTCTCCCATCCCCTGTGCTTTTGAGTCTTTATGAAGGCTTCCTTACCTGGGCACGATTGATTAAATCATTGGCTGTGGGCATTGGATTCAACCTCCAGCCCCTCTCCCTTCCCATCCTTAGGTGCTTTCCAGAAGTCACCATATTAACATAAATTCAGGTGTGGTTGAAAGGGATTTGTTATGACTATCATGACACTTTTATCACTCTTATCACTTAGGAAATTCCAAGGGTTTTAGGAGCTCTGCGCCAGAAATGGAGAGAAAATCAAATATATATTTCTTACTATAAATCACAAAGCACAAAGGGTTTCAGATTAAATTAAAAGACTAAATGTCGGGGTGGGAAGTTTCAGTGTTCACCATAAATTTTAGCTTTCCTTTCTTCCACCTGATAGCTAGAACAATAACCTCTTCAGGGGGAATCTAGCCAACACTATGTTCTACTCTAGAATGTGTACTTACCACAAAAATCTACTATAAACTGAGGTAAGACACATTAGAAGTGGGTATTTGGTGATAAACTTGATCTTTTCCTTTGTATGGAAACCTTCTAGGTAATGCAAACACAGAGCTTCAACAGGAAGCTTTAAAATAAATGCAAAGTCATAATAGTAATTTTAAAAAACAGAGGTAATTGCATGGTTTTCATAAAATATAATCAGCATCCAGTTATGAATAACATCATAAATGTTATATAGGATATGACAAAGATATAGGAAGTGAATTCTTAGAGTTGCGGTCAAAGTGTAATTTTACAGAGGTATAATAATTTTACAAGGTATACTAATACCTTGTCCACCCTACTTTTAAAAGAAAATTAAACCCCAAGACAGAACCACAGACTGCTTTTAAATGCAAACACTCATTGCTTTCTCTGGCCATTAGGTGTCGCTGCAGTAAATGGACCATATCTGAGCACTGTCTGAGGGCATTAGAGTCTCCTAGCTAGTGATCTCTGTCCATTTAACAACCTCCTAATCCTTGCTCGCAAAACGTCCTTATTTGAAGGATGGGGAGCCTAGAAACACCAGGCTAACCTTACAATCTGTTGTAGTTGTTTTTATCTGCAAAGCACACAATCCAAGTTCTCCAAGAGAGAACTTTACTAACAGTCTCCCCCTATGGGAGCAGGCAAGGTTTGCCCGCCGAATTTATAACAAAGGAACTTGGCAGGGCAGCCAGGCTGCTCTGACCTGAGCACACTTAATGATAATATTTGCATTCCATTGGTTTTTCTTGTCACACAGCCTATCAGGAAGCAAATCAGCGCCAAGTGTCTGATAGATAACCAGCTGGACAGGGAATTCTCTCAACCCCTCACACTGGCCACTTTGTCTTAATGTCTTGTTCTCCTAATATGCTTTTACACACACACACACAAACACACACACACAAACACACACACACACACACATACAAATTCTGCCTATTTAAAGCCACATCAGGTTGGAGCTCTCTTGAACATAATGACAATAATCAGAAGTTTTGTTTAACCAGCTGAGCCCTTCCTTCACCATGTTTATACTCCTTTTATTCCTTTTTCTTTTTCTTGCCTTGGCTCCTAGATGGCATGCTAGAGAATGGAGAGGTAAATAAATTACGTATCTGCATGTTTTCATGCAGTGGTTGGGATGGGGAGCAGCTCTATACACAAATGGAATGAGGTACCCACCACCTGGTATGCTTTCAAGGATCCTAAGAGCACCCAGCCTGAAATCTCCTTCCCCACACTGCAGTGCATTTCAGCTCAAGCTCTTCCAGGTATAGCCTAGCCTTTTTGTCTTCATTTCTCCCACAGCTGCCCAGAGCCTGGACCTGAAGAGACTGGCAGCACCTAGTGCATTGTGAGAACAAGTAGGAATGGTAAAATACTGATGGAGATCAATTTTCCTGATTAATCAGTGGGCCCCTAATAAGGATCAGGGAAGTCCTGAGCAAATGGTTCTCTGGACAGGTGCACATGGGAGAGAGAGAGAAGCTGCCGTGAAAAAGCAGCTAAGAACCTGGGAGCCTTGGAACCTGGTGGGCCTTCTGAGAGGATCAGAAGGGATGCAGTGGGCACAAGCCTGGTCATCTTCCCCTGTTGCCCATATTACGTGTCTCCATTTCAACAAATATAAAACCAAGTGTCAGAAGATGGCGGCGTGAGCAGGGCGGCAGAAATCTCCTCCCAACACTATATTTATCTACGAAAACACAGCAAACACATCTATTCCTAAAAGAGAGACCAGAATACACAGGAAAGCGCACAGCATGCAGCTACACCCGAGAGGACTCGGCACCCCAAGAGGCGGTCTTAAAGAACCCAGCTGGCATACGTGGCAACTACCAGTGACCAATTCTATAGCCATGAAAAGACAGAGGAATATGGTTCAGACCAAAATCAACCAGACAACCCCAGAGAAGGAGCCTGAAGGGATGGAAATGCACAGTCTTCCTGAAAAAGAATTCAGAATAAAAGTCATAACCATGCTGATGGACCTACAGAGAAATGTGCAAGAGCTGAGGGAGGAAGTGAGGAAAGAAAATGCAGAAATCAGACAAGCAATCGACGGGCTTAACAGCAGACTGGATGAGATGCAAGAGACTGTTAATGGAATAGAAATCAGAGAACAGGAATACAGACAAGCTGAGGCAGAGAGAGATAAAAGGATTTCTAGGAATGAAAGAATATTAAGAGAACTGTGTGACCAATCCAAACGGAACAATATTCGCATTATACCAGTACCAGAGGAAGAAGAGAGAGAAAAAGGGATAGAAAGTGTCTTTGAAGAAATAATTGCTGAAAACTTTCCCTCACTGGGGAAGGAAATAGTCTCGCAGTCCACCGAAGCTCATAGATCTCCCAACACAAGGGACCCAAGGAAGACAACACCAAGACACATAATAATTAAGATGTCAAAGATCAAAGATAAAGACAGAGTATTAAAGGCAGCTAGAGAGAGAAAAAAGATCACCTACAAAGGAAAACCCATCACACTATCATCAGACTTCTCAACAGAAACCTTACAGGCCAGAAGAGAATGGCATGATATATTTAATGTTATGAAACAGAAGGGCCTCGAACCAAGAATATTGTATCCAGCACGATTATCATTTAAATATGATGGAGAGATTAAACAATTTCCAGACAAGCGAAAGTTGAGAGAGTTTGCCTCTCATAAACCACCACTACAGGATATCTTAAATGGACTGCTCTAGATGGGAGCACACCTAAGGCTAAAAAGATGTCACCAGAGAAAATAAAATCATAGCAAAGAAAGCAGACCATCCAAATACTAACTAAAGGCAAAGAATAAAACACCTATTATAGAAAGAATGGAGGAGGAATAAGAAGGGAGAGAAAGAAAGAAACATCAGACTGTGTTTACAATAACTTAACAAGAAAGTTAAGTTAGATTGTTAGATAGTAAAGAAGCAACCCTTGAACCCTTGGTAACCACGAATCTAAAGCCAGCAATGGCAATAAGTACATATCTATCGATAATCACCCTAAATGTAAAATGGACTGAATGCACCAATCAAAAGACACAGAGTAACAGAATGGATAAAAAAGCAAGACCCATCTATATGCTGCCTACAAGAAACTCACCTCAAATCCAAAGATATACCCAGACTAAAAGTGAAGGGATGGAAAAAGATATTTCATGCAAACAACAAAGAGAAAAAAGCAGGTGTTGCAGTACTTGTATCAGACAAAATAGACTTCAAAACGAAGAAAGTAGCAAGAGATAAAGAAGGACATTACATAATGATAAAGGGGTCAGTCCAACAAGAAGATATAACCATTATAAATATATATGCACCCAACACAGGAGCGCCAGCATATGTGAGACAAATACTAACAGAATTAAAGGAGGAAATAGACAGCAATGCATTCATCTTAGGAGACTTCAACACACCACTCACTCCACAGGACAGATCAACCAGACAGAAAATAAGTAAAGACACAGAGGCACTGAACAACACACTAGAACAGATGGACCTAACAGACATCTACAGAACTCTGCACCCAAAAGCAAAAGGATACACATTCTTCTCAAGTGCACATGGAACATTTTCCAGAATAGACCACATACTAGGCCACAAAAAGAACCTCAGTAATTTCAAAAATATTGAAATCCTACCAACCAACTTCTCAGATCACCAAGGTATAAAACTAGAAATAAATTTTAGAAAGAAATCAAAAAGGCTCACAAATACATGGAGACTTAACAACACTCTCCTAATTAATCAATGGGTTAACGACCAAATCAAAACAGAAATCAAAGAATATATGGAGACTAATGACAACAACAACACAAAGCCACAACTTCTGTGGGACGCAGCAAAGGCAGTTCTAAGAGGAAAGTATATTGCATTCCAGGCCTATTTAAAGAAGGAAGAACATTCCCAAATGAATAGTCTAAAGACACAATTACTGAAATTGGAAAAAGAAGAACAAATGAGGCCCAAAGTCACCAGAGGAGGGACATAATAAAGATTAGAGAAGAAATAAATAAAATTGAGAAGAATAAAACAATAGAAAAAATCAATGAAACCAAGAGTTGGTTCTTTGAAAAAATAAACAAAATAGATAAATCCCTAGCCAGACTCATTAAGAGAAAAAGAGAATCTACACACATAAACACAATCAGAAATGAGAAAAGAAAAATCACGACAGACCCCACAGAAATACAAAGAATCATAAGAGAATATTATGAGAATCTATATGCTAACAAGCTGGAAAACATAGAAGAAATGGACAACTTCTTAGAAAAATACAACCTTCCAAGACTGACCAAGCAAGAAACAGAAAAACTAAACAGACCAATCACCAGCGACGAAATCGAATTGGTAATCAAAAAACTGCCCAAGAACAAAACCCCCGGGCCTGATGGATTCACCTCTGAATTCTACCAGACATATAGAGAAGAAATAACACCCATTCTCCTTAAAGTTTT